>VZQC01013330.1:35845-85220 GCA_009823505.1 Rhizomys pruinosus | reverse complement strand
GGTTGCAAAAAAGTGGGGGAATACTTGCGCTGAATGGGTGACTGGGATAGGTTTAGGGAACACTGTCATCAGCCCCCAACGAAGCTCTTCCATCATCGCCATGGGCCATGGCACCATCATCACGAGCATCCCACACTTCCACATCTTGAACCACTCGGGTGAGCCTTTCCGGGATCCAAAGAGGTTGTTGATGATCCTGAGGTAAAACACAAACAGATCCTCTCACCCATGTTAGGACCGGGTCCGGACCATACCATTTTCCTGTAAGTATATCTTTCCACATTACAAGCCCTTTTGAAGTGTTCTCTGTTTGTGTGTGCCTGTCCGCAGCTGACCGCCCTTGCTTATCTAAATTTAAAAAATTAAGAGTAAAAAGAGCAATCGCAAGTCTTTCCTTTGGAGGAGAGCCAGAGGCTATTCCCCCCTTTTGTTTTATGATGAGCACACTCAATAATGCCTTGTCCTTGCAGATTGTATGGCAAACCATGAGTGAGGCGAATGCCCATCATCAAACAGAAGGAGGTAAAGGAGCCTGAAGTGTAAGCCGGGCCATTGTCAGTCTTTAACTCTTTAGGCTGTCCCCAGGCTGCCCACGCCTGGAAACAATGTTCACGGGCATGACAGGCCTTTTCTCCAGAGTGTAGGGAGGCAAAAATGATCCCTGAGGCGGTATCAACAGAGACATGCACATATTTGAATGTGCCAAATTCAGGGATGTGAGTGACATCCATATGCCATACATGTAATGGAAGGAGACCCCTGGGACTAATCCCAAGGGACTGTTGCAGCAGAAGTGGGGCACATTGATGACAATTTTTTACAATATCGCGAGCATCAGCTCGAGAGATGTGAAATTGGGAGGCAAGCATTTTAGAATTAACATGAAAGCGGGAGTGAAAGGTGCATGCAAGTTCCTTAGGGGAGGAGAGAAAACACATCAGAGCTCTGGACGCCTTATCAACTGAATCATTACCTTCAGCTAGCGGGCCAGGCAGTCCGGTATGAGCCCGAATATGCTGAACAAAGAATGGGTGGTCTCTCTGGAGAATGAGCATGTGTAAAGTACGCAGAAGAGACCTGACGGCTGCCCTGAGATTGATCTTTCCTACTACCTTGAGCCTTTTTAGGATATTAACAACATATTGACTGTCAGAAATCAGGTTGAAAGGAGCATTAAAGGTCTGAAACACTGTTATGACTATCTTGAGCTCAATAACTTGAGGGGAGGCAGGAGAGAATGGTACCGTGACTGGAGGTGCTCCTGCCACCATATAAGCTCCTTGGCCTGTCTTAGATCCATTTGTGAATATGAGAAGGGCACTGTTTAGTGGGGCAGATGCAGTGATGCGGGGGAAAATTACAGGATGAGCAGAAGCGAGATGCAATAAAGGGTCCCTAGGATAGTGATTGTCAAGTGTGCCCAGGAAGGAACAATGCAGGATGGCCCAATCATCTAATGATGCAGATAGGATCTCAATTTGTTGTTTGGTGTAAGGAACAATGATCACCTGCAGAGAGACTCCAAAGTGCTGAATGCACTGCTGGACGCCCAGCAGGGCCAGAGTGGCCACAGCGGTCGGGTAATGTTCAAGTGTTTTTGCTGGAGAGATTTTTGGATGAACCCAGAGAAGCGGGCCGCCCTGCCATATCACCCCAGTGGGTTGACAGGGAGACTGTAATATGCAGAGTGTGATAGGCTGAGATGGATCACGGCGCCTAACTGCAGCGGTCTGAATCTCCCTCTCAACTAGTTGCAAAGCCTGTTTAGCTTCTGCAGTAAGGCGCCTAGGGGAGTGAAGGTCTGTCTCACCGGGCAGGATATCATACAAAGGTTGCAATTGACAATTTGGGATATGTAGGTAGGGTCGGACCCATTGAATGTCTCCTAATAACTTTTGAAAATCATTTAAAGTCGTCAAATGGTCAGTACGTATACACAACTTTTGTGGCCGAACTGCTTCTGGGGAGATCATTGTGCCCAAATAATGGACCATGTTTTCCTTTTGTACCTTTTCTGGGGCTATATGTAAATTTTTTCGGCTCAAAGAAGTAACTAAGTCGAGATATGCCTCATCTAGCATCGCTTCCTCCGGGGCAGCCAACAAGATATCATCCATATAATGGCAGAGCTTCAGTATTGGAAATTTTTTTCTGACTGGTTTCAGAGCTTTAGCAACAAAGAGCTGGCACATAGTGGGGCTGTTAGCCATCCCCTGTGGCAAGACAGTCCATTCATAATGCTGATCGGGCTCAGCATGATTTTGAGAGGGGACAGTGAAAGCAAATCTTACCGTGTCTTGAGAGTGAAGGGGAATGGAAAAGAAGCAATCTTTTATGTCTATAATTATAATGGGCCAGTGTCTTGGAATTGCTGAGGGCAGAGGAAGCCCCCGCTGCACGGGCCCCATAATTACCATTTGTTTATTGATTTCCCTTAAATCATGTAGTAATCTCCACTTGCCTGTTTTCTTTTTAATTACAAATATAGGGGTGTTCCACGGAGAGGTGGAGGAGCGAATGTGCCCTAGTGCAAGCTGCTCCTCGACCAGTTCTCGCGCTGCTTTGATCTTTTCCGAGGGTAGCGGCCACTGAGAAACCCATACAGGTTCCTCGGTTTTCCATGTAATGGGCACCATATCCTCAGTGGCCCCTAGAGAAAACCCAAACCTTGCCTTCCGCTGCGTTTTGAGGCAATAACTGGAGACACTCGGCCCTGCAGCTGTTTTCCCAAACCCTTATCTGGCACATGTCCCATCCTTTGCATAATGTTGTATAATTGAGGGCTATACTGAACTTCATTGGTAAGCTGAAACCCCATCTGTTCAAGAAGATCACGACCCCACAGAGAAATCGGAACTTCCAAAACATATGGTTGAAACAATCCTGACTGTCCTTCATGGTTCCTCCAAGATAACTCTCTGGCACTGAGTTGTGGTGCTTTAGCATATCCCAGACCTTGTAATGTTTGAGCGGACTGTTGTAACGGCCAGCCTCTAGGCCAGTCCCTTGAACTTATTATGGATCTATCTGCACCAGTGTCCAAGAGACCTATTATAAACTTTCCTTCCACAGTTAATGAGATGACTAGCCTCTGATCCAAATTTAAGGCAAGATATATTCCTGGGTCTCCAGAGGAACCAAACACCTTATTCTCCCTGTCTTTGTTTTTACACGGGAATTGAGAGTGCAGGCTGGGCAACAAAAGCAATTGTGCAATCTTATCTCCTGGAGAGATGGCCATAATTCCTGTTGGTGAGGACCATGATCTTAACTACCCCTGTGTAGTCAGAATCAACAACTCCAGGATGAACAATCAGGCCTTTTAAGGCTGCAGTACCGCGACCTAATATGATGCCCACAGGCTCTTTAGGTAAGGGGCTATGGAAATCTGTTTCCACCACTTGTACTCCTTGTCTTGGGGTTAATACGAGTCTGGTGGTGGAACTGAGGTCAAGTCCTGCACTCCCTTTGGTAGCTCTCTTGGCCATGCCCAGTGCATGGGTGGTCTGAGGCTGGGCCACAATCCCTCCTCCATAGCCCCATATATTTGAGGGCCCTGAGGCTGCCGGGCCCTCCTCCAGTTTTTTTGCAAAGCCTGTGGGACATTCGACTCAGAAGAGTGACCATTAGAAGGTGGGAGTGGCCTGCCATTGATATCTTTGACTGATCTGCATTCATTTGACCAATGATTCCCCTTTTTGCATCTTGGGCACAATTTTGGCATGGGGGTGCCTTCTGCCGAGCACCACCCACCTGTCTCCTTTGGGGACAATCTCTTTTCATATGACCGGGGTCCCCACATTGGAAGCACCCTCGCCACCCTGTTCCCATCTGCCCTTTTGCCATTTGCATGACTGCAGCTGCTAGGCCAGAATTGGTAAGAGGGCCACCTAATTCCCGACAGACCTTCATCCACACTTCAAAGCCTTTATTTTTGTAAGGGTTTATTGCCTGCCTACATTCCTTTGTACATTGTTCAAATACCAATTGTTTAATAAGCGGAATGGCAGTGTCAGGGTCACCAAATACCTTTCCTGCTGCCTCCACCATTCTTGCCACAAAATCAGAAAATGGCTCCGTTGGTCCTTGTATTATTTTGGTCAAATTTCCAGTGACTTCCCCTCGGTTGGGCAATTTTTTCCATGCCCTGGTTCCCATATCATTAATCTGATTGTATACTTGGACAGGATAATTAATTTGTTGATTAGCGAAGCATTCTTGCCCCATTAACATATCCACATCCCAGGCAGGCTGGTTGTTGGCCCAGTTTTGCGTGGCCTGATCATAGGCCAACTCTAGATATATAGCTTTCCAATCTAGGTATTGCCCTGGTGACAAACAGGCTCGGGCTAAATTTTGCCAATCGCCAGGGGTTATGCAATACCTGTGGAGATTTTCTACCTGTGAAATCACGTAAGCAGCAGTCACTCCATATGAGCGCACACTTTCTGCTATATTTTTTATGATTTTAAAATCGAGTGGCTCATGATAACTGTTATTGTCCTTTTGGTTTTGTAAGACTGGAAAACATAGGGCTGGATTTTGAGTGGCTACCTCCCTCCAGCACTCTGGATGAAATGAAGCGCCAGGTACCACAAAAGGCGGAGGGGGTCCCGGGGCCATCGGCAGTAGCGGAGGTCCCGGAGCTGCCGGCTGTATGCTAACCTTCACTTGCTCCATGCTTTCTACCAAACTCTCCAACTCATCAGCCGACATATCCTGCTCTTCATCCTCAACCCACTTGGGTGGTGCCTGTTCTTCTTTTAGCTGCTGTAGAAGTTCTTCCCCTTTTTTTATTTCTGCTGCACAGCTCCCTTCATCGCCCAAGCAATTTCCTATTAATTTCCAAATCGGAACTACACCTCTCTGCAGAATTCCTTGTTCCTCAGCAAACATTAGGTCCCCTCCCAACTTTCCCCAGCAATGTGGCATGAGGTTTCCGGTCACAAGAAACCAGGGTGCGATCTCATCTACTGCTCCTAAGAACTCATCTAAAGTTTGGGTCTTTATGCCAATTTCTTTCACTTTCAGCAGTTCCTTTAAGGCATCACGCAATGGCCACATTGAATTTGAATTCCCCATAGTCTCTACTCCCGAGAACCTTATAGTCCCACCTTACCTGGGAACTTACCGGCTTGCCCACCTGCCTGCGTCTGGTTCTGAACCATGCTTGCACTGATGGAGGTTCCCTGTACGGGCCACCACTTGCTGCTCTCCTTGTTGCTCTCTGTTCCCAGCCGGCAGGAAAAAGGAGAGGACACACTCTTGTTCTTCCAGACACAGTTTATTCAGGCAATTCATATAACAACTCTCTCCCCCTTCCAGCGTCCCCTACTAATATACCCTTCTCTTAACCCCACCTCCTGCTAGCGTGCGAGCATCGTGGCAGTCTCTCATTGGTCTGTAAGCAGTATGCGCAATATACGGAAGTCAGCGGACATGCTAATGAGGGCTCAGGTTTGGCGTTCTCTTATTGGCTGGGGAATGAGCTGGGCAGTCAGCCAACAATCAGGCAATAGTCATAAGACCTGGCCAGGGTCCAAAGTGCCATTTTGGCCAATGCCCACTCTCCACATTCTGTCTTTGTGAAGAAAATCTGACGTAAGCAATTTAAGGAGGAAACAATTACGTTGGCTCCCAGTTTTAGGGGTCTCAGTCTACATGCCTTGCTTCTGTTGATTCTAGGCCAGTGATGAAGCAGAAAATCATGTGGTAGGAACATATGGTGGAGACCTCTTACTTCATAGAAGATAGGAAACCAAGAGAATAAAGGCAGGGGCCAGGGCAAGACATCACAGCAAGGATAGATTCTCATTGACCTAATTCCCACAGCAAGACTCCACCTACTTGCCATCATTTCTCAGGAATAGATGAATGAGAGTGGTAGTTGAATGAGAATGTCAGGCCATAGGCTCCATGTATTTGGACATTTTGTCCTCAGTTGGTGGTGCTGCTTTGAGAGGCTTTAGGAGCTGTGGTCTGCTTGGAGGAAACACACCACTGGAGATGGCCTTTGACAGTTCCTAAGTGTTATCAGAGTTCCCATTTCTGCTTCTTGAGCCTGCAAGAAAATGTGATCACTTGGCTTTATGCTCTGGCCACCTTTGCCTCCATGCTTCCTTCCCTCATCATCATTACTCTTATCCCTGGAACTGTAACTCTTCCTTCTATAAGCATGGTGTTCTATCAAAGGAACAGAAAAGTAACTAATACACCATATTATTATGAATCCAAGGAAGATCACGGATTACATCAGAGCTCTTGGGACTCTTACTTTCCAAAGCCATCATCAGCCAGCAAGCCCCAAGTCCTATGGGAGACATTTAATATGTAAATCATAACAATGAGATCGTGAAAATTTTCTGAATAGTCAGAAAGAATAAAGTTAGGTTTTAAGATAAACAGAGCCCCCCCCCCACCAGAAATTAGAAAGTTATGACTGGTCTCTCCACTGTGAAAGGTAAAAACGAAATCTAAATGATAAGAAAGAGATGTTCCAAAATGTAGAGGAAAGGAATTCAAAGCAGAAGACTCAGAGGGAAAGCCAAAAGTTGGAGGAGCAAAAATATGGGTAGAGTACACAGTCCAGAGCCAAAGAATCACCAAGAAATTGACACCTACATGATTAAAAATGCTGCCCTTCCCACTACACCTTATGTTATACCACACTGCTAAAGGCCGATGCACTACCATCCCTTTTACAGAGCAGGTGATCTTTACTTTCCAAAACATAATCTGCAAACTGGAGAGATATGACTCTGTGGTTAAGAGTCCATACTGCTCTTCTAGAGAACCTGGGTTCAGTTCCCAGCACCCAGGTGAATTGGCTCACAATCGCCTGTTACTCCAGGTCCAGAGCATCTGACAAACTTTTTTGGCCTCCACAGGTAACAGCTCATACCCCATCACAGGAACATACAACACATAATTAAAAATTAATCAATCAAAACACAATCTGAAGAGTCTGAACAAGCATCAAAGGCAGAAGGCAGCTATGTTAGCATTACCAGAAGAAAGTTAAAACAAGTGTGATTCATATTCAGGGTTTGATAGAAATAAGGAATGTAAATTTCAAGAGAGAATCAAAAAGAAACTGTAAAGTCAAAAGCAAGTAAGAGAAATCAAGAAAGCCTGTTATAGTTTCATGAGTGGACTAGCTGTGGCTTAGGAAAGAATCCTTGAGCTTGAGATATGAGAAGAGTAACCACAAGAACTGGAAAGCATAAAGAAAACAGAACACCAAAATATACCCAAGATGTATAATATGAGATGGAAGCAAAACACTCCAAATGAATGGGCTGCAGCAAGAGCACTTCTAAGAAGAAGGGTGATGGTGACAATGTTAGAAGAAGGTGTATTCGTAGAAGCCAATAAAGACTGAATTACAAAGAACAAAAATGTAAACAAAAATGTAAAAAAATGCCAGTAATGAGAAGACTGACATAGAATCAAAATTCTCAGCAAAGAATATCTGCCAGCCTGATGGTTGCATAAATAAAATTTTATCTACCACTTAAAGAGAAATTAATGCTCAACTTTCAAATTCTTCCAAAAATAAACAAAGTGGAGTTCAAGGCTAATTCATGAGGCTAGCACTCACCTAATACAAAGTCAGACAAGGTGTGTAATAGGACAAAATTATAGGCCAATATCCTTGATATATATGAATGCTAAAAGCTCAAAAATAAGGATGCCTCTCCATTTATGATGTGTTATCATAGTTATTACATCTTGTCCATCCATCAGAGTTCAAATTATCAAATGCTTAAAGTTCACTTGCTATACTTGACCTCCAAACACCCTAGTTTAAGTCCATAGTGCAGTGCAGAGTGTTAATGTCTCCCTTTTGATCACATGGCTGACTAGAAGCTGCCATTTTTTGCCAGCACTAAAGAAAAATGACTGTACTTCATGAAACTAACTTGGGAAAAGATCAAAATTCAAACACAGTGTCTGCTGAATGTTTGTCACTTGTACTAACTTCAGATTGAGAAACGGTAATTTGAACCATCACAAGTCAGGGACCATCTGTGCTAGCAAACTGAATTTAGCAGCACATTAAAAAGACCATTAAATGTGATCACATGGGATGTATCCTTGGGATGCAGGGATGGTTCAGCAAACACAAATAAACAAATGTGATATACAATATTTACAAAATAAATGATAAAAATACATGATTTCTCCAAAAGATGCCAAAAAAGCAGTTGACAATATACCACATTCTTTGTGATGAAAAGTCTCAATGAATTAGTTGCAAGAGAAATGTACTTTAACATAATAAAGGGTCACTAACCTACACCTAACTTGAGAGCTTTACATCTAAGGTGAGGAAAGAAATCAATGATGCTTACTATTGCAACTTCTATTCAATACACTGGAAGCCTTATATAATTAAGAAAAGAAAAGAAATAAACAGAATCCAAATGAGGGGAGCAACCAAAGAAATAGCAGAATATAGAGACAATCTGAAAAACAAAACTAAATATTTAAAATTATATGTTATATGAGGTCAGTACACAAAATGTATAAAGAATTCATAGGCCTCATTAGCAAGTAAACAATTCTAAATGGGTTAAGACTAATACATAACATAAAAAACACTTCTCGGGGCTGGAGAGATGGCCTAACAGTTAAAAGCACCAACTGCTCTTACAGAGGACCCGGGTTCGATCCCCAGCACCCACATGGTGGCTGAGAACTGTCTTTGACTCTAGTTCCAGGGGAATCCGACACCCTCTTCTGACCTCCGTGGCATTGCACGACATGGGTGCACAGACCTACATGCAGACAGTACATTCATATGCATAAAAAAACACTCCTCAAAAGAAGATACATAGTCAATATGTGTATGATAAAATGTTCAACATTATTAGTTATTAGAGAAATGCAAATAAGTCCATGAGATATCATCATCAGATCTTTTAGGGAGTTGTCATTGAAATTGGGAAAGTTAGTAAGTGTTGGTTGGTGAAGAAAGATATTGTGATAAGAGAACATTTGCACAATGCTAGTGTGAATTTAAATTACGTTAGCTATTATGTAAAATGGTATAAAGGTTCCTGAAAAAAATTAAAGTAGAATTTCCATGTAATCCACTTGTGCTGGACAGCTTTAATGTCAACTTGACACACCTGGGTTTAGGGAGCTTCGGTTGGGGAATTGCCTCCATTGGACTGGCCTGTAGCCATGTTTGTAGGGTATTTTCTTGAATTTTGATTGATGTGGGAGGGCCCCACCCATTGTGGGCAGACCATCCTGTGATAGGTGATCCTGTATTATATAAGAAAGCAATTGGGGGACTGGAGAGATGGCTCAGAACCACTGCTCTTAAGAGAAGTGACTGCTCTTGCAGAGGACTGGGTTTGATTCCCAGAACCCACATGGTGGCTGAGAACCATCTTTGACTCTAGTTCCAGGGCAATCCGACACCCTATTCTGACCTCCATGGTATTGCACGACATGGGTGCACCTACGTACATGCAGACAATACATGAATACACATAAAAAATAATAATCCTAGCACTTGGGAGGCAGAGGCAGGCGGATCTTTGTGAGTTCAAGGCCAGCCTGGTCTACAGAGTGAGTTCCTGTACACCTGGGACTACAGGGAGACCCTGTCTTGAAAAGACCAAAAAATAATAATAATAATAATAATAATAATAAATAAAATATTTTAAAAAATAAAGAAAGCATTTGGAGCATAGGCCCAGGGAGTGAGCCAATAAGCAGCATTCCTCCATGGCCTATGCTTCAGCTCCTGTTTCCAGGTTCCTGCCTTCAGTGCCTACCTTGGGCTCCCTCAGTGATGAACTGTGATCTAGGAGATGTAAGACGAATAAACCCTTTCTTCCCCAAGTTGGTATTGGTCAGAGTGTTTTGTCACAGCAATTGAAGATAAACTAGAATGGAAATTGGTACCAAGGAGTAGGGTATTGCTATGACAGACCTGACCTTGTTGTTTTGGGGAGGATTGTGGACATATTTGGAACCTCAGGCTCGAAAAGCCATTGAATACTTAGAATTTACTGCTGTGGAGCTTGGAGTAGTTATGCTGAAAGAGTTGTAGATGATAGAGGCCTGGCTTGTGAAACTTCAAAGGAAGGCAGACACCTTCAGAGCTGTTTGTATGGTATTTTTGAACTGAGAATCTGTGGATTCTGGTTGGCTGGGGCTGAAGAATCAGCTGTAACAGACCAGAACCTGAAATGAAATTTTTGTTTGAGACAATCACTGCTAGTTAGCTGGGGCTGAGAAATCAGTTGTAACAAGAGACCAGCATCACTATGGTGAAATCTTCTGAGAAGAATTTCCTCAGGGTCAACACACAGAAGCTATGGTCAGGAGGGTGCCCAACCCTCCATCTCAAGCCAGAAGCAAAACTTGGTAATATGTAAGAGTCTCCTGCATGGTTCCGGTATTAAAATGTGAAGGGGTCACAGAGAACACCTGAGGCTTGGCACTGTGAGAGGCCAGGAAAGAACACTGGTGAACATGCACCTGGGTTGCAGTGAAGACCCCAGGATTGCAGGGGTCATGAAGAGAAGCTGAGGCTTTGCACCAGGAGAAGTCAGAAGTGCCCATTGGTGAAGGTGAAACCTCAGTTTCAGTGGAGACCCCAACTTTCTGGAGATGCCAGGACCATGGGATGACCACAAAGACCAGCAGCAGGTGTGGAGTAGAGCCAGCCTGGGCCTAAGAGGCAAGCTGTGTGTTCTGTGTATGGCAGAGTCAGAGAAGTAGAAATGCTTTGGAGCCCAGAAACTTGTGAGTGAATCCCAGATGTCCAGCCTTGAGCTACTTTGCTGGACTTAAGTTTTGCTTAGGTGTGCCTGATTCTTCCCTTTGAAATAAAACAATACTTATTTTAGATTTTACAGGAGCCCACAGTTAACAGACTTTTAAAAAAGACTTTGAACTTTTAAGTGTTTGCATATTTTTTTTTGTCTTTTTGAGACACGGTCTCCCTGGAGACTCAGGCTGTCCTGGAACTCACTCTGTAGACCAGGTTGGCCTTGAACTCACAAAGATCCGCCTGCCTCTGCCTCCTGAGTGTTTGCATTTTTAAAGGACTATGGAATTTTCAAAGTTGTACTGACTCATTTTGTGATATTAATGTTAACATATATCTTGGGGACAAGAAATGGAAAAGTTGTAGTTTAATAGTAATGTGTTTTCTGTGTCAAGTTGACAAGGAGTCAGGTGTGCTGGATAGCTTTAGTGTCAACTTGACACACCTGGGTTGAGGGTGCCTCAATTGGAGAATTGTCTCCATTGGGCTGGCCGGAGGCCACATCTGTAGGGCATTTTCTTGATTGTTGATTAATGTGGGAGGGCCCCGCCCAATGTGGGCAGGCCACCCTTGGGGTAGGTGGTCCTGTATTGTATAAGAAAGCAAGCCAGTAACCAGCATTCCTCCATGGCCTGTGTTTCAGCTCCTGTTTCCAGGTCCCTGTCCTGAGTTCCTACCCTGGGCTCCCTCTCTGATGTAAGATGAATAAACCCTTTCCTCCCCTAGTTGGTTTTGGTCAGAGTGTTTTGTCACAGCAATTGAAGATATACTAGAATACCATTAATCCCAATTCTGGGTATGGATCAAAAGAAACAAAAGCAGTATACTGAAAGAATTATACTCCAAAGTCTATTAGTCTCATTCATAGCAGCAGTGGATGAATGCATAAAGAAAATATTACACACATACACACACACACACACACACACACACACACACACAATTATATACTATGGGAGAGTATTTACTACTTTATTTATTTAAAAGGAAATTCTGTTAATTGTAGTATGGATAAAACTGGAGGAGATTATCTAAATGGCATAATCTGGCACAGAAAGACAAAGTCTGTATGATGTCACTTACATTAAACAATTTACAAAATTCAAATGGCTACAAATGGATTAGAATGGTTGTTTTCAAGGTTGAGGAGGGGGCAAGGATTGTGAAGATGGTGGCCACATGGCATAGCAGTTCAGTTATATAGAATGAATAATTTCTGAAGGTTTAGCAAACAACATGGTGACATTATTATGTACTTGCTAATAAACACTTTGCATCCTTGAGACTTGCTAAGGAAGTAGGTCATAAGTGTTATCACTATGAAAGGTGACTAACTATGGAATAATATATTAATTAGTTTATGGAAAGCATTTTATGTATACATATAGCAAAATATTTTCACAGCTTATAAATATACAACTTTTGTGAATTCTATCTCAATAAAGCTGTGAAAACAAATATAAAATATTTTAATAAAAAGACAAAGCTAGTCAAAATAGATGAACTTTAAAAATAGGATCTAAATATATCCTGACAAAATAGACATATTTTATGTTCAAAAACATATGTGTTCAAAGGCTATATACAACATGTAAACGGTTATCAAAGCAGGGCTGGAATAGCTGTACTAATGCCAGGTAGAACAAAAAACAAGAAGTACCACTATAGACTATAAATCATACTCGATAAATATAAATGGAGTCTCACAATGACCAAGCAAAAACTGACCTGTTCAAAGAAAGAGGCAATTGTATAATAATAGTTGTGTGTTAAAGTAGCTACAAATAGAGAGAAATTAACAAGGGAACAGCAGACTTGAACAATGCTATAAACTGACTGGACCTAACAGACATCTATAAAACACTGCTACCAGCAATGGAAGATCACACATTCTGCTCAGCAGATGGTTGCATAGCCACAGGGAACATTTCTCAGGAGAGTCCATTTAATACACCATAAAAAGTCTTAATTAAGTCAAAAGAGTTGAAGTTATGCAAAGTATGTTCTCTGGCCCTCAATAGAGTTAAGAAAGTAGTTTAAATTAAACAGTAAATTCTTAAAAATTAAATTTTGAGTAAAAATCTCAAAAGTTCAAAGGAGAAATCACTAAGTGAGAAACACTGTGAGTGAAGACATTAATACAGTATACCAAAAATATTGGATGAGGCCAAAACAATGATTTCAGAGAAATTCTTGAGTGCCGATGACTATATAAAGAGAATGAAGATTAAAGTAGAAATAGAGAATAGAAAACACAAAAAATTAGGAAAACTAGAAATTGGTCCTTTGCAAGGATTCTGTAGCCAGACTAAGGGAAAAAGAGAAGATTTAAACAAACTGATAAAACGAAGAGTTAAAGAGATTATTATTGACAATCTGAAAGACAAGAGGAGGAATATAATAGAATGTCATAAATAATGTTTTGTTGGCAAAGTAGATAACCTGCATAAAAAAAGACAAGTTCTTGGGAAATAAAATTACACAATGAAATGAAAACACAAAATCATATAACAAGTAAAGATATTGAACCACTAATCAAAAACACTTTTCACAAAAAAAAGTCACAATAAGAAGGTATCCACTTGGCCGGATCTGGAGTCTCAGGATACAAATCTCCAGCCACTCCTGTGAGGAATTATTTAGTCTTTGGGCAAGCCTCTGAAGGATTATATTAACTGGGTTGATCGAGGTGGGAGGACCCACACTAGAAGGTGTAGCAGCATCTTCTGGGCTCCTGTTCAGGACTATACAGAGAGGAGGAAATAGAGAGTGAGGGGAATCATGGATCTGAGAGCCAGATAAATATTTAGACAACATGGCAACAGTGTAGAACTCTAGGGGGACTTAAGATGGCTGATATCAGATGTCTGAGGCACTGTGAATAAACAGTAAACATGGTCATTTTGTACCTTGTTATATAACCAGTTTTTTTCAAGAAGCCACTGTTTCATGATTGCTTATGAACTATCCATCCTTGAGACCTAAGGTACATACACTCTCACTATGAGAAAAATAAATATGTTACATTTGCCAGCTACTCTGAGAATCTACTTTTATCTTCAGGCTCTTCATGACCCTTTGTCCCTGGCCCCCAAGCTCAGTGCCCATAAGGAGGAAGGCAGAGGAGGACCAGAGTTCATCACTCGCTGATTCATGTTGGTGATTTCCTGTGGCCAGTTACCTCAAACTCCTGCCATGATGGACTTTACCCCTAAACTGTGAACCCAAATAAGCCCTATCTCACTGAAATAGTTTCATCAGAGTGTTTTCTCATCATAACAGAAATAACTAAAAAACATGGCTTATCTGGTGAGGCTTAGCAAAAGTTTAAAGAAAAACTAACAGTAGTACTGCATGGAATTTTTAAACAAACGGGAAGAAAGAACATAGGAATTGAAGAAATGAAGGAAGAAAAATTGAAAACAATTCCCAACACAGTCAATGAAGCACCAGCTACACTAATCTAAAACCAGCCAAGAATGTGAAAAAAGTAGAATAGAAGTGAATCACTTATTAGTCAAGATGCAAAAATATTGACCAAAATGTTAGGAATCTCTTTTATGGCAACATATAAAATGATTATATACCACAATCAAATGAATTTTCTAATGAATGCAAGGTGGTTCAAAACATGAAAACCAGTCAAAGTAAAAATCATATTGATACAATAATCTACATTATCATTGTAATATACTATGAAAACTGCTGCAAAAATTCAGCACATTTCACAATGAAAACAATTTTGAAATTTAGGAATACAAAGTGTTGCAATTTGACAGAAGATGTGTATGAATAACCCACCACTGACCGTAATGACTACAGTCTTTCTCCCTAAGATTAGGAGTGAATGAGAATCTCTGTTCTCTACCTCTATTCCACATGAGCCCAAAAATTCTCGATAAGAAAATTGTGGAGAAAAATAAATTAAGAAAACACAGATTAGAAATAAACATATAGTATTATACTTATTCTCACAGGATAATTTTCTGTGTTGAAATCTATAACAAATATATTCATATAAAAGACAAGCTAATAAATAAGCTTAACTACATTGTATAATCTAAGATTAATGTTTTAAAATCAACTATAAGCTGGACGTAGTGTAATACTAATACTCAGGCGGCAGACAGATCTCTGTGGGTTTGAGGCCAGCCTAGCCTACATAAGAAGTTCCAGACCATCTAGGGCTACATACTGAAGCCCTATCTCCAAACAAAACAAAACAAAAAATAAAAATAAAATAAATGGAAATCAATTTTATTGTTATGTACCGAGAATCAACAATCCTAACATAAAATTAAGAAAACAATTCAACTTACTTTAGCATCAAAAATACTTTACATTAGGTAAATGAAGTCTAAGATTTGTTAATGGAAGACTATAAAACCTTGTTTTAAAAGTTATAGAAAACATGCATAAATATCAAGACATCTTGTTTCCACAGGTCAAAAGACACATTTTTTTTAATATGGCAATACTCTCCAGTTTCATGTTGAGACAATATAATGTTATCAGTGCTCCATCTAATCAAAACAGTTGAAAAAGCCTCAGTTTCTTATATGGTATTTTAAACAATCTATAGAAGCATCTATATGAAAAATATTTTCTATAAACTAGAATATCCATTAAAGTTATTATCATGAGATCTCCCAAGACCAGCTCCAGCAAGCCCAGGTAGGTAGACAGCAGCTGAGTGCTTCAGCAAGGCTGATTGTTGATTTATTTCATCTAGTTAATCCATTAATCCAGTTGTCTTTGGCTTTTGTGGCTGTGGGGGCGGAGTTATCCTCCCAGCTGGTATAAAAGGTAGGGTTATGTGAGTCTTGATATGAGATCTCCCGAGACCAGCTCAGGCAAGCGCAGGTGCCAGGGAGAGCCCGCCCACAGTCAGTGCCCCCCCACCCCACCCCCCAGCCCCTGCCAACTGGGATTATGAAGGCATCTGAAGGAGGCAAGCAAAGCAAGCCTTCAACACACTGAAGAGGCATTTAGGACCTACATTGGAATACAGGCAAGGAGAAGCTCATATGCCAGGAACACGAAGAAGAGACAACACAGGAAAGGAGCAGGATAATCCTGCATCAAGTTCTACCAACCTTATGGAAGATTCCTACAGTGGGATACCCATGGGGATGGCCCAGGACACAGATATCAGAAACACAATTGGGAACATATTTAAAGAACTACAACATTATAAAGAGCAAATCAAAGAACTAAGAAAAGAGAATGAAGAACTCAAGAAGGACCTAGAGAGAGAGAATGACAAACTCTGGAAGGAAGTAGAAACACTGAAAAGATCCCATGCTGAAAAAGATAAGGAAACCAACCAGCGAAGCAAAGAGCTACAAGAAGAGATTGAGAAGCTCCAAAAAGAAGTAGAAATACTAAAGAAATCAGAAGAGGAAATGAAAAAGGAAATCAAACACTCATCCATTCAAGAGGAAAGGAATGGAAAAAGCCTCAGAAGCAGAATGGAGGAAGCAGAACAAAGAATATCAGACCTGGAAGATAACACAGAACAACTAAAAACCTCAAGGAAAGATTATGAAAAATTTAAAAATACACAAAAATGGAACAACCAGGAGCTGTGGGACACTATGAAAAGATCAAACCTCCGCATCATAGGAATAGAGGAAGGAGAAGAATCCCAAGAGAATGGTATTGATCAGATCTTCAACAGAATAATAGATGAAAACTTCCCCAAACTAAAAAAGGACAAACCAATACCAATACAAGAAGCACATAGAACTCCAAACAGACAAGATCAGAAAAGAAATTCTCCACGCCACATCATAGTTAAAATGCTAGACACCCAAAACAAAGACAAAATCCTTAAAGCCACAAGAGAAAAACAACAAGTGACCTATAAGGGGAAACCTATCAGAATTACAACTGACTTCTCAATGCAAACTATGAAAGCAAGAAGAACCTGGAGCAAAGCATTCCCAGTGTTAAAGGACAATAGATGCCAACCCAGGTTACTATACCCAGCAAAAATGTCAATTATAGTTGAAGGAGAGAGAAAAACCTTCCATGACATAAACAAGTTGAAAGAATACATGTCCGGAAAACCAACCCTTCAGAGAATACTTGAAGCAATTCAAAGGACAGAAGAAAGGAGCAACCAACCCCAGGCACCTAGAAAGAGAAATCAATAAAAGCATAACTGCAGAAGTAGAAACCTAAACCAAAACCGCAAATGGATAATAAGGCAAAAGGAAGCAACACAAACCTATCAGTCATAACCTTAAATATTAATGGACTAAATTCCCCAATCAAAAGACATAGACTGGGAGATTGGATTAGGAAACAGAATCCATCGATATGCTGTCTACAAGAAACACATCTTACCTTCAAGGACAGGCACCACCTTAAAGTGAAGGGATGGAAAAAAATATTCCAAGCAAATGGTACCAAAAAGAAAGCAGGTGTTGCTATTTTAATATCGGATAAAATAGACTTCAAAGTAAAAGAAATCAGAAGAGACAAAGAAGGCCATTACATTTTCATCAAAGGAACAATCCACCAAGAAGATTTCACAATTATGAATATATATGCCCCAAATTCTGGTGCACCAAACTTTATAAAGACAATTCTCCAGGACCACAAGTCACAGACTAACCCCAGCACACTCATAGTGGGAGATTTCAATACCCCACTGAGTCCTTTGGATAGGTCAACAGGACAAAAAATAAACAGAGAGACATCTGAACTGAACGATATGATACACCAAATGGACCTCATAGACCTCTACCGAACATTCCATCCTAATACCAGAGAATACACTTTCTACTCAGCACCCCACGGAACATTCTCCAAAATCGACCACATCCTGGGACACAGAAGAAACCTCTACAAATACAAAAAGATTGAAATAATTTCATGCATCCTGTCAGACCACAGTGCAATGAAGCTCAACATCAACACCAGGACAAGCCCTCCTGCCTACAAGAACACATGGAGACTAAACAACACACTCTTGAATAATGAATGGGTCAAGGAAGAGATAAAGAAAGAAATAAAAACATTCCTGGAACTGAATGACAATGACAATACAACACAACAAAACTTATGGGATACCTTAAAAGCAGTCCTAAGAGGGAAATTTATAGCCCTGGGTGCCTACATTAGAAAAACAGAAAGAGCACAAGTGAATGATCTAACACTACAGCTAAAAGCACTTGAGAGGCAACAACAGATGAACCCTAAACGCAACAGACAGGAAGAAATAACAAAAATCAGAGCAGAAATCAATGAAATAGAAACAAAGAAAACAATACAAAAAATCAATGAAGCCAAAAGTTGGTTCTTTGAAAGAATAAACAAGATAGACAGACCTCTAGCCCAGTTAACAAAAAGAAAGAAGGAACAACTCCAAATCAATACAATCTGTGATGAAAAGGGAAATATCACAACGGACAAGGAAAAGATCAAGAAAATTATATGGGAATATTACAAGAACCTATATTCTACCAAGTTTGAAAATCTAGAAGAAATGGATGAATATCTGAAATCTTGGGAATCACCAAAGCTTGGCCAAGAGGAGACCAGCAGCTTAAACAGACCCATAACATATGAAGAAATAGAGGATGTAGTAAGAAGCCTCCCAACTAAAAAAAGCCCAGGCCCAGACGGTTTCACAGCAGAATTCTATAAAACATTTCAAAAAGACCTACAACCATTATTTCTGAAACTGTTTAGAAGTATACAATCAGAGGGAACTCTCCCAAATTCCTTCTATGAAGCCAACATCACTCTATTACCAAAACCAGGCAAAGATACAACTAAAAAGGAGAATTATAGACCCATCTCCCTCATGAACACAGATGCCAAAATTCTAAACAGAATACTGGCAAATCGCATACAGACCCACATCAAGAAGATCATCCATCATGACCAAGTTGGATTCATACCAGAGATGCAGGGATGGTTCAACATACGAAAATCAATAAACATCATCAAACACATAAACGGAATCAAAGACAAAAACCACACCATCATCTCAATTGATGCTGAAAAAGCCTTTGACAAAATCCAGCATCCCTTCATGCTTAAAGTCCTAGAAGGAATTGGATTGGAGGGATCATTCCTCAATGTAATCAAAGCCATATACAGGAAACCCACAGCCAATATCATCCTAAATGGGGAAATGACAGAAACATTCCCTTTAAAGGTAGGAACTCGGCAAGGCTGCCCCCTATCACCACTCCTCTTCAATATAGTGCTTGAAACACTTGCTAGAGCAATAAGGCAAGAAAAGGATATTAAAGGAGTACTAATTGGAAAAGAGGAAGTCAAACTATCCCTATTTGCTGATGATATGATTGTTTACTTAAGGGATGCAAAAAACTCCACCAGAAAACTCCTAGAAACGATTAACAGCTTCAGCAAAGTGGCAGGATACAAAATTAACCTTAGAAAATCAATGGCCTTTCTTTACACCAAGAACAAGCAACTGGAGAAAGAATTCAAAGAGACCTTCCCACTCACAATAGCCTCAAAAACAATAAGATACCTAGGAACAAACCTAACCAAAGACACCAAAGACCTCTACAACAAAAATTTTAAACCCTTAAAGAAAGAAATTGAAGAAGACCTCAGAAGATGGAAAAACCTCCCATGCTCATGGATTGGGAAAATTAACATTGTAAAAATGTCCATTTTACCAAAACTCTTGTATAGATTTAATGCAATCCCAATCAAAATCCCCAAGAGTTTCTTCACAGGCTTGGAAACAAAAGTTCTTAAATTCATTTGGAAAAACAAAAGACCCCGAATAGCCAAATCAATCCTGAGTGAAAAGAGCTACACAGGAGGGATCTCTATACCAGATTTTAAACTATACTACAGGGCTATAGTCATAAAAACAGCCTGGTACTGGCACAAAAACAGACCTGTTGACCAATGGAACAAAACCGAAGATCCAAATCTGAGCACATACAATTTCAGCCATCTCATATTTGACAAGGGGGCCAAGAAACCACAATGGAGAAAAGACAGCATCTTCAGCAAGTGGTGTTGGCAAAACTGGATCACCACTTGTAGAAGAATGAAATTAAACCCCTACCTCTCACCCTGTACAAAAGTCAACTCCAGATGGATTAAAGACCTCAACGTGAAACCCCAAACTCTGAAGGTGATAGAAGAAAAAGTTGGCAGCAGACTACAAGACATAGGCGTAGGAAAAGACTTCCTAAATCAGACAGCAGCTGCACAAGAATTAAGGTCGACAATTGACAAATGGGACCTCATCAAACTCAAAAGCTTCTGTACATCAAAAGAAACAATCAAGGAAGTGAAGAGAAATCCCACAGAGTGGGAGGAAACCTTCACTGCAGATACATCTGACAAAGCATTGATTTCCAGAATATATAAACTACTCAAAAAACAAAGAAAAAAGAAAACAAACGACCCGCTCAATAGATGGAGCAAAGAACTGAACAGAGACTTCACAAGCGAGGAATTAGAGATGTCTGAGAAACACCTCAAGAACTGCTCAACATCACTAATCATTAAGGAAATGCAAATCAAAACCACTTTAAGATATCATCTTACTCCAGTAAGACTGGCTAGGATCAAGAAAACAAATGATACCAAGTGCTGGAGAGGTTGTGGGGAAAGGGGAACACTCATCCACTGCTGGTGGGAATGTAAACTCGTACAGCCACTATGGAAAGCAGTGTGGAGAACCCTTGGAAGACTTGGAATGAACTTGCCACCCGACCCAGCCATACCACTCCTGGGCATGTACCCTCAAGACTTACGCCACCACAGAGATACATGCACGGCCATGTTTATTTCAGCTCTCTTCACAATAGCAAAGAGCTGGAACCAACCTAAATGCCCCTCAACTGACGAATGGATAGAGAAAATGTGGTACATCTACACAATGGAGTTCTATGCAGCAGTAAAGAAAGACATCACGAGCTTTGCAGGAAAATGGCTGGAGCTAGAGGACATCATGCTGAGTGAAGTAACACAGTCCCAGAAAAACAAAGGACGAATGGTATCCCTCATCTGTGGATGCTAGTGCCAATTACCTAGTTGTAAGTATTTCTTGTGTATGGCCCCTTGAGCTTTTGTCCAAAGCAGTTGGGAGTGATGGATATTGGAAACAACAACAAGAACAACAGAAAAGACTGCATCAAAGAACTGACTGAAAGAGTGAACTTCTGCTCAAAACAGTCAACTTCCTCATGGAGAATATTGATAAAGACTGAGAAAGAGATGAAAAGCATTTTTGGAAGAATGCATGAGCTCTGGTGGGGTGGGGGAATGGGGGGGACATGGGTCTAGACTTGTTAAAAAAATAAAAATAAATTTATTTAAAAAACAGTAAAAAATATATAAATAAAGTTATTATCATAATAAAACTGTCATAATCTCAGCTAATCTTTATTTTTAAAATTTCCTTTTGAAGCCCTTCCATTTCTTCCACTTGTCTTGTGACCTCAGGGCTCATTAGAAGAAGCTCATGCTCACACATCACCCATGCTGATAGCACCTGGGAAGAAAGGAAAGTCTCCTTAATCGGGTGGTTGAGGAGATACTCGAGGCTTCCTACTGGCCTGAGGTCATTTGCCAATGGGCATCTTCCCACTGTTGACTGGGTTTTCACATATTCTAAGTCTTCCTGTTGGCATGTGACTTGAGCTCTAACTTAATCTACAAGGACTAAATTAGAAACATTATCAAATGCCTCTCGAAGTTTCACTGCCTTCTTCCTACCCTTAGCTGACAATATACTTTAAAATCTAGTGTACATCTTCTGAAGAGTTGGTAGACCAACCCCAGTCCCATCTACTGTTCATGATCACCATAAAGGCCAGGGGGGAAAAATCCTTTTAATATCAAGTGAAATGAGATAATAACCCACATCCTTCCCTGATTCCCTGTCTACCACCCAGTTATCTACATTTACTTATTAGGTCTGCTATTCAGCACAGCACTAGCAAAATGAGAATTGGCTACTTATGTTTATTATGGACTATTTTGATGATTCCAAATTACACAAAATAGATAGAGCCTCTATCACAGAGAAATGCAGCAAAATAAGAAGAAAAGGACAAGGGGCTTTTTTTTCCTTTTTTACCACATTATTGATTATTTTTATTCTACGTACATGAGTGTATTGCCTGCATGTGTGTAAGTGTACCCATGTCATGCAATTCTCCTGGAGGTCAGAAGAAGGCATTGGATCTCCTAGAACTGGAGTTAATGACAGTTGTTAGTGCCATGTGGGTTGTTAGCTGCCATGTGGGTGCTCAGAATCAAACCCGTGTCCTCTACAAGAGCTTTTTAACTGTTGAACCATCTCACCAGCCCCAATGGGCTTTTTCAAATGGCTTGAAGAAGGAAAGACCTGTTCTGGGTATTTGAGCCATTTCAATCACCTTCAAATATTGGTAAGTCAATGTTTGTTTATTGCATATTCTTAATGGGAAATAATAACATGGAGGAAAGTGAGCTGTATGGATTAATGTTTTGAGTTGCTGCCCCATCTTATTGCAATTTTTCAGCCAAAAAGGAGATGAAGAGAATAATAAATATAGCAGTTTCAGAAGTGCAACATTTAAATTTTAAATTGTAGAAAACTAGGTTTATATTTTTCTTAAATTTTGGAGTATTTTCCAAAATCAAGACTGCAAAATTTCTGAGTTGTCTGAAATCCTTTGTTTCGATATTCTAAGGAAACACATATGTGGTTTCTGTCCTTATATTCTGTAAATGTATCCTCAATCTATGGTTGATGCTGTCAGGATGCAGTAAAGAAAAAAACAATAGGGGGTTGGAGAGATGGCCTACTGGTTAAGAGCGCCGACCACTCTTACAGAGGACCCGGGTTCAATCCCCAGCACCCACATGGTGGCCGAGAACCGTCAGAAACTACAATTCCATGAGAACTCCAGTTCCAGGGGAATCCGACACCCTCTTCTGACCTCCGCGGCATTGCACGACACAGGTGCACAAACCTGCATGCAGACAGTACATTCATACATATAAAGAAATTAAAAAAATAAATAAAAAAAAAGTAGTCCATCCAGTTTACATTCCCCAACTGATAACAGCATGGAACTGCTTTCCAAACATTTTCAAGACTGCAATTTTAAACTTCAGGAACCACNCAAACCTGCATGCAGACAGTACATTCATACACATACAGAAATAACTAAAATTTAAAAAAAAAGAGTTATTAAAAAAAGAAAAAAAACAATAAATAATAAATCTGGGTAATATCAGCTCACAAAACTTATTTATAGCTGTCCAAAACTGTGGCCAACAATTTTCTATAGATTAGCTCCCTGGGGAACAGAAAACACTGACTGAATCTCTCAAGGGTGAGCACTTGCTGGAGGTCAGGCCTTGTTTCCTGCGTCAACTGGAAGAGCAGGTGAGAACTTACAGCCATTTTCAGAGTGAGGAAATATGAAATGAATCTCAAGGCATTCTAGAAAAGAAAATGCACTTTCTCTAGGTTTTACCTACTTTGAGAGAAAAGAGCATCAATAAGAAAAATAGATCTTAAATTAGACCTAAAATGACTGTAAGACTCTTTAGGGCAAAGGGGGCTGGGGAAGGGAAGGGCAGTCTTGACCAGGGAAGCTGACCACAGTGTCAGGGTGAGAGAAAACAGGACTTTGGCTAACAAAGCAACTTTGGCTCTAATGTCAGTGTATTTGCATTGCTTTTCATTTGTATTACCAACTTCTGTCTGATTGTGTTTTCTCATGAACCCAAAAATATATTTTTCTAGTCTAGCTTTCCCTAAGAGACTTTAAAGGGATACATCCAAGTTCTAAGTACAGCAATCAGAGAAATTTCAAACTGTGCATGTCAAAATACCTACCCTGGACTTGAGGACACCTTTAAGCCCAGCATTCGGGAGGTAGAGGCAGAGGAATATCTGAGTTCAAAGTCAGCCTCCTCTTCATAGTGAGTTCCAAGCCAGGTAGGGCTACATAGTTATACCCTGTAAAAAAAAAGTACCAAAAATCCATGCCTCTTACCTGCTTTCCTCCCAAAACTCTGCCCTTAAAAGTATGCTCCACATTTTTGGTTGTTTGGCTTAGACTCTTATTATACAACCACCTACTTGTTTCCCTTAAACTCTGAATTTATCTCCCTTAATCCAGGGTCTTGATCTATCACAATGTCAAATTCCTTCTAATGAAAATACTAGATACTTTCCCTACAAAAATGTACTTCTGTACTTAAAATAGGGTATTTTCCTGCAATTTCAAAAGGATCATAGACCTGTGAAGCTGAGTAGGAAGCACATACCAGACCAACCTATTATACTGCATAAACCTTTCTTTTAATAGTCATGCCCTTTCTAGGTCTAAACCCTAAATGCTTCTGCATATCAGCTTCTGACAGCTGTATTCAATGGTGTTTTTGTTCCCAATATTTCTGCACTAGCCCTGGACTCTCCTCAAATCTGCATCCTTACTACAGAGCTAATAAGAGTATTTGCTATAATGCAGTTTAACATTTCCTTATTTAAGTCTGGCATCCTTAAGGATAACTTTATATATTAGGTTGATATCCCAAAAGCAACCAGCATTCGGTTGGCACATACCACAGTGGCTAGAAACACATGGTTGGAAAAAATTAAAGAAGATGATGTTTCTGAAATTATTGCCTGGCACACAGTGAACATTTAGTAAATGTCAGTTTATTATCTTAGCAGGTGGTAATTAATGCATATTGATTGTCAAGGATACATGTAAAAGTCATAAAATATCTTCATTTGATACAATTATTATATAACTGCAAAAGTATCTAAAACATTTTCTCCAGTGTGGGATTTCAGATTTCTTATGCTTTTAAGACTCCAGGTGTCCATGTGTCTTAAACAAAGACATTTCTCAGCAGGGATTCTTATAAAATGGAAGAGTCTCACTGAGAATTACAAAAAAATGTAATAACTACACCTTTTTACAGCTGGGCACAATTTCCTGAGGCTATACAGTATGTTCTGTACAGAGAGAAATAGAAATAAAGCTGACATTTTGAAAATTATATTACTAAAAACACCAACAGCTTCAACAAAAGAAACAAATGGATATGCATAATACATCTATGAAACACAACGTATCAGAGATTTTAAGGGCAGTAACGATAAAAAGTATAAGTGTTGTGGGTCCACAATAACTGTTTATTTTTTTGATGCAAAGAACAACTTAGCTGACCTATGGAAATTTGTACAAGAATATATTTAGGTAGACTGACTGTTTGAGTAATTTCTCTTATAATGATACACAGAGGGGCTGGAGGGATGGCCTAGCAGTTAAGAGCACTGACTGCTCTTGCAGAGGACCTGGGTTCAATCCCCAGCACCCACATGACAGCTGAGAACCGTCTGTAACTCCAATTCCAGGAGAGCTCCAGTTCCAGGGGAATCCAACACGCTCTTCTGACCTCAGCAGCATTGCACGACACGGGTGCACAGACCTACATGCAGACAACACATTCATACACATAAAAAATAAATAAAATAAAATAATGATACACAGACTAGAACTATGGGGTTTTTTACTACATACATTTTTCATTGAGAGTATAATTTCTAGATTAAAAATGTGTAAAACTTGCATACACTTCTATATAAAACACCAGTCTACTGTTAGTTCTTTTCACTTACATTCTGCATCTCAAAAACTCATCCTTCTTGGATGGAGACATAGATAAGTGCTTAAGAGCACTAGCTGCTCTTGCAAAGGACCTGAGTTCAATTCTCAGCACTGACATGGTGGTGAATAACTGTCCATAAGTCCAAGTCCAGAGAATCAACCGCCCTCTTTTGACCTCCATGGGCATTGCATGACAGGGCTACACATAAACACATACAGGTAATACATTCATCCACGTAAAATAAAAGTAATAAAATATTTTGAAAAATCTCATCCTCCATATTGCTCCAACAATATTTTAGGTTTGGTTTAAGTATGCCCTTTCAAGGGTTGATGCATTGAAGTTCAATGCCCAGTGTAAAGTAAACTACTAATAAATGGAAAGCTTAATCTGACTACGGAAGTTAGAGATGGGGCCTTTGAGTGGTGAGAAAGATTTAGACCAAGTTATTAGACTTGAGCCCTTGTGACTAAATCCTTGTAACTTTTTAAAAAGACAGAAAGACTCAGGTATATAAATACATAGCATACACTGATATATTCTCTCTCTTTCTTTCTCTCTCTCTCCCTCCCTCCCTCCTTCCTTTCATGCCCCCAATCCATTGCCATCTCATGTCCCACCCTTAAAATCACTAGCCAGAATAAGCCTTTTTTCATCTGCCATACTTATTTCTTTACACTGAAGAAAAACAGATTAGTGCTTTCAACTGCTGAAAGCATCCAATAACAGTTTTATTATATACATAGAATAAAATTCAGAACTCTTACCCTGACCTCCAGAGCTTCAAAGACGAAGCTTCTGCCACATGTCTGACTTCTTGTTCCCTCCACATAGCTGAAGCCTGGGAAAATTTCACTTCACTAAGTCAATCACAAAGGTTTGTTCAGACTTTTACATTGGCTTTCTTCTTGTCTAGAAAGATTTTTCTCTCTAATTTGTATAAAACTAGGTTATTCCCATCAAACATTTTTTTCTTTTCATTTCCTTCTTCCTCTCTCCCTCTTGCTTTCATTTCTGCTTTCTTGGTCCCTTTCTAGCTACACTGTGTCTTACTCTGCACCCAGGCTATCCTCAGCCTGGCAGCACTCCTGCCTCAAATTCTTGAGTACTGGGATTACAGGTATACATAGCCACACCAAGGAAATGTTCTTTATTTAAATGTCACTTATTCAGAGAAGATGACAACAAAGTGTAGCCACCCAATTACATTCAAGCCCAGAACCTTATTCTTAACTTTCCAGACCATGGTTACCACTTTTTACTTTTTGTTTGTTTTGTCCTGTCTCTTCCTCTAGTAAACTTCATATCTTATGATCTAGAGTCTATGATTCTGCTATTCACTGGTCTAGCAATAGAATCCTGAACAATGTCTGGAAGAATAGGTAGAAACTGGATGAAAGGTTAATAATGAATAAATCATAAGAAGAACTGTTTTTCGTTCCTTCTCTTTATTTTCCCTCCTGGAATTTATTTTCCTAAATTTAAATACTGTTAGACAATTTTCTTCAAGACAACTAGAGTAATTTGGGGCTGGAGAGATGGATCAGCAGTTAAAAGCACTGACTGCTCTTGCAAAGGACCCAGGTTTGATCCCCAGAACCCACATGGCAGCTACAAACCTCTGTAACTTCAGTTGTTACGGATACAACTCCCTCTTCTGACCTTCATGGGCATTGCACACATGAGTGCACTTACAAACATGCAGGCAAAACATTCATATACAAAATAAGGAAATAAATAAATAAATAAATAATAAGGCAACTACAGCATTTTTAAATGCACCTCTTTGCAAATCACATTCTCAGAAAGGCATTTGAGATATACTGAAAAATTCTGTTTATTTGCAGAGAGGACCCAGCTTCCATACTAAGACCCAGGATCTCACACCCAAGTGTTCCCCCTTCTTCCTCTTCTATATGAAAATATTATCTGTTATGTAAACATGAGTTTTCACCTATATCAGTAGATAAAGGCTGTGATCACTGTCAGAATCTCCCCTTCACACATTAAGGATAATGAGAAATTGCTTTGCTCCTGGCAGATTGGTTTGTTCCTTTAGCTCCGCTGAAAGCAAGATGTAGAACGGAAGCAGATGGCTGTGACTGGGAGGGGGGATGGCTCTGGAAAATGAAAATGCATCAATGCAAATTCTGTGAGAAATACTGAATATCTGAAGATGAATTTTTTTACTCCTGTTACCAGTTACATAAATTTTCAAGATATACATGGTAGCTCTGCTATTACCATATTTTTAAAAATCACTTTAAACATATAATGGGGTTTTATGCCCAAAAGAGTACAAAGCACTTTGCTGATTATAGTACATTTATATTTTCAACATTTTTGCAGTATAAAATGGAAACTAGAGTTGTGTGCACATGAATATTTAATCCCTTTTGGTTCCTGTTTTAGACATGTGACCTTGAGTAACTTATGTGTCTTAATCTACTTTTTACATCTGAAAAATGAAAAGGAAGAATAGTTCTGTTATATGGTTGCTATAAGTTGTAAGTAAACCAAAACAATGATCTAACCCAAATCCAAGACACAGTAAGATGCTTAGAAAGAGTGAAACAACTCCTTTTAGTCAGAAAGGCATAAACACAGGATGCTGAAGTAATGATATATATTTTAAATTTATTGATTTCTAGTTTAGTATCCTGTCCCTCTTAACCCATCCCTTCTCCTTTAAGTGCACAATGGCTTCTTTGTAGCAATTCCCCAGCTATTCAACCTCTCTTCTGAAGGAGTGTAACTCTAGATTATATTCTTTGGGATAAATCCTTTGTACATGTACTGGATCCTACATATTATAGTAGCTTACATTCAGTTTATTATAGCATTCTTCACATGAACCCTTGGTTTTATAAACTCTCATGCTCTCACAAAATTCACTAAGAGCTATGTTTTCTTTCTTGCTTCTTTAATCTCACTTCTTCATTTCAACATGCTGTAATACTTCCTTTTCTTAAAAAACATTCATGACTTCATATATTTTTCTACCTATAACTAGAATTGCAGGCTACTCCTCTTCTCTGCATGGGAAACATGTTTATGCTCACTACATTGTTCCCTCCCACGCCCCTTTTCTCACATCTCACTAGTTTCTCAACCTTCAGCATGAATCCTGATCCCACTCTTACCTAAACATCATGCTGCCCTCATCAGTGATGCTTGGCCTGCCGTCAAAAAGGGTTGCCAGTTTTTGAAAGACTTCTCGGTGACACTTGACATAAATTTATCGATTTTCCTTCCTTCCCATTGACTCCTATAGTATCGGCTTCTACTCATTCCCTGGTACCTCTCTGAGTATCTCAGTGCTTGAATTCAGTTTCTTCACATTTCTTTGATTTCAAAATGGTGGGAAGTATTCATTACTTCATTGTAGGGACCCTCAGTCTTCAATTTTGTTCTGAGTTTATTAATACTATAAATACTGAGTTCAAAAACCAATGCAATTAATTTACCCGTCTTATTCCTTTTTTTTTTTTTTTTCGTTCTTTTCGAGACAGGGTCTCCCTGTAGCCCCAGTTGTCCTGGAACTCACTCTGTAGACCAGGCTGGCCTTGAACTCACAAAGATCCGCCTGCCTCTGTCTCCCAAGTGCTAGGATTAAAGGTGTGTGCCACCACACCCACCACTTTTTTTTACTTTTATCCTTCCAATGTGGACTGAGGACTGCTGAGATACCCAGCTTGTGAACTAAGCAGATAATGGGAATTCAGCCTGTCTTATTCCTTAACTTAAATGTCATAGGCACCTCACAGGTCATACATTCAACAATGAATTTCTTTTCTTTTCTAAACATGGCTCTTATGTTTTTCTTGGTAAATGTACCACCATCTAAATTCATTCTTGATTTGTAGTCTTTGATGTAACCATCACATTAAAATATATTTATAAAGTGATAGGAAAATGAATCAATACCTACTCCTCCCAAACAATTCCTGATCAAATGTGCTGGCATTTTTGCTGTTATTGTCCCCGTTCTTCAACTCTCAAGTAAATAACATGACTAACCTGGCCACTAAAACTTCTTCAATTCTTGAATTTCACAACATTCTCACTTTGGTAACTGCATAGTTATTCTAATAAATCAGTAAGACTAGAAACTGAACTTCCTTGCTTCTCCTCTGATCTTCCTATAGTTGGAAATCTGTGCTGGGAAGAGCCAGATAGGATTTGCCTACTTCTGTGTGGACACCTTTGAACCACAGCCTCAATTTCAGGCTGCCTTTTAGATATTCTGAGTTTAGAGATCAAAATATCTTCAAAGTAAGAGGCAAAGAAAAGTACTGTTTAATGGATAATATCATTCTAGGAATTTAGGTCTCCCTTGGTTTTCATGTATAAAAAAGCAGTTTTCTTCACAAAATGTTGAGTCATAAAACTGTCTTTGTAAGTATGTTGCTCAAAATTCAACCAGCCAAGCAAGAAGCTACAGGAAGAGATTGAGAAGCTCCAAAAGGAAGTGGAAATACTAAAGAAATAACAGGATGAAATGAAAAAGGAAATCGAACACTCATCCAATCAAGAGGAAAGGAACAGAAAAAACCTCAGAAGTAGAGTGGAGGAAGCAGAAAAAAGAATGTCAGACCTGGAAAATAACAAAGAACAACTAAAAAAGTTCAAGTAAAGGTTATGAAAAATTTAAAAATACACAAAAGTGGAACAACCAGGAAATGTGGGACACTATGAAAAAATCAAACCTCCACATCATAGGAACAGAGGAAGGAGAAAAATCCCAAGAGAATGGTATTGACCAGATCTTCAACAGAATAATAGATGAAAATTTCCCCAAACTAAAAAAAAAGACAAACCCATACAAATACAAGAAACACATAGAACTCCAAACAGACAAGATCAGAAAAGAAACTCCCCATGCCATATCATACTTAAAATGCTAGATGCCCAAAACAAAGACAAAATTCTGAAAGCTACAAGAGAAAAACAACAAGTTACATATAAGGAGAAATCCATCAGTATTACAACTGACTTTTCAGTGCAAACTATGAAGACAAGAAGAAGGAGTAAAGCATCCCCAGAGTTAAAAGACTATAGATGACAACCCAGGTTACTATACCTAGCAAAAATGTTGATTATAGTTGAAGGAGAGAGAAAAATCTTCCATGACATAAACAAGATGACAGAATACATGTCCGGAAAACCAACCCTTCAGAAAATGCTTGAAGCAATTCAAAGGACAGAAGAAAAGACCAACTATCCCCAGGCACCTAGAAAGAGAAATTAATAAAAGCATAACTGCAGAAGCAGAGATCTAGACTAAAAATGCAAATGGATAATAAGGTGAAAGAAAGCAACACATATCTTTCAATTATAACCTTAAATACTAATGGACAAAACTCACCAATCAAAAGACATAGACTGGGATATTAGATTAGGAAACAAAACCCATCTATATGCTGTCTACAAGAAACCCATCTCAATCTTAAGGATAGGCACCAACTTAAGGCGAAGAGATGGAAAAAATATCCCAAGCGAATGGTAACAAAAACAAAGCAGGTGTTGCTATTTTATTATCAGACGAAATAGACTTCCAATTAAAAGAAATCAGAAGAGACAAAGAGGAACATTACATCTTTATCAAAGGAAAAATTGACCATGAAGATTTCACAATCATGAATATATATGCACCAAACTCTGGTGCACCAAACTTTATAAAGGCAATTCTCCAGGACCTAAAGGCACAGATTAACCCCAACACACTCATAGTAGGGGATTTCAATACCACACTGAGCCCTTTTTACAGGTCAACCAGATGAAGAATAAACAGAGACATCTGAACTGAATGATACAATACAACAAATGGACCTCGCAGACATCTCCCAAATATTCCACCCAAATACCATAGAATACCCTTTCTATTCAACACCCCATGGAACATTCTCCAAAATTGACCACATACTAGAACACGGAAAAAAAAAACTCAACAAATACAAAAAGATTGAAATAACTTCATGCATTCTATCAGACCACAATGCAATAAAGCTCATCATCAGCACCAGGATAAGCCCTACTATCTACAAGAACACATGGAGACTAAACAACACACTCCTGAATAGGAATGGGTCAAGGAAGAAATAATGAAAGAAATAAAGGCATTCCTAGAACTAAACAAAAATGACAATACAATACAACAAAACCTATGGGATACTTTAAAAGCAGTCCTAAGAGGGAAGTTTATAGCCCTGGCTGCCTACATTAGAAAAACATAAAGAGCACAAGTGAACGATCTAACATTGCAGCTAAAAACACTTGAGACAAAACAACAAATGAACCCTAAATGCAACAGACAGGAAGAAATAACAAAAATCAGAGCAGAAATCAATGAAATAGAAACAAAGAAAACAATACAAAAAAATCAATGAATCCAAAAGTTGGTTCTTTGAGAGAATAAGCAAGACAGACAGCCCTCTAGCAGACAGACCTCTAGCACAGTTAACCAAAAGAAAGAGCGACTCTAAATCAATACAATCCATGATGAAAGGGGAAATATCACAACAGACAATGAAAAGATCCAGACAATCATACAAGAATACTTCAAATACCTATACTCTACTAAGTTTGAAAACCTAGAAGAATGGATGAATATCTGAAATCCTGGGAATCACCAAAGCTTAACCAAGAAGAGAACAACAGTTTAAACAGACCCATAATATATGAAGAAATTGAAAATATAATAAGAAACCTCCCAACTAAAAAAAGCCCAGGCCCAGATAGTTTCATGGCAGAATTCTATGAAACATCTCAAAAAGACTTACAAACATTATTACTCAAATTATTCAGAAGAATATAAGCAGAGGGAAATTTCCTAAATTCCTTCTATGAAGCCAGAATTACTCTAATACCAAAACCAGGCAAAGATACTACCAAAAAGGAGAAATATAGATCCATCTCATTAATGAACACAGGTGCAAAATTTCTCAACAAAATACTTGCAAACCACATACAGTCCCACATCAGAAAGATCATCCATCATGACCAAGTTGGATTCATAACAGAGATGCAGGGATGGTTCAACATATGAAAATCAATAAATAACATAAAACACATAAATGGGCTGAAAGACAAAAACCACAGGATCATCTCAATTGATGCAGAAAAAGCCTTTGACAAAATCCAGCATCCCTTCATGCTTTAAAGTCTCAGAGAGAATTGGATTGGAGGGATCATTCCTCAATATAATCAAAGCCATACACAGGAAACCCACAGCCAATATCATCCTAAATGGAGAAGAGACAGAAGCACTCCCCTTAAAGGTAGGAATTCAGCAAGGTTGCCCCCTGTCACCACTCCTCTTCAATATAGTGCTTGAAACACTTGCTAGGGCAATAAGGCAAAAAAAGGAAATTAAAGGAGTACTAATTGGAAAAGAGGAAGTCAAGCTATCCCTTTTTGCTGATGATATGATTGTTTACCTAAAGGATGCTAAAAACTCCACCAGAAAACTCCAAGAAACGATAAAGACTTTCAGTAAAGTGGCAGGATACAAAATTAACCTAGAAAAATCAGTAGCCTTTCTTTACACAAACAACAAACAACTGAAAAAGGAATACAAGGAGACCTTCCCATTCACAATAGCCTCAAAAACAAACAAAGAAACAAAAAATGCCTAGGAACAAACCTAACCAAAGACACCAAAGATCTCTACAACAAAAAATTTAAACCCCTGAAAAAGGAAATTGAAGAAGATATCAGAAGATGGAAAGATCCCCCATGCTCATGAATTGGAAATATTAATATAGTAAAAATGTCCATTCTACCTAAACTCTTGTATAGATTTAATGCAATCCCAATTAAAATCCTCAAGAGTTTCTTCACAGGCTTGGGGAAAAAAGCTCCTTAATTTCATTTGAAAAAACAAAAGACTCCAAATAGCCAAAGCAACCCTGAGTGAAAAGAGCAATACAGGGGAGATCTCTATACCAGACTTCAAACTATACTACAGGATGATAGTCATAAAAACAGCTTGGTACTGGCACAAAAACAGACCTGTTGACCAATGGAACAAAACTGAAGATCCAAACTTGAGCACATACAATTTCAGCCACCTCATATTTGACAAGTTTTATACCTGAAGTACAATTTCTAGGACTTACTATTTATTTATTTCTAGTTATACTTTCCTTTTGGATGTTTAAGGCCACACAGCCTTTTAAAAGCCTACTCCTGAGCAGATTTACCTAATCACTAACTTTGTGATTAACAAAGGCATTCAAAGACATTCACTCTGTCAAATACACAGAATCAAACAAAACAAAATTCACCTCCTAGTCTGTTGATGTACTATTATAAAATTTGAATAGAAAATTAATCAGTGCTAATCATGAATATGCATTGGCAGCAAGTGATCTAAAATAAAACCACAGACAAAAATCAGAGGCTAAAAGTTACAATCAAGAGCCATTACAATACCACAGATGGGAATATTTATAGAGAGACTTCACTCTGAAAATTCATAAAAGTAAGAAATGATATATATATATATAAAAGATACTGTCAAAGTTAAATGGGGAGGGAGACCCAAAGAGAGTAGGTACCCATCTAAATTTTTTAAAGTTTTTTTTATTTATTTTTATTTTTTTATTTATTATTTTTTACATGTATGAGTGTACTGTCTGCATGTAGGTTGGTGCACCCGTGTCGTGCAGTGCTGCAGAGGTCAGAGAGGGTATCAGATTCCCCTGGAACTGGAGTTAAAAGCGGTTCTTAGCTGCCATGTACGGGTGCTGGGAATCGAACCCGTGTCCTCTGCAAGAGCAGCCGGCTCTCTTAACTGCTGAGCCATCTCTCCAGCCTCCCATCTAAATTATATTACCCAGAAAGAATGTGGATTTTAAGCAGAGACGCTTTATATAAATTTCTAAGGAAATATGATCATTTTTTTCTTTTTTTTTCACATAAATTTATTTTTATTTTTTTAACAAATCTAGACCCATGTTCCCGCCCATTCCCACACCCCGCCAGAGTACATGCATTCCGCCAAACATGCTTTTCATCTCTTAGTCTTTCTCAATATTCTCCATGAGGAAGTTGACTGTTTTGAGCAGAAATTCACTGTTTCAGTCAGTTCTTTGATGTAGTCCTTTCTGTTGTTGTTGTTGTTGTTGTTTCCAATATGCATTACGCCCAATTGCTTTGGACAAAAGCTCAGGGGGCCCTACGCAAGAAATACTTACAACTGGGTAAATGGCACTAGCATCCACAGATGAGGGATACCATTCGTCGTTTGTTTTTCTGGGACTGTGTTACTTCACACAGCATGATGTCCTCTAGCTCCAGCCATTTTCCTGCAAAGCTCGTGATGTCGTCTTTCTTTACTGCTGCATAGAACTCCATTGTGTAGATGTACCACATTTTCTCTATCCATTCGTCAGTTGAGGGGCATTTAGGTTGGTTCCAGCTCTTTGCTATTGTGAAGAGAGCTGAAATAAACATGGCCGTGCATGTATCTCTGTGGTGGCGTAAGTCTTGAGGGTACATGCCCAGGAGTGGTATGGCTGGGTCGGGTGGCAAGTTCATTCCAAGTCTTCCAAGGGTTCTCCACACTGCTTTCCATAGTGGCTGTACGAGTTTACATTCCCACCAGCAGTGGATGAGTGTTCCCCTTTCCCCACAACCTCTCCAGCACTTGGTATCATTTGTTTTCTTGATCCTAGCCAGTCTTACTGGAGTAAGATGATATCTTAAAGTGGTTTTGATTTGCATTTCCTTAATGATTAGTGATGTTGAGCAGTTCTTGAGGTGTTTCTCAGACATCTCTAATTCCTCGCTTGTGAAGTCTCTGTTCAGTTCTTTGCTCCATCTATTGAGCGGGTCGTTTGTTTTCTTTTTTCTTTGTTTTTTGAGTAGTTTATATATTCTGGAAATCAATGCTTTGTNGCTGCATTGTGTAGATGTACCACATTTTCTCTATCCACTCGTCAGTTGAGGGGCATTTAGGTTGGTTCCAGCTCCTTGCTATTGTGAAGAGAGCTGCAATAAACATGGCCGTGCATGTTTATCCTAGCAATAAGAATCTATAAGCAGAATGAATTAGTTCTATATAGAAAGGCTAATGAAGAAAATCTCTGCATTCTAAAACAGACAGATAAGATGCCATATCTGTGCAGAGGGACTTATTTAATGTAATATCATGAATCTGTTAAATACAGTTGGGACCCTGGGTACATGTCAAATCTCAGAGGTATGAGCTTAGGGAATGTTATAGTCCAAAATGAATGGGAAATAAGAAACAGAGGCAAAATCATGATCTATGAAGGTTAGAAACTAGGAAAGCAGACACCATTAGCAACCTGGAGGACAAGAGTACACTGCAAAAGTCTCTGCCGAGAAATCAGACTAGAGACAAAAAGAAGCAACAGTTAAGGATTAATCTAGCATGTGAGGAAAGTAGCCTTTCTATATTGGCCCCTGTCTAGCTAGAAAAATGCTATGATCATTATTATCACCATTGTAAGTGTTGGCAGAAGTTTGGAAGATCCCTCGTTTCCTTTTCCGGGTAATTTTAGCCAGTATTAATGGATTCTTTGTGGTGTTTAGGGTTATAGTTGGTCAGAGCAAAAGTGACAGATGTAAAAAGAAGACAAATGGAGATTTTTATTATCTATGAAAGCTTATAATCCAAAGAATAAGGAAAAATATGTAAATTGTGGTTCCCTGTGTTGGAATGCTAATTAGAATTGATATGGCTGAGTACAACACAGGCATCCAATTATAATGCATTCTTTAGGGTATCACATGTAATTTACTTATTTTGAATATCTTTTCTAATGAGAGGGTCTCACAAAAGTTAACGTGAACAAAGTAGAATCTATGCATAGAAATACTGATTGTACATTACACCCATGTTAAGGTGAATAGTGAAATGCCATATGCAGCATTTATAATCACTAACAGTGTTGAGGCCTGAACCAGAACTTGACTATGAGAGCTTTGAATTCCTAAAGTTTCCTGTGAGATTACACTGCAGGTATTGTCTGATTAATCTAGTTTAGACAACCATCAGATTACAGATGTAGCTACAGGATAAGAACATTCAGATGGATAGAGCCTAACACAGACATTACCAACAGAAAGGGCATCACTGATTGCTAATAGCACCACCATGTTTCTGTAAAAATGGTATTAAGTTGACTGAAAAACAGGTATCTGGAAGCCATGACCTAAGATTTATTGCCAGGAGAGTTCCAAATGAATAGTGACGATCTTTAAAACATTGCTCAAGAGGAAACTGTATCAGTTAACCTTTCTGAAAAAAAAAAAAGCTACCTAAAACACAGGGGTTTAAAAGATAAACCATTTAATTAACTCTTGATTCTATGGATTTAAATGTAACAATGGGTTCAGTTAGGAGTGGTTCTTCTGACATCACCTATCTTGCACATACATACCTCTTGAAAGTTTTTGATGGCAGCTATCAGGCAAAGAGGAAACTGACCTAGGGAGGTTTTCACTGGAATGGCTGGCCTCTACCCCAGGGCTTCCTATTCTCTAGAAGCTCAATATAGGCTTGTACACACTGTGGAAGACATTGAAAGATCATTAGTTGTGGTGTGAAAAATTTCTTAGAAGCCCAGATCCAAATTTTATACCTCTTCTCTTCTATAATACTTTATCATTCAAACCAAACCATAACATCATTCCAGATGCCAAGGGTGGATTAATGGGCTCTAATCCCTCCTGGGGAGCAACAAATAACTTCCAAGCATCTTAAACATCTAATACAGAAATTAAGTCTACTGGGTAATTTAAAAGATCGGCTGTTACAATCAGATTTCTGTTTCCTGAGAGCTTTACTTTCACATCTTTATTCAGTGGCCTCTTGGGACCTTCTTGAAGGGACTCAAGCTCTGCCAAAAATTGCCTGGTGCCAATGGATCTCTGAAATCTCAGAGGAAGATTCTATGAGTGGGTAAATTTTAGATCTTTCATGACTCTAATCCCAAAACCATGCTGATGCCTTGGGATGGACCCTTCTTCCTTTGAACCAGTTTGGCAGCACTTTGGTGTGTAGTTGCTTTCCAGGATCAGAAAACCCCTTAGACTCTCTTTTACAAGTCAAAAGTTTAGTTGGGTGGGTCTTGCCCTGAGGGTACCTTTTCTATTCCAATGTAGAGTAGGAGACTTTTTCCTAACAAATCTTTTTTTTTTTTTTGATGCTTTGTGTATTTCATACATCATTTCCCAATTCAGGCATATTTCCCTTTCCCTTCCCCCCCACCCCACCCCATCCCAGATCATGCATTCTGCCATAACTGTCCTGCATCTTTCTCTCAGTTTTTTTTTTTCATTTTTTAGCAATAAGTGATAACTTATGAGTACAAGCATCCTTCATGTATAACCAATTTGCAGGCTGTTGTGCCCAAACCCACACAGCCCATGGGTCCCACCATCCAGCAGGGGGGAGGGGCTTGTATGTTCAATCAAGTTGATCAAATGAGTGTCCAGACTATATTGCCGTAGTTTCACCATTCACACCAATCGCAGCCCTTACATTCTACCACACCCCCTCTTCTGCAGATTGTTCCCTAGGCTTAGAAAAGGGGCACAGGTGGATGAGAAGAAAAACAGTCTACTTTCTCTGGAGCTGTTGTTGTCTTGGACTCTCATCAATTCTGGCTGTTTCCTTTCATGGGCTGACAGTTTGTCCAGGAATAACCTTTTGATCCTACTAATGAAGCACAAGCAATTAGATATATAGGTATTTAAACAGTACTAATAGTTATGGTAGGTTACTTTGGTATAGACACAGATATTTGGATGGTATGTTAATCCATGAATTACATTTTTTTCTGTTAAATATGACAGGGTCTTACTGTGGCTTATAACATCTCCTAACCATTAGAGGATGTAAGCTTGTGGCATCAGCCATGGGTTATTCCTCCAAGGAGAGAGTCAATAGCCAATTAGATTTGGGATATACAGGCATATGGCTGCCTCTGCTACACAGTATTTCCAGGCAGGTGAGGTGTAGCTGGTGCTGACGGAGGAGTCTTGCTTGACTCAAGGAGACCCATATTTGCTTTATTGGTTAGTGGCCTTTGGTAACACTCTCTGGTATTCCAGAGGCCAACTGTACACTTGCATGTGTGGTCTCAATACATCTTTCCCATGCTAACATCAGGTCTTCGACAGCAGGGCCTTATCGCCTCTCTTCTTGCAGGTATCCCAGTTTAGAGGCAAGGAGCCTTTACCTTTTGTGGGGGCTTCCCTAACAAATCTTAATAATTATAATCTCTCTTTCAGCACAGGATTTAGCTATAACATTAAACTTCCTACTGCCCCTTTTCTCTCCAAACTGAACATACTATATTTCTTTCTGTCTCCCTTGATCTACTTCATTGTAGACCTGCATAAGAAATATCAAGCCATGGATTCAACAATGTTATTTTAAAATTTTCTTTGCCAAAGAAATTATTTTTAATTTAACTCCAGGCAAGTATTGAGGACATGGGCAGAAGACAGGCAGATTGTTGCCAAAATATCGTAAGAATGGCCTCTAGTGCAGTTGTTAATACTGTCTTTGCTTCCCTCTGAAACTGCATGAGCCAGTTCATAGTCTCAGAAAAACTGTCTTCCAGGCCCTACCAGAATGGCCCATAAAGCTCCACTTACAGCCTTCAACCACTTTTGTAGTCCAAAGTTTGAAAGTGTTCTACATTCTTCCCAAAACAATGTTGTCAAGTTCTTCCTAGGAGGAATCCCATTTCTTGTACCAAATTCTATATTAGTTAACATGTTATTATTGTACAAAAATACTATGACCAAAAGCAACTTATGGAAGAAAGAGTTTCTTTTTTCTTATGTTTCCAGAAGGTTAGTTCATAATGGGAGGGGATTCAGGGCAGCAGAGGCCTGGAGCAGGACGCCAGAGAGATCACATCTCAACACTGCCCGTGACATATTTTCTTCACCACAGCTATACCTCTTAAAGGGTTCTTAATTTCCCCATATAGCCCCAAGAACTGAGGACCAGATGTTCAATACCTGAGCTCATGGGCGGACACTTTCATTCAAACCACCATACTCATAAATCTCCAGATGATTGAGTCAAAGAAAAATATCAAACAAAAACTGAGTTAGAATTCTGGTTCTTAATAATTTGAAATTTTAAACTGAGAGACTCTGATAATTATTTTAAAAACTTGGGCCTATGAAGTGAGAAAAGCTAAGATTGAGTTTAAAGGGTTGGTTAGGGTTAGGGCTCCACATCCTAAAGGTTTCACAGCCTTCCAAACATGTGCTGACAAGTGGGAACCAAGTATTCAAACAAATGAGAGTGTGAGCAGCATTTCACATTCAAACAATAACACTGTTTAACAATGAGAAAAAGCAAAGTTCAAAGGCAGTTAACTGTCTAAACCTCTAATTACCACAGCCAAGTCTGTCTTGTGTATATAGAGTTCTACAGCCCAGTTTCCGTTCCCACTGACACTGCCCCCCTAAGTGTTCACTGCAAAATCTACTGGCACAAAAGTAAGACTTCTCTCCTTTCTCTCAGATATCACAGCACCAACTCTCCAGGAGACTGGAGTTTATGATGATGAATTCCTTCCTATGCTTATATTTTTATTCCTCTTTTAGTTCATTCAACCCTCAAGCAAAGCAATTTACAGTACAAGCAATGGTATCATTTCCCTTCGTTGCTTAAGTTCAGTCCTTTTGTTAGGAAACAATCAGATAGTGGAAACAAACTTGGAGCCACTGAAAGAGTTTGCATTTGTATTTTAATGCTCTAGAAGGTAAACTTTAAAGGGATAAGCACCCTGGCTGTACTAGGCCTTTTTTTTTTTTTTTTTTTTTTTGGCTCATTTTCCTGCATCAAGATGTTTTCCAATTCCTTACACAAAGATCAACATTCTGCCTCTCATATAGTTTGCACCAAAACCTTACTGAGATTAAATCAACAGAGAGAATAGTAGAAATTCCCATCCCTCTTAAAATTCAATTATGAATTAACCATAGCCTCTCTTCTGTGTAAAGCATGCATGAGATTACAGAAGTGGAGCAACGTCTTTCTGAAGGACACTGTTTCCTAATGAGCAGTGCCCCTGAATTATAAAAAGGCAAATCTTCTGGCTCTTGCTATGTGCTGTGTACCTCTGGGAACAAAGCTGAGGATATCCCTTAGTAAGTAAGCTCTTTGGTTTTTCTAATATGTGTGCTACTCTGACACCAGCATTTGCTACTTATATGGTGTTAGCAGTTATGGAAAGCAAAATATAAATACTCTATTACTTTTTTTTTTTGGTCTTTTTGAGACAGGGTCTCCCTGTATCCCCAGCTGGCCTGAAACTCACTCTGTAGACCAGGCTGGCCTTGAACTCACAGAGATTCTCCTGCCTCTACCTCCCAAGTGCTAGGATTAAAGGCGTGTGCCACCACACCCGGGGAATACTCTATTACTTTTATAGGAATGGTATCAACTTTGTAATAATTAGTTGTTCAGATTTAATGTTAAAATGGCACAGAATTGGGGCTGCAGAGATGGCTCGGCAGTTAAGCGCACTGACAGATCTTGCAGAGGATCCAACACCCACATGGCCATTCACAACCATCCGTAACTCCAGTTCCAGGGAATCTGCCACCCTCTTCTGCCCTCTGTGGGCACTGCACACATGTGGTGTACTTATATACATAGTAGCAAAACATCCATACACAGGAAAGTAAAATAAATAAACCTGCCTAGGAAGGAAATGTGTCCTAAAAGTATTTTATAAGATATGCAAAACTTGCTCTCTGTGCAGCCTTTCATTTCCTTTACATGAGTGTCTATGTAATAATTTCTTCCCCTTGGTTTCATTTACAAGAAACCAGCTTGTCTATCAAAAAAGAAAGGAAGATTTTCTTACTGTGACATGGCAGCAGGCACTAGGTAACTTTACATTCTGGAAACTGATGTACAAATCACCAAAGTAGATGAGGCCCAACTCCCAGTCCAGGTATTGGAAGTGTAAACAAAATCAGGCAGCACCCCTGTTGATGATATTTCAAGCATAAAAATCAAACAAGGTTAGAATTTATATGACCTGGCATTATTTATCAAAAAGTTCCAACTAGCCTGCAGCTTCCAGGTAATTTGGGCACCCAACAGACTGGGAAACAGGACTGCTCCTATGATGAGAAGATGGGCAAACAGGAAGTTGAGCAGATCTTAGCCCTGGAGAACTGAAGCTTCATAATAAATTGTTATTCCTAAACTCTCAGGAGACAAAAACCAAAGAACCAGACAATGATCAGAAACTGCTGACCCTATAAACAGGTACAAATGCTACAGCACTGAATTTAATAAATTTTTGAAGACTAAGTATAGGCTAGCTTGAAAGAGAAAATTGTGAGAAGCATAGTGTAAGTATTGTGGACTTTACCTCTGGGAATCCCTCCAAACTGACATGACAAAGGCCTGATGGGGACTTGGTTGTCTCTGGGAAAGAGTGGGAAAGTGCTTGGGGCTCCCAAGCCTCTCTGTCACAATGCTTGATAAATAAAATACTGCCTGAGTCTTATTCTGCCCCAGGCAGTAGGGGATTCTTCCTTTTCCAGCCCCATATACATACACTTTCAGTCTCATCTGGGTGAGAGGAGGGAAGCAGTCACAGGGTCATAGAACCACCAGTCAGGAGCATTGCAGCCAGAAAGCTGCATCACTGGAGTAGTACATGCAAGAGCTGCAAGTTTTTGTGAGTCCTGATCCACAGATCCACAGAAGACATATTTGATTATAATATTACACAGACTGTCTAGCATTCACATTTTTCCATCAACCCATAAGACTTCCAGTAAAGTAATAATGGGTCCTAATTTAATGAGCTATAGGGCACTTTGGCTGAGGAAGTCAAATTGAGAAGAGATGACAAAAACAAAGATGCTCAAGAAATATGAAGTCTCCATCACAGACAGCCATATTACAGCGCCTATCTATGGCAAGCATGAAACAAAGCCAACTCCTTGGCAGAATAACATACATCCTCACACCAAAAGTCTATCTCAGTTCCTGTTGCTCAGTACAGCATGTCTAGCACCCAAAAAACAAGGAACAAGACATATCAAAAGGCTAGGAAAAAATGAAGCTAGAAACATAAAGCAAGCAGCCAGCATGCCCGGACTCAGACACAACACAGGTTTACATTCTCAAACAGGGAATTTAAAGTAAATCTGATAACATATTTAAAGATACAGAGGAAAGTAGATGGCATGGGAAAACATATGGATAGCCAGGTATGAAAACTCTGAAAGAAAGGAAATATAAAGATAAAACATTGCAACAATTGTCCTGGAAATCAAGAATGTTTCTCATGAACGTAACAGGAGATTCAACACAAGAATAGACAAAAAAAATGAGCTTGAAGGTAAGGGAATAGCTATTTCCCAAAAGTAAATGCAGAAAGAAAGAGAAGTAATAAGAAATCAGAATACCCAAAATCTGTGAGACAATTTTAAACAGTATATCTGTGTGTGTGTGTGTGTGTGTGTGTGTGTGTGTAACAATAAAGTACCAAAAATAGAGCATAAAGCAGAGGTAATGTTTGAAATAATGGCCAAACTCCAGGTCTAAGAAACTCCAAAATAAAGATAAAGACAGGAAAAATATAGAGTGTATAAGGATTAACCTCTAGAGCAATAAAGATTTCATAATGAAAGCCAAAAAATCATCTGGTGCTAGAACCAATAGAGATTGTTTCCAAGAAAGTAAATTTGGTCATTGGTGTGAATATTGAACAGAGATTGAAGGTGAGGCTTTTTAAAAGAAAGTACCTGGTTTGGCTCTGAGTAGAATATGAGATAACCTCTGTCCTCCCCCACCTTTTTTTATAGTGACCTCATGGTTCTCAGATCTTACAGCAATTCTGCTCTGTCTAGGCAGGACTTACACTGTCTCTCACTTTGGCACTAAATGTGTGACTTGGACCACAGTGAGTCCAGAAAATAATACCCAGCCTCAGTTTCATCAGTGCCACTCTCCCTCCAGGCATTGTGGGAACCATCAGGAATAAGACTTGTTCATGCTTTGGAATTTTAGAGTTTCTAGACCATGGTAAACTGTGATGTGTTACCAGCCAATCTGCCATAAATAAAGTATGTGTGGGGGACAGGGACCCATATTTTACACTTAAAGCATCTTCATTCATTGATCTATTTGCCTATCTCTTGCTCGTTCATTTAGCAGTCTGTAGAGTGAACATAGTTTCTGTCAGTAGTAGCTAAAGGAGTCATAAAAATAGATCATTGCTGTCCTTCAAGAGTATCAACAGAGTGGCTAGAATAAAATTCACACATTTGCTAAAGACAGGCTGAACGTGGAAGAAGTGCAGACAGCCAGGCACTGGCATTCTTTAATGACATTGGGTGATGCGTGTGAGAAATTGCAAAGAGGAAAGCAAGTGCAAGCATGTTCTGAGGCTTCTTCTCAGAACACCTTTTTAAAATCTTAAGAACAATGAAATTTTGGATTAGAGAGATGGCTCAGCAGTTAAGAGTACTACTTGCTCTTGCAGAGGACCCATTTTCAATTCCTATCACCCATCTGGCAGCTAACAAGTATCCATAACTCCAGTTCCAGAGGATCTGACACCCTCATCAGACTTCTTCAAGCACTGTACAGCACAAGTGCACTTACGTACATGGAGGCAATACACTCACACACATAAAATAAAATAAAAATAAAATATTTTTAAAAGAACAATGAAATTTCAGCACAAATAATAGCTTTGCAGAGTAAGGAGAGAGAAAGGGGAAAAATGAAACTGAGATAAAAAGAAAGGGCTGTCAAAGTATGTGTGTTAATGCTGTTTCTGAGATATTGATTCTCTAGGCAGCAAGTTCCAAGGAAAGTGCTAGAATCCTTTTCCAGAGTGAAAATCACCTTTCTCAATCAAATTCATGGAACAAACTTCATAGGTAAATATGAGTAGAAAAGAAAAATAAATGAATGAAAGCAATCCAGGGAAATGAAAAAGGTGAAAAAGGTATTTGGAATATCACAGTGTGGAGGTTAACCCAGCATTTGAAACACAGTGTTCTAGCACCCATCAGGGAGCATGCTCTGAACTGCTAACTGCACATTGGAATGCAATTTAAAATGTGATTTAACATTTCCTGGTTTTCATTCCACTGCCCAACACAAAGCTACAGGCAAGTGCTGATTTGTTTTAACATTTTTTTCACATCTATGAACTTAAAAAGTATGAATTCTGTAGAGTATATTTTAGGTTTGCACTAAGTAAAATGAAATTACATTAAAAAAAAAAACAAATCATTAATACAAGCCCTTTATCTCACTGTGATGATGAAAAGATCCCAACCTTTGGTCAAAGCTTCCCCAAAAACCTTTCCCTCTCCATCATTCTCTCTTAGGAAACTCTTTCCTTGGGTCTTGTTCTGAACATACAAGAAGCTATGTGGTGATTATGCTTAAAGGATTCCTGGCAAAAACCTAAAATAGATCTGTTTTGTCTTTATCTGTGCACTTTATATGTGATACTACACATAGATGCACCTGTGTGCATCTATGTGTAGTATCTTCAGATACTACCATGTGAATGAAAGAATTGAACCTGGGTGACTGAATCACGCGATCATTCCTTCACTTCCTTTTTCTCAGCTTTTGTAAACCTCCACTTCTGTCCTTCTTTAAGTCACAGTGGCTTATTCCCAATGTCATAGAGAAAAGTTAAACAATGAGCTAGACACTGAGCTGGACATTACTGATCACTAAGTGATAGTCTGGTTAAACTAGTTGCTTCCATCTAACAAGTCAGCTTGGCTTTCGTCTATAGGACGCAAGTTCCTGCTGTGTATGCCTGCTTTCCATTTGTTTCACCCTCTACAATATCACCCTTGACACCAATGTCTTGAGCTTATTTCCAGGCTCCCAATTCACTTTAGACCAGAGAATGTCAGATTTATCTGCACTATAGGACAATTTATCTCAGGATAATGTTAGCTTCTGATCTACTGGACAGGATAAGTGCTATGATAGAATATGCACTAGGATGGATGCTGGGTCAACAGGGACACAGTCCATGAATGTGTGGTATTTTCTTGACTGTTGAGTGATGTGGAGAGCCCAACTCACTGATTGGTTCTACCCCTGGGCAGATTTTTTTGTAGTATCTAAGAAAGCAGGCTGAGCAGAGGCCAGAGGAGCAAGCCAGTAACCAGGGTGCCTTCATGGCTTGTGCTTCAGCTCCTGCCTCCAGATTCCTGCCCTGAGTTCCTGCCTTGGGCTCCTCAGTGATGAACTGTGACCCTGTAGATGTGAGCCAAGTTGATATTGGTCAGAGTGTTTTGTCACAGAAATTGAAGAAAATTGGTCAGAGTGTTTTGTCACACAAAATTTTTGTCACACAAAAACTAGAACAAAAGGTGAATCTAATTGCTTTATAGCAGGGTGAATTTAGGATGATAAAAATATTGTTTTGATGTATAGAAGTTAGATAACAAGGTTGCTGTGGTTTGATCTGGAGTATCGCCCCCAAAGAATCAAATGTTAAAGGCTTGGTCCTTGGTCTGGAGCCTGCAGCCCTATTGAGAGGATGTGAAAATTTTAAGAGGTAGGCCTGCTAGGAGGGTTCAAATTAGCCCTGACAAGGTGTTGGATCCAGGCCCATTCTGCTTCCTCTTTCACTTGCCAGCCAAGCAGAGAACTGTTTTCCTCCATCAGTCCCCTGAAGAGACACTGCTTGAGGCCAAAAGAGAGCAAAGTGACCCTGGGCTGAAGTCAAACCAAGTGTCAAGAAATCTTTTCTTTATAAAAGTCATCTCTGGTATTTCTTGTAGTGAAGTAAACTAACAGTGGGGTGGGGTATGGCTGCTTTAGCCTGGTTGGTTTGTATACTCTACCAGCTGAGCCCTGTACTCTCTAGGAATTGGGTTGTCCCAAGACATCCTGCAGTGATTAACAGTCTAGAGCAGTAAAACAGAAGAAAGTTCATCAGATTGTGATGAACTTGCCATCTCAGTACTTTTTTCCTCTAACATTAGTTAGGTTCTAAAGAGGCATTTATGTAGTTGATGGTTATAAAATCAAAGTATCAGTCAACTCTGCAAAAATGAAGCTGCTCCATGTGCTAGTAGTACCAAGTAGAAACTATTCAGCCAAGAGTTCAATCTTTATATAAAAAGAAGCAAGCACATTCATCTCATTAGTATACAAATTTACTTGTCTTTAATAAATGATAATATTCTGTGTATCCTAAAGGATCATAGTAACATACATACCTTTATGTTTCATTATCAGTAAATGTTTGATTTGTATATCCATTTCACATACCTCTAATCTCAGGGAAGTATAAACATTACTTCAGGCAAAAAAAAATCACAAGCAGAAAATATTTAAGAAGTCCTGCCCTATGTTATTATCCTTCCTCTGAAGGATAATTTGATTTGTTATGAAATGTGTTGAAATTTTATATTATGACATATTGGATATTAGTATCTTCAATTCCACATTAATGCTAAAGAAGTAAAATAAAATGCTAATATGATTATATATTCAAACATTTTAATTGAAGAGACTTAGAAATGAATAAGACCAAAATTAAATTCTGCGATACAAAGACATTTTATAATACAAATTTGAATTTGATATTAATAAGTGAGGATATACTTCATTGCTTAGGAGATAGTAAATTTTCAATGGTTATTTAACTTTATGAGTAAAGTTTATTTAGTGGCCAAATAAACTAACATTTCATTCTGCTCTAAGAGCAGTGAGATTACTGATTAAAGAAGTAAGAAGAAAAACCCAATTCTGTTAATACTCTGGCAACTTTGTAACTGGTCCATTCATAAATATAAACTCACTTTTAAAATTATGAATCAGAGGCCAGGGATGGTGGCACAAGCCTTTAATCCCAACACTTGGGAGGCAGAGGTAGGAGGATCTCTGTGAGTTAAAGGCCAGCCAGGTCCACCGAGTGAGTTCCAAGCTAGCTGGGGCTACAGGGAGACCCTATCTCAAAAACACCAAAATAAAATATGAATTAGGCAAAATAAACTATTTTATTGAATGGAATCTAGCTCAAGGCACCAGAAAGGAAAATAAATATGCTTGAATAAAACATGTCAAGAAAAAATTAAAGGAATTATTAGTGATTTTTAACTGAATCAAGGAGACTAAGGTGAGCCTCTCTGGTCAGGTGTCACTCAGATAGAGGTGATGATACCATGGTCACGGCAGTCATGGTATTCTTTTGTAAGCTTTTCAATATTACTACTGAAACATTTAAATTCTGTAGCAATTAATAATTTCTGAATTATCTAGAGTATAAGATTCTAACATCCATTTTTTTAAGTCGAGCCTTTCTTCTAATTCTCCTTTTTGATGTAACTCATAATTCACTGACAATGTTTCCACATGTGGACTTGACTCCTAGAAATCCATGGCTCCTAGAAACCCATAATTTCTGAATTTTACGTTTAAAACCCACCAATGATACTGGTACTCCTGTGCTTCTTTTTGCTGAAGGAGTTGGAACAAAAACACTTTCCCTAAATTAGATCATGTTCTTCAAGGGTCATAAACACAAGTGACTGCAGGGACCAGTGGGAAACGTAAAAATGTGATTAAGACAGCAGGTGCTGAGACACAAATAGGTTCCAATTGTAATTCCACTAAACTGTGCTGTACAGAACTACCCAACCCCTCCCCCCTTCCCAAGCATTTGCCTTTAATGGTCACTCCTGCTTTACATAGACACCCCACTGCACAAAGTCTCCAGGAAGATTACATCCATAGGTAATCCTTCATCTGTAAGCAGCATGACATCCTAGAAGTATCATTAGTGAGGTTTCAGGTGCTGAGTGTCTAACTGAGACTGTCACATGCAAGATAAAGTCACGGTGAAGGAAAATGAGAGTATTCCCATGTTTTCATTTCAATGGCTTCCATAGTCACATTTGATAAGAATCTTTAATTAGCCTTTTCTAGCCCCTGCCTTCACAGTCAGCAGTAAGTGGAGAGTCCTTTCAATAGATAAGTCTTAAATAGGGCAAAGTAGGAATCAGAGTGTATAAGCCCCTGCAGTAAGCTTTCATGACTGGCAAAAGAAAAAAACTAAATGATTTACTGCAATTGGAAAGCATTGCCAATCTGTAATATTTTAAACAGTCATTAATGCATTCAACAAGCATTGAGTGAGTGTGTGTTACAAGCTGGATGCTTGGTCTAAGTTCTGGGAAATCACACAAGTGAAAAATCCTTAAGCTCATTGAATACATTTACATATTCAATTATCTGTGTTTTACACCATAAAAATAAGCTTTTGTGGGATCAAGTCAGGTGTTAGGATAACATCAATAACTGGTTTTCCCCATCCTCTCATAGACCACCTTAGGTCTGCATGTAGCCTATTTTGTCACATTGGAGAAATTTAAAAGAAGCTTTCTGTGTTTTGCTGCAAAAATAAAATAAGGTGGTGAAATAAAAGAGTACTAAAAACAAAATGTGAAACTTTAGAGTGGTCTCGGTGACCTCAATAACTGGCAATTATATTCTGACAGTTGTATTAATTTTCAGGGAAAACTAAACTTTTAATGAAATTAAACATTACAAGGAAATCAGTATCATCTAATTCTATTCAATAAAAATAAAAAAGTGAAATAATTAGTTAAACAATGTCTAGGACAATTCACAAAGTGGAAAAAAATCATAGTAAAGTAAAAACTAAGGAAGAGGCAATTTATATCTTTTCTTTAAATCTTATAATGGTAGTAATATAGTGTATAGTATATAGTATATAGTGTAGAAACCTCTTCCGGGCCAGCCAGAGTTCAGGTCACAGCCGAGGAAATGAAGGTGAGTAAATTCGAAATCAGCACACAGACACTGAGAGTAGGGTGAAAAGCAGGCAGGCTGTGAGCTCCTGCAAAACTCTCTTTAATCAGGGAAAATAGGGATATATATATATATATATATATATATAT
>VZQC01013330.1:0-33566 GCA_009823505.1 Rhizomys pruinosus | reverse complement strand
ATACCATCCAAGCATCTGTGTCTATGCTCACAGCTTAGCTTGACATAATAATTGGTACTGCTTAAATGCCTGTACATCCAATAGCATGTGCTTTGTTAGTATGACTAAAAAGGGTATCACTGGGAAAGCTGTCAATCCATGAAGGGAAACAACCTGAACAGACTGGAGTCCAAAATGACAACTCCAAAGACTGTTTTCTTCTCACCCACTTGTTCCCCTTTCCCAAAGCCCAGGGAACAAACTGCGGAAAAGGAGGCATGGTAGATTGTAAGGGCTGTGGAGAGATAGGGGTGAATCATGAGACTACAGGAATATAGTCTTGACTCCTAACTGATCAACATGCCTGTGCATACAAGCTTCTCCAACTGGACTATGGGAACCTTGGGTTGTTCAAAATTTGGACATAGATACTTGCAAAATGCACCAATTACCTAACTGTATGACATACTGAGTAACATCAATGTTTTCTGCAAACAACTGTGTCATTATATTGTAGAATCCCTTAAAAATAAAAAATAAAAAATTGAAAAAAAAAATGGAGCAGGCACCTGAGGAGAAGAAGACAGAGACCATTAGTGGTGATGCACACCAGAAGGATCCACTGAAGGGACAGAGGAGCCTGAGAAGGCCCCAAGTGACAAGGGGTGGCAAGGTGTCGAGGATAGCCCACATCTTGGACCAGACCTAGATAACAAAAAAATCATTTAAATAGACCGGTCATGTATTCAACTGCCTAGGACTTTAGTTGAGCATGCAAAACAAATAGTAAACATTTGATAAAAAAGATATTTATGGTATTCAAATTTTTGGCCCTTAAATACATTTTTAAAATATTCATATTTTAAACTTTGCTCATGCATACATAGTCTGGCATGCTGAAATGAATAGTTCTGTGCACATAAAGGATGGAAACTTGAAGTTGCCACTTTGACAGAACCAACATGAGACAATCATAGTGACTGATAAACACAAAAAAAAAACTTAGATCTAAAGGACACTAGACACACTTTACATACAGAAACTTAGACATATGAAGAACATGACTACGTGAATCTTAGACACAAGAAAAGAAAGTCACCATAAACACAAAGCATGAAAAGGTTGGGTTCCGTTTTTCTTGAACATTTTTTGATGGTATCACAGAGGCTTCCAGGAGGATCCCCTTCTTCTCCTGTAGCAAACTACAGCTGTTATGAAGATCAAGTGTCTGTGTCCCAACAGGGTCAAATGTTTTTTGAGGGCACTCACAGTGGCTTCCCTAAGAATTCTGGAAAGATACAAGCAAAGCCTCAGCCTGTGTTAATAGGGGGTCAGGAGCGAACGTGTTCAATGAACCAAGGGAAGGCACGGTGTTCAAGGAGATCCTTGATAGTGAGCAGAGTGACATCCAAAGAGGAATTGGAGGCATTTATGGTGGAGAAAAGGAAGGACTTGAGAGTTTGTACTACATGTTGACCGTCAGAGAAAATATTCAAAGGGGTGTCTTGTGCCAAGAAGAGGGCTTGGGTGATTGCAAGGAGTATGCCAAGTTGAACAGATCCAGGATTGGGATGGAAAAAGTAAATAAAATCATTGTTAGAGTGAAGAATAAACCCGAAGTTGTTTCTGTTGGCTTCCTTAAAGGTGGTGGGGGCATGGGAGATGGGCTGGGATTTAGGGAAGGAGTGTGATTGGGAATCAACAGTAAGCAATCTCTCATCACATGGAAAATGGTTGTCAAGAATACCAGAATAACCCCACATAAGGATTTGAAATAGGGAATTGTATCTCCATAGGAAATTAATTTTAGAGATAGGAAGTGGCAGAATAATTCTATTAGGTTCAGTATAGTAGATTCAGTTGCAATAGGATCAACTTTTAATGCAAGCAGGAGAAGGCTTTCAGTAAAGGGAGTAATTTTGTGGCAGTCACTTTGAGAGGGGTGAAGCCAGAAAAGAGGACCATTTTGCCAAATTGCACCAAGGACTCCCCCTACAGTCCCTAAGACAAGAACAGCTACAGGTTTATCAGGTTGAAAACTGTGGATTCGGCAAACAGGCAGCTGTTGATTTCATTGGTTACAGACCTAGCTTGGGGAGTGATATCAATTACTTCAGAGTGGGATCCTTTTCCTTTTAAAAGGGTGAACAGGGGTTCAAATCTGGCAGGGGTATTGAGAGAAAAGGCTTGAGCCACAGAGTTTTTGGAGATCATTGAGGGAGTACTTGTCCTTGAGGTGGATGTGAGGGTTAAGGGGCTTGACAAATTTAGAGATACAGAAGCCAAGAAAGTGATAGGGCTCTGTGAGTTGTATCTTGTCAGGGGAAATATGAAAGTTGAGGGGCTGTAAAGAAAAATTTAAATCATGGAGAACCTTAAATTCAGAAGGAGAAGGGTGGGCCAGGAACATGTCGTCCATGTAATGTATGTATTTACAGCACGAAGGTAAAACGTGGAAGGTAGAGGCCACAAAATTTTGACACTTGGCAGGGCTTTTTCATGCCTTGAGGCAGGACCTTCCATTGATATCTTTTGGCTGGTTTATGTACATTAGGTTCCCAGAGGGAAAAGGCAAAATAAGGGTGATCCTGTTCAGCCAGAGGAATACTAAAGAAGCAGTCCTTGAGGTCAATGACTGCAATATGCCAATCGAGGGGAATACAACTGGGGTGGGGAAGGACCCACTGAGTGGAGTCCATCTTTTTCATATGTAGATTAATTTGTCTGAGGTCTTGCAAAAGTCTGTATTTACCTGATTTCTTTTAATGACAAAGATGGGGGTATTATAGGGGCTAAGGGAGGGTTCAGTATGTCCTAAGGCAAGCTGTTCATCTACCAGGGATTTAAGAATGGACAATTTAGGTTTGAGGATAGGCCACTGCTCAACCCAGATGGGGTCTGTGGAAGTAGGGGAGGAGTCAGGAGAGCAGTGGCCCTTAGAATTGGGGTGGTGGTCTGGAGCAGAGAAGGAGTTATTGTCTTTGCCAATAATATTATTGAAGAGGGCACCATTGTCAGTTGTAATGGTAGTGTCCATACTGAACAGAATGTCCCTCCCCCAAAGGGTATGGGGGAAGGTTAGCAACCAGGGGCTTAATGGTGCCAGAATTACCATCATAGTCCATCCAAACAATGTCACATATAGTTTGTAGTGTGGACTGTTGGCCGCTGTCGCCTTTAATGGGTGGGGCAGATGGGAATCTCCACTTGGAGAAGGAGGCCTTGTCTTTGGAGTTGATTATAGTGACACTAGCCCCAGTGTCCACAATGCTCTTAATGGGCAAGCCATCGAGCTTGATGGTCATTTGTGGCGAGTGGCCATAAATGGCCAGGGTCCAAAGGATGTGGGGAGTTTTCTGTTTTACTAACGGGGCTGAGGGCTGATTGATGTAATGGGAGTCGATTTGCAATCTTTGGCCCAATGGAAGCCTTTTCTACATTTGGGGCAAGGGGTCTTGGGTCTGGTGAAGGGATTTGAGCAAGATGGAATTAAGTGGCCTTTCCTGCCACATCCCCAACAGACAGGGAGCTTGGAAGGTTTGAGTTTGCTATGGGAAAAAGCTTTTAAAGAGGCAACTAGTGGGGGCTGGAGAGATAGCCTAGTGGTTAAGAGCACCAACTGCTCTTGCAGAGGACCCGGGTTCGATTCCCAGCACCCACAGGGCGGCTGAGAACCGTCTTTGACTCTAGTTCCAGGGGAATCTGAGACCCTCTTCTGACCTCCTCAGCATTGCACAACACGGGTGCACAGACCTACATGCAGACAGTACATTCATACACATAAAAAAAAATAATTAAAATAAAAAAAAGAGGCATTGAGTGCCTCAAAAGGAGCTGAGGTGGGGTTAAGGTCATGGTGGCAATGACCCAGTTATGAAGGTCTTCATTACATACTGATGCAACAGCATTGTGGGTGTGGGAATTCATGCCTTCCCAAGCAAGCTCTTTGATCAGGGCATCTCTAGCAGGACCAGGGCATGCAGCGATTGACAACCACAGTCACCCTGATGAGAAAATCAGAAAAATGTTCACCTGCATGTTGAACCAAATTGTGGAAGTAATAGGCTTTTGTGGAGTGCAGGTTTTAAGGCTTTGTAGGGCCATGTCTTTAATTTGGTCAAAATACTGAGGGATACTGTTCTAGTTTGTCTTCCATTGCTGTGACAAAACACTCTGACTGACACCAACTTGAGGAGGAAAGGGTTTATTCAGCTTACATCTCCTGGGTCACAGTTCATCATTTAGGGAGCCCAAGGCAGGAACTCAGGGCAGGAACCTGGAGGCAGGAGCTGAAGCACAGGCCATGGAGGAATGCTGTTCACTGGCTTGCTCCCCTGGCTCATGCCCAGCCTGCCTTCTTATACTGTACACAACAACCTGCCCAGGGTGGCACCACTCATTGTGGGCTGGGCCCTCCCACACTGCTCGACCATCAAGACAATACTCCACAGATGTGGCCACAGGCCAATCCAATGGAGCCAATTCCCCAATTGAGGCTCCCTCAACCCAGGTCTGTCAAGTTGACACTAAAGCTATCCAGCACAATTGACCCCTTGTCAACTTGACACACGAAACATCACTATTAAACCACCACCTTTCCAGTTCTTATCCCCAAAGTATGATGTTAACATTAATCACAACCTAAGACAGTACAACCTTAAAAGCCCCAGAGTCATTAAAATGTCCAAACACTTATAAGTTCACAGTCTCCAATGGAGCCAGTTCCCCAATTTAGGCTTCCTCAACCCAGATCTGTCAAGTTGACACTAAAATTATCCAGCACACAAGGGAAGGCCAGTTTTTCTTTGGTGTTTTTATAACAGTGTAGATCCATCCTCTGCCAAGGAACCTTTAAAAATGCTTACGATTATGGCAAGGAGGTTGCCCATGACAGCAGGGGAGAGGGTGGGCAGGCAAGTGTTTGGACCGAACCAGGACAGACAAAGAGTGTGTGTTGGATCCAAAAGTCTCTAGTGTTTAGTGGATCACTTCCAAGGGACATTACTTCCTTGGCTGTATGTTCACAGGGTGTCTCGAGAGTGGCATCTCTTTATATACAAAAAGGCCGGGTGGGTTCGAAGTCCTGAGTGGATAAGCACTTATGTGGACTCACCAGCATGAACCAAGAAGTGGAGCTGCCAGTGCTATTCAGCACAGCATGGCGGTTGGTATTTACCTCCCTAGCAATGAACAAAGAGGATGATAAATGAATTGAAAGTGAACAGAAGAGGGATGCATGCTCACTTTCGTGTGACCATAAGCACATAAAACAAAAAGGGGTCTACTCACTGGAACTGCAGAACCCCTAGGGGGAGGGGGAGGCATTTTATAAATGCCAGAAAGTGTCTCGCAAATGTGTGTGTGTGAACTCGCAGACCACATGGGTGCCAGATGTAGGAACCTCCTCTGGTCTAGCTGAAGAAGTTCAGGTCATGGCTGAGAAATGGCTGGGGGCAGGGGGTGGTCAGGTTAAAAGCAGGCAGATTGTGAGCTTCTTCAGACTCATTTAATCAGGGAAAAATAGGATGAATATGAATATATATATATATTTTTTTCATCTTCTGCTTCTTCCGTGAACGTATCAGGTACTGATCATTGGCCCAGACCACTGACTCAGCTGTTGCCATAGTTAGCTTCTGAGCACAGGTTAAGTCTGTTTGGTAGGCCAGGCCACTGCATAAGAGTGTAACACTCTACAGTAAGACCCTATTGATGAAGATACTACATTACATGAGAAATAGGAAAAACAAGGAGAAATCAAACTGGTACTGACTTCAAAGCTTAATCTCTGACAGATAGCTTTCACAGTGCTGAAAGGTGCTACTCATATTCATCAATTTTACCTATCTGTGAATCCTGCAAACTACAATTGACTTAGCCAAATATGCCTACTGCTGCAATATTGGCATGAAAATTGTGGGAGTAACCAACCACTTCCTAATTGAATTTCAAGTCTCATTCATAAGAGGGAGTCCATACCTAACATTTACATCAGGCTAGGCAGCTTACAGACTATAAGGGAGAGCCCAATATTATTATTCTGCTAAATAGACTTAGTAATGCTTCCTGCTTGTTAAAAATACTTTTTAAAGAAGTATGAACATAAAGGAAAAAGAAATACAGGAGATGGAGAGATGGCTTACTGCTTCAGAGTGCTTCCTGCCCTTCCTGCTCCTCCAGCTTCCAGCACCCATTTCAGGTAGCAAACATCCATTTAAACTCCAGGGGATCCGATATCCTCTTCTGACCTACTCAGGCTTACATGATATATAGCACATAGGTATGCACATACACATAGAAAATAAATTAAACAATAATAAATAAATCTACAGCTGGTCATATTGCTCAGTGGTTATAGTGGAAATGGTGAAATAGACTTGGTTACTAAAACACCTTGATTTATTGGGATAATAAAGACAGCCTGGAGCCTTCCTCTCTGCCTCTGGTGGTCAACGCAGACAGTAGCCTTTGTTTCTTCAGAAAGCCACATTCCTGTAACCTTTGATGTTATCTATCTGTAAAACAGGCCAAAATGCCACATTTGTTGTCTGTAAATGATGATGCCACATTCTGTTGGCCTTTGTGTTTGCCTGTTACCTATTTTACTACTTGTGTGTTACATGCTTGTTAATTCAAATGACAGAAAAGAAGAGCAACTATCCAAAGAAGAGCAACTATCCCCAGGCACCTAGAAAGAGAAATTAATAAAAGCATAACTGCAGAAGTAGAAACCTAGACCAAAAATGCAAATGGATAATAAGGTGAAAGGAAGCAACACACATCTTTCAATTATAACCTTAGATATTAATGGACTAAACTCCCCAATCAAAAGACATAGACTGGGTGAATGGATTAGGAAACAGAACCCATCTATATGCTGTCTACAAGAAACCCATCTCACTCTCAAGGATAGGCACCAACTTAAGGTGAAGGGATGGAATAAATATTCCAAGAAAATGGTACCAATAAGAAAGCAGATGTTGCTATTTTAATATCAGACAAAATAGTAAAAGTAATCAGAAGAAACAAAGAGGAGCATTACATCTTTATCAAAGGAAAAATTGACCAAAAATACTTCACAATCATGAATATATATGCACCAAACTCTGGTGCACCAAACTTTATAAAGACAATTGTCTAGGACCTCAAGGCACAGATTAACCCCAGCACACTCATAATAGGGGACTTCAATACCACACTGAACACTTTGGACAGACCTACTGGACAAAGAATAAACAGAGAGACATCTGAAATGAACGATATGATACACCAAATGGATTCACAGACATCTACTGAATGTTCCACCCAAATACCAGAGAATACACTTTTTACTCAGCACTCCAAAATCGACCGAATACAGGGACACAGGAAAACTCAACAAATACAAAAAGATTGAAATAATTTCATGCATTTTATCAGACCACAGTGCAATAAAGTTTAATATCAACACCAGGATAAGCCATATTATCTACAAGAACATGTGGAGACAAAACAATGCATTCCTGAATAATAAATGGGTCTAGGAAGAAATAAAGAAAGAAAGAAAGAAAATCATTCCTGGAACTGAATGACAATGACAATACAACACAACAAAACCTATGGAATACTTTAAAAGCAGTCCTAGTTCAAAGCCAGCTGGTCTACAGAGTGAGGTCCAGGACAGCCAGAACTACAAGGATACCCTGTCTCAAAAAGACCAAAAAAAGAAGTCCTAAGAAGGAAGTTTATAACCTGGGTGTCTACATTAGAAAAACAGAAACAGCATAAGTGAATGATCTAATACTGCAATTAAAAGCACTTGAGAGACAACAACAACAAATGAACCCTAAATACAACAGACAGGAAGAAATAACAAAAGACAGAGCAGAAATCAATGAAATAGAAGGAAAGAAAACACACACAAAAATATCAAGGCTTCCAAAAGTTGGTTCTTTGAGAGAATAAACAAGATAGACAGACCTCTAGGCCAGTTAACCAAAAGAAAGAAAGAACAACTCCAAATCAAAAGAATTTGTGCTGAAAGAGGAAATATCACAACAGACCATGAAAAAAAATATCCAGACAATCATATAGGAATACTTCAAAGACCTACTACTAAGATTGAAAACCTAGGATAAATGGATGAGTATCTGAAATCCTGGGAATCACCAAAGCCTAACCAAGAAGAGGTTGCCAGCTTAAACAGACCCATAATATATGAAGAAATTGAAAATGTAATAGGAAACCCCCCAACTAATAAAAGTCCAGGCCCAAATGGTTTCAAGGCAGAATTTTATAAAATATTTCAAAAAGACTTACAACCATTATTACTCAAACTGTTCAAAAGGATATAAACACAGGGAAATCTCCCAAATTCCTTCTATGAAGCCAGCATCACTCTAATACCAAAACAGGCAAAGACATAACACAAAAAAGAAAATTATGGATCCATATCGTTAATGAATGCAGATGCAAAAATTCTCAACAAAATACTTGCAAACCACATAAGGACCCACTTCAAAAAGATCATCCATAAAGACCAAGTTGGATTCATACCAGAGATGCAGGGATGCTCCAACAAACAAAAATCAATAAATAACATAAGACACATAAATGGACTGAAAGACAAAAAAAAAACACATTATCATCTCAGTTGATGCAGAAAAAGCCTTTGACAAAATCCAGCATCCCTTCATGCTTAAAGTCCTAGAGGGAATTGGATTGGAGGGATCATTCCTCAATGTAATCAAAGCCATATACAGGAAACCCACAGCCAATATCATCCTAAATGGGGAAATGACAGAAACATTCCCTTTAAAGGTAGGAACTCGGCAAGGCTGCCCCCTGTCACCACTCCTCTTCAATATAGTGCTTGAAACATAAAGCACCTAAGTGTCCCTCAACTGATGAGTGAATAATTAACTGTGGTAGCATTTGCACAATGGAGTTCTACTCAGAGTAAGGAAAGAAAAATGATTAAATTTGTAGTTAAATGCATGGAAACTATTGGAAAAACTGTTATACTTAAATAAGGTACACAGACTCAAGAAAAACAAAATGAAGTATGTTGTCCTCTCATTTGGTGGGTAGCACCAAATCCTCATATGTCACTATGTATCTTGTGGTAGCTGCAAGAAGCAGGAAAATGGAAAAAGAACCAGGGAGGTAAAGGGAAAGAAAGAAACCTGAGAGAAGAATACTAGGATTCAGGTTTTACTATAAGGGAGAAATAGATAAAATGGTGGCTATTTCAATGGGAGAGAGAGGAAGAGTTATATAAGGAACTATAGGGATGAAAGAGAAAAAGGACCTCAAGAAAGTTGGGACCATAGGAAGACAGGTATAATCATGGTAAACATTGTGAAAATAGGGGAGGGCATGGAGGGAGGGTTACATAGGGAGAAAGAATGGAGGATAAATAATTCCTGGGTAGTATAAAAAAGAGAGAAGAAAACGGAGGGAATCATATTAATCCATAAAACCTACTCACAAATTACAAACAATATCTCTACAATGAAGTCCTGTATATAGCTGAAGGCTTTGTAACAGGAAACAGTGCCAGACACAGGAAAATCTCCCTTCAAATTGTTGTTCACCCAGGGTAAAGTTCTAAGGAACTCCCAAAAATTGCACAAGCTATTGCCACGCGCCTTGATTTCCTCAGACACTTGAAGGTAAGGTCTCTTTTGGAACACGCATTACGGAGCAATGGAGCTGGAAAGACCTGAAATCCACCTCTCTTGAATGGCTAGGGCTCTCCTAGCAAGCTGCTCAATACACATGGCTAGAGAGTGGTTGATCTTTTGAAAAAACAAACCAAAGACTATCACATCTCTAGACTCTATATACAAATTTATACTGTCTGGAAATTAAAATCCTTTACTTATTGACAATTATCATATCAACCAACTCATCGAAAGAAGCTTTCTTTTGTGTAACCGATGGAATTTATTGGACCAAGTTATCCAACTAGTCACCACCATAGCTATGTTAAGCCTGAAGATGTACTTGATGATTGCAAACCTTTGCATTAAGGTTTCATAGAACATAGGGTAAAGAGAACACTAGGGGAACTGGAGAGAATGGCCTAGTTCAGTTAACAAAAGCGACTGACTGCTCTTGCGAGGAGGGACTGGAGATTAGATCCCCACGCACCCACATGGCAGCTCGAGAACACTGTCTTTAACTCAGTTCCAGGGGAATCTGAACCCCTCTTCTGACTCCGTGGCATTGCACAAAGGTGGCACAACCTATATGCAAGACAGTCATTCATACACACTAAAAATAAAATTAAAAAAAAGGAGAGAGAACAACCTAGTGCATTTTTGAGTTCTCTTATCAATGACCACTCTCATGCAACAGAGGGCCAGGAACAACAAAAGGTCACAAAAATCTCGCCTGCAGAAGCTAGCGGTATAACACGTCAGAGAGTGTGAGTCCTTGGCCAGGACTCCTATCAATAATACACTCTACCCAGGGCTCAGGAACCTTATCTATGAGAAGGTTGAAAAGATTGTAAAGAGTTCCAGAGTGGGAGGAAAGTGCTGGTGAGAAGAAGAGCTGATATTCTTAAGTGGAGGGCCTGAGGATGGGCTGAAGCTGAATCAGTGTATGCAACTGTACTGCGGAGTGGATGTCATGAAGGACACTATATTGAATGATAGACTTGACAACGGATGACAGAAATGTATAAGAATAAACAGTGTAAGGAGTGGGTTGCTTGTGGGAAGGAGCAAGTGTGCAAAATTTGGGATGTTCTATAGGGAATACATTCAAAAATTCGATAAAAATTGGGGCATAATAAGTGGCTAGACTGAGAATATTTTTAAACAATGTTCAACATCTTGAGTCATCAGGGAATATAAAGTAAAACTATCTTGTTTAAAATTTCATCCACTGAGTCTAGTCATCCTACCTAGAGTTCATTAAGTAAGGCCACTCTCTCTCTCCCAGAGTGGGCATTTGGAGGGGAATGTTTGGGGGAGAGCATCTAAATTTGATTAGTTTGTTGTATGAATATACAAAAACTCCAATATAACGAGATAGAAAGAAAACACTTTGTGAATTCATCTACCCCAGTAAGTATGGTTAATATCCAATAATAATCAATGACTAGTACTGGTAAGAAGGTGGGGAAAAGATAAAACTTATCCACTACTGGTGCGTGCCAGACATGTTGTAGCTCACTTGGAGAGTCAGTGTGTATAGTCCTTCAAAAAGCTAGAAATGCATCCACCATATGATCTGGCCATACGACTCTTGGTCATATACCCAAATGACTCTGTATCCTACTACACATATACCTTTTTGTCCCATATGAATAGCTACCAATAGAGAAGCAACCTAGCTTCCCATTAGTTTATATATGAAAGCATGGTACATTGGGACATAGGGATATATTATAACATTATAAAATTAAATTATGAAATTCTCAGGTAAATGTATAGGGCGATGAAGACAATTTACCTAAGGTTGGAAAACCCAGTCATAGACGTAGACAAACACAATGTCTCTCACAGCTGTATGATAGCTATGAATCTTAGATCTGTTTGTTTCATTGGAAAATTCCGAGAGAGGCCAGAAAAACTATGAATGGGTCATGGAGTAGGGGTTCATGGAGGGAGATATGAATGTAGTGATATAAAGGGAGAAATGGGAAATAACAGAATAGGAATAGTAAAATGAATTGGAGAATGGGAACACAGGGCAGATAAGAGTGTGAGAAATTTAAGAAAGACTTTAAAGGCCTTAGAAAAAATCCATAAGGAAAACTATAAGTATAGAAGCTTCTTAAAGTTACCTTATTATGGGAGAACATTGGATCTACTAGTAAACAGTCAAAAAATTAAAATCCCTATGTCAAGGATGGACTTCCTTTTTTAGATAGTTGGTGACCCAGGGGGTCACATAGCCCTAAAACTAGTGGCGCACCGACCCTGGCTCTTTAGCTACTGACCAGAACTTTCATAGTGAAGATGTAGGAATCTTCTCTGTCCGCTAAAGAAGTTCGGGGTCCCAGCCGAGAAATTGATGGTGAGTAGGCGGTGAAGTCAACACACGGAACCACTCGGGGACTCAAGTTAAAAACAGGAAGATTGGCAGATTGTGAGCTCCTCAGGACTTGTTTAATCAGGTGAAAAAAAATAAAATATTTATATATAATATAAATATTATTATATTATATGAATGTAATATAACATCATTACTGCTTCCTACAAAATGATCAGTAATTGAAATTATCAAATCATGAACTGCAACATGGCTCTGTAGGGCCATGTTTAATTTGGTCAAAAGTTTGAGGGGATACCAGTAAGGGCATTGGCTCACGGGGTCAGTAAAGTTACCATACTGGTAAGCACTTGTCAAGGTTATGGGGATGTTATAATGCTGTGTTAGTGTGGGCCTGACCTTCTACCATGTCATCAATAGACTGCTTCCATTGAAGGAATGTTGCAGGGTCAAGGACAGCCTTAAGCAGGTGTGTACCAATCATAATGTGTTTGAAGAGTTATGGCCCATTGAGGTAGAACCTGTTAAAATAAGGGAATTGGCTAGCTTATTGTGTCTGCTTTATACATAAGTGATAGGATGCAGAGGAGAGGAGTTGGATTCCAGGGCCAAGCCAGTCAGCATTGGCACCCACCGTTAACAGGTAAGGAATCAATACAAGTGTGATGGTAAGATGAAGGTATCTGAGATATATGGGATAGTGGACAGCTGAAAGGTAGTTTTTGTGAGTTGGGAGAAGAAGGGGAATTCTCTTCATGATTTGAATTTGAAATCAAGTTGTACACAGGTGTCCTAGTTTGTCTTCAATAACCTCTGTGACAAAACATTCTGACAACACCAACTTGGGGGAGAAAGGTTTAAATTCAGCTTAACATCTCCTGGTCACAGTTCATCACTCCAGGGGAGCCCCAAGGCAGGAACTCAGGGCAGGAACCTGGAGGCAGGAGCTGAAGAGACAGCTAGGAAACTACTTACTGCGCTTGCTCCTGAGCCATGTTCCAGCCTGCTTTCTTATATGATAACAACAAACCCTGCCAGGAGTGGCAGTACTTCAATTGTGTGCGGACCCTCCCACATTGCCTGACAAGTGCAGGACAATCACTCACATGAGACGATGCCGGCCACGGGCAGCCAATCATGAGCCAATATCCCCAATTGAGGCTGACGCCCATCAACCCAGACTTTCCAAAGCTGTACTATAAGCTATCCAGCAACAATTGACCCCTGTCACCTTTGACACACAAAACAACTCACTATTAAACTACCACCTTTCCAAGTTCTTTCACCCAAAGATATGATGTTAAGATTAATCACAAACCATAGACAGTAGAACCTTACAAAGCCCCAGAGTTCATTAAAAATGTCAAACATTGTTATAAGTTCACGAGTAATTAAAAGTCTCTTAACTGGGGCTGCTGTAAATCCCAAAACAAATTAAGTACTGTCATTATTATCAATGGAAGAATCAAAGGCACCCTCACACTAAAACACTAAGTCCAGCAAAGTAGCTTAAGCGACGGACAACCTGGGATCCCATCATGATCTTCTGGGCTCCAAAGGGTCTCGGCAGCTCCCCCCTACTTATGCATCTGCCATCTGTGGCACACCACACAGCTCATCTCATCAGGTCAGGAGCCACTCCATTCCACACTGCCATGTCTTAGTGGTCTCCCAACATGTCCCGGCTTATCCAAAAAAAAAAAACGCTGGGGCTATCACTCGAAACTGAGGCAGCCCTTCAATATCAATGGTCTCTCTTGGCCTCTCCTGGTGCAAAGCTCAATTCTCTCCATATACACCTGCAATCCTGGGTCTTCACTGCAACTGAGGTGCATCTTCCACCAATGTTTTCTTTCCTGAGGATCTCTCACAGTGACCAGATCTAGGTTTGCATCTGGGACCCCCTCAAAGTTTCAACGACCAGAACATATAGGAGACTGCTTACACACTACCAAGTCCTGCTTCTGGCTTTGAATGGAGGATCAGGCGCCACTTCTGGATCACAGCTTCTGTGTGCTGACCTTAGAAGAAAATTCTTCCCAGACAAGATTTCACCATGCATGTGGGGCTGGTCCTTTGTTACTTACAGTGATTCTTCAGCCCCAGCTAAAAGCATCGGAATTTTCCAGTACAACAAGAATTTTCACTTCAGTGTTTCTGGTCTTCTGTTTACTTACAGCTGATTCTTATGCCCAGCTGACCCAGAACTCACAGATTAACAACCAGCTCCTGATGCGTTTCCTGCTTCCTTTTGTGGAAACTGGAAACTTTCAAACGACCAGGCCTCCCATCTTTCTACAACTCAGACAAACTGCTCCCAGAGCTCCACCAGCAATGATTCTTTATGATTCAATCATCTTTTCCAGCCCAAATCCCAACACGGCATTCACATCCTCCCAAAACACCAAGGGTTAGTGTCTGTCACAGACAATACCGTAACTCTTCCTGGTACCAAATTTCCGTCCTGAGTTTGTCCCATTTCCACTAGTTGCTGTTTTGACACTAATATACACGCCCAACCTACCATCACTACACCCTTGGGAGAGCGAAAGGGCTTTATTCAGCCTTACATCTCCGGGTCACATGTTTTCATCACTTAGGGAGCATCCACTGCGAAAACGGCAACTCCAAGCCCGGCAGACGAAGCCCCTGGAGGCAGTTGCTAAAGCTAGGCAGTGAGGAATGCTGTTCACTGGCTCGCCCCTGGCTTCATGCCCAGCTTGCCTTCTTATACAGTATCATCAACAAACCGCCACCTGTTATCCTTCAGCTGCGGTGGCACACTTACCATTGGTGGGTGGCGCCTGGGCCCTACCACCATCTTGTCCTATGACGCCAATCAAGCAACTACTCCACTAGATCCATGGCACAGGCCAATGCGCCATAACTGTGAGCCATATTACCCCAATTGCGGCTCCCTCACCATCTTCAGTTGACACTAAAGCTATCAGGCACGATACTTGCCTTGTCAACTTGACAGACGCGAGATCACATTCAATTATTAAATCCACCTTTCCAGTTCGTTATCCCCAAAGTATGAATGTTAAACATTAAATCACAACCTAAGACAGTAAACAATACTTAAAAGCCCTCAGAGTCATTAGTAAAGTCCGCCAAAACACTCTATATGTTTACATCGTCTCGCAATGGTGAGTCCATTGTTACCCCTACATTTTCAGCTTCCCTCACACCAGAGATCATGTTCAATTGACACTACAATTAATAATCCAGCACACAACGGGAACGGCCAGATACTTTTCCATTTTGGTTGTTTTTTTAAACAACGTGTAGATCATTCACTCTTGCAAGGAAAACTTTTAAAAATGCTTACGCTTATGGCAAGGAGGTTAGCCATGAAGCAGGGGAGGGGTGGGCAGGCAAGTGTTTGGACCACTAGGACAGACAAAGAGTGTGTTTTGGATCCAAAAGTGTCTCTAGTGTTAGTGGGACTATTCCAGGGGACATTACTCCTTGTAGCTGTATGTTCACATGGTGTCTCGGAGTGGCGTCACATATCTTTATATATCAAGAAGGCCGGTGAGAGTTACGAGTCCCTGAGTGGATCAAGTACTTATGTGGTACTCACCAGGCATAGAACCAAGAAGTGGGAGTTGCCAGTGCTATTCAGCATCAGCAATGGCGGTTGGTATTTACCTCCCTAGCAATGAACAAAAGGACTGATAAATGAATTGAAGTGAAGCGAAGAGGGATGCCACTGCCCACTATCGTGGCCATAAGCACATATAAACAAAGAGGGGGTCTACTCACTGGAATCCATGCAGAACCCCTAGGGGAGGGGGAAGGGCATTTTTATAAATGCCAGAGAAGTATCTCTGCAGAATGTGTGGTGGGTGTGAACTTCGCAGACGCACATGGGTTGGCCAGATGTAGGAAACCCCTCTGGTCCAGCTGAAGAGTTTCAGGTCATGGTGTAGAATGGCTGGGGGGCAGGGGGTGGTCAGGTTAAAAGCCAGCAGATTGTGAGCTTCTTCAGACTCATTTAATCCAGGGAAAAATAAGGATGATATGAATATATATGGTATTATATTTTTTCATCTTCTGCTTCTTCCGTGAACGATATCAGGTGTGATCATGGCCCAGCTCACTGACTCAGCTGTTAATGTTACTTCTGAGACAGGTTAGTTGTTTGGTAAGGCCAGGGCCAATGCATTAGAGTGTAACACTTACAGTAAGCCTATTGATGAAGATACTACATTAGCATGAGAAATAGAAAAAACAAGGAGAAATCAAAATGGCTACTGACTTCAAAAGCCTCTTTCCTCTCTTAATCTCTGACAGATATGCTTTTTCACAGTGCTGAAAGGTGCTACTCATATTTCATCAATTTTACCTACCTGTGTACTCCTGCAAACTAAAAATTGACTTAGCCAAATTGCCCTCTGCTGCCATATGGATGAAAATTGTGGGATAACCAACCACTTCCTAATTGAATTTCAAGTCTCATTCATAAGAGGGAGTCCATACCTAACATTTACATCAGGCTAGGCAGCTTACAGACTATAAGGGAGAGCCCAATATTATTATTCTGCTAAATAGACTTAGTAAATGCTTCCTGCTTGTTAAAAATACTTTTAAAGAAGTATGAACATAAAGGACAAAGAAACTGGGATGGAGAGATGGCTTACTGCTTCAGAGTGCTTCTCTGCCTTTGCTGCTCCTCCAGCCTTCCAGCCCCATTTCAGGTAGCAAACCTATCATTTAAAAAACTCCCAGGGGACCGAATATACTCCTATTCTGACCTACTCAGGCTTACATGATATATAGCACATAGGTATGCACATACACATAGAAAATAATAAACAATAATTACAATAAATCTACAGCTGGTCATATTGCTCAGTGGTTATAGTTAATATGACAGGGTCTTACTGTGGCTTATGACATCTCCTAACCTGTAGAGGATGTAAGCTTGTGGCATCAGCCATGGGTCATTCCTCCAAGGAGAGAGCCAATAGCCAATTAGATTTGGGATATACAGGCATATGGCTGCCTCTGCTGCACAGTATTTCCAGGCAGGTGAGGTGTAGCTGGTGCTGACGGTGGAGTCTTGCTTGACTCAAGGAGACCCGTATTTGCCTCATTTGATTAACCTGATTGAACATACAACCCCTCACTCCCCGCTGGAAGGTGGGGCTGGGGGGGGTTTGGGCACAACAGCCTGCAAATTGGTTTTACATGAAGGATGCTTGTACTCATGGATTATCACTTATAGCTAAAAAATGGAAAAAAACAACTGAGACATGCAGGACAGTCATGGCAGAATGCATGATCTCGGTTGGGGTGGGGGTGGGGGGGAAGGGAAGGGGAGATATGCCTGAACTGAATTGGAAAATGATGTATGAAATGCACAAAGCATCAATTAAAAAAGTTTAAAAAAAAACAAGTTCAATGATCTAGCTATTAAAATTCCAACACAATTCTTCACTCAAATGAAAATAAAATTCTCAAATTTCATATAAACACACACACACACACACACACACACACACATACACACCAACCTAGACCAAATAATCCTGAACATAAAAGAATCCTAGAGGCATAGCCATACCTTATTTCAAATTATCCCACAGAGCTATAGTAATAAAACAGTGTAGTAGCAGAATAAAAATGACACATCAGTTGAATAGAACCGAACACAGATTTAATTCCAGGCATTTAGAACCACCTTGCTTTGACAAAAGAGGCAAAAATACAAACTGGATAAAAAGAGAGTATGATCAACAAATGGTGCAGGTCAGCTTGAATAGCAGCAAGAAAAAGAATGAAACTCGATCCTTATTTATCATCATGTACTCAACACAGAAAGATCAAGGACTTCAATATAAGACCTGATACCATGAATCCAATAGAGGAGAAAGTAGGAAATGCATTGGAATTTATGGCCATAGTAAATGTCTTTCTGAAAAGGAACACAATTGAAAAAATTAAATCCAACAACTGATGAATGGGACCTCATAAAATTAAAATGATTTTTATGCCAGGAATGATGGCAAATGTCTTTAATTCCAGCACTTGGGAGGCAGAATCAGGCAAATCTCTGTGAGTTCAAGGCCAGCCTGGTCTATGTAGGGTATGTCAGGCCAGCTGGGGCTCCAGAAAACTCCTGTCTCAAAAAAAAAAAAAAGAAATTCCATGAAGAATATCATGGGGGTTTTGACTGGGTTACGTTGAATTTATGTATTGTTTTTGATAGGGTTGTCATTTTTTACAATATCAATTCTTCCAATCCATGAGCATGGGAGATCCTTCCATCTTCCTCAATCTCTTTCTTTCTTTCCTTCCTTCTTTCTTTTGTTCATTCTCCCTTTCCAGATTTTAAATTTTCATTGAAGAAATCATTAATTTTTTAGTCATATTTATTTCAAGATATATATTTTTTAGGCTATTGTCAATGGGGGTGTTCCATATACTCTTTCGCCAATTGCTTGTTATTGGCATATAGAAAAACTGCTGATTTTGTAGGTTAAATTTGTATCCTGCCACTTTACTGAAAGTGGTAATCATTTCCAGGAGTTTTCTGGTGGAATTATCAGGACTAAATGGATAATAAGGGGAAAGGAAGCAACACACGTTTCTCAATTATAACCTTAAATATTAATGGACTAAACTCCCCAGTCAAAAGACATAGACTGGGAGAATGGATTAAGATACAGAACCCATCTATATGCTGTCTACAAGAAACCCATCTCATTCTCAATGATAGGCATGAACTTAAGGTGAAAGGATGGAAAAAAATATTCTAAGAAAATGGTATAAAAAAACCAAGCAGGAGTTGCTATTTTAATATCAGACAAAATAGACTTCAAAGTAAAAGTAATCAGAAGAGTCAGAGGATCATTACATCTTTATCAAAGGAACAATTAATCATGAAGCTTTCACAATCATGAATATACATGCACCAAACTCTAGTGCACCAAACTTTATAAAGACAATTGTCCAGGACCTCAAGGCTCAGATTAATCCCAGAACACTCATAGTAGGGCACTTCAGTACCCCACTGATCCCTTTGGACATATCTACCAGACAAAGAATAAGCAGAGAGACATCTGAACTAAACAATATGATACAGCAAATGGACCTCACAGACGTCTACAGAATATTCCACCCAAATTCTAGAGAATACACTTTGTACTCAGTGACCCATGGAACATTCTCCAAAATCTATCACATACTGGGACACAGGACAAACCTCAACAAATACAAAAATATTGAAATAATTTCATGCATTATATCAGACCACAGTGCAATTAAGCTCAATATCAACACCAGGATAAGCCCTATTATCTACAAGAACACATGGAGACCTAATGACACACTGCTGAATAATGAATGGGTCAAGGAAGAAATAAAGCAACCTAAGTGTCCCTCAACTGATGAGTGAATAATTAAACTGTGGTACATTTGCACAATGGAGTTCTACTCAGAGATAAGGAAAGACAAAATCATTAAATTTGTAGTTAAATGCATGGAACTAAAAACTGTTATGTTAAATAAGGTAACACAGACTCAGAAAAACAAATGATGTATGCTGTCCCTCATTTGTGTGGGAGCACCAAATCCTCATATGTCACTATGTATCTTGTGGTAGCTGCAAGAAGCAGGAAAATGGAAAAGAACCAGGGAGGTAAAGGGAAAGAAGAAACCTGAGAGAAGAATACTAGGATTCAGGTGTTACTAAGGGAGAAATAGATAAAATGGTGGCATTTCAATGGGAGAGAGAGGAAGAGTTATATAAGGAACTATAGGGATGAAAGAGAAAAAGGACCTCAAGAAAGTTGGGACCATAGGAGACAGGTATAATCATGGTAAACATTGTGAAAATAGGGGAGGGCATGGAGGGAGGGTTACATAGGGAGAAAGAATGGAGGATAAATAATTCCTGGGTAGTATAAAAAAGAGAGAAGAAAACGGAGGGAATCATATTAATCCATAAAACCTACTCACAAACTATACATAAAATATCTCTACATGAGTCCATGTATATAGCTGAAGGCTTTGTAACAGGAAACAGTGCCAGACCACAGAAATCTCCCTTCAAATTGTTGTCCAGGGTAGTTCTAGAGACTCCCAAAATTGCACAAGCTATTGCCACAGCCCTTGATTTCCTCCCAGAACTTGAAGGTAAGTCTCTTTTGGACACAGCATTCGGAGCAATGGAGCTGGAACAGACCTGAAATCCACCTCTCTTGATGGCTAGCTCTCCTAGCAAGCTGCTAATACACATGGCTAGAGGAGTCCTTGATCTTTGAAAAAACCCAAAGACTATCACATCTCTAGACATATATACAATTTATACTATCTGGAAAATATAGATCCTTTACTTATTGACAAGTATCCAAATCACCACTCATCAAAGAAGCTTCTTTTGTAACAGATGGAGATTATTACCAAGTTTCACAACTAGTCACACATAGCTATTGTCTAAGCCTAAGTGTCACTATATGATTCAACCTTTGCATTTAAGGTTCATAGAACATAGGGTAAAGAGAACACTAGGGGACTGGAGAGATGGCCTAGCAGTTAAGAGCGCTGACTGCTCTTGCAGAGGAGCTGGGATTGATCCCCAGCACCCACATGGCAGCTGAGAACTGTCTTTAACTTCAGTTCCAGGGGAATCTGACACCCTCTTCTGACCGTGCATTGCACGACATGGGTGCACAAACCTAAATGCAGACAGTGCATTCATACACATAAAAAATAAAATTAAAAAAAAGAGAGAGAACACTAGTGCATTTTTGAGTTCTCATCAATGAAGCCCCTCATGCAACTGAGGGCCAGGAACACAAAAGGTCAAAAATGCCGAGAATGTAGGGTATAACAGTCTGCAGAGTGTGAGTCCTTGGCCAGGACTCCTATAATAATATCCACCTACCCAGGGCTCAGTGAACATTATCTATGAGAGGTTGAAAAGATTGTAAGATCCAGAGTGGAGGAACTGCTGGGTGAGAAAGAGCTGATATTCTTAAGTGGAGGGCCTGAGGATGGGCTGACTAGACCTCAGTGTATGAACTTGTACTGAGGGATGTCTGAGGACACTATATTGACATGATAGGACTTGACACGGATGACAGAATGTATAAATAACAGTGTAGGGTGGGTTGCTGTGGGAGGAAGCCAAGGTGGAAAATTTGGATTTTCTATGGGAAATACACAAAATTCGATAAAAATTGGGGCATAATAAGTGGCTGAGAAATACTTTTTAAAATGTTCAACATCTTGAGTCATCAGGGAAATATAAAGTAAAACTATCTTGTTTAAATTCATCCACTGGAGTCTAGTCATCCTACCTAGAGTTCATAAGTAAGGCCACTCTCTCTCTCCCAGAGTGGGCATTTGGAGGGGAATGTTTGGGGGAGAGCATCTAAATTTGATTAGTTTGTTGTATGAAATATACAAAAACTCAATATAACAGAAGAAAAAAAAACACTTTGCAATTTCATCTTACCCCAGTAAGTATGGTTAATATCCAATAATAATCAATGACTAGTACTGGTAAGAAGGTGGGGAAAAGATAAAACTTATCCACTACTGGTGCAAGTGCCAACTGTTGTAGCTACTATGGAAGTCAGTGTGTATAGTCTTCAAAAAGCTAGAAATGCATCCACCATATGATCTGGCCATACGACTCTTGGTCATATACCCAAATGACTCTGTATCCTTCTACACATATACCTTTTTGTCCATATGAATAGCTACCATAGAGAAGCAACCTAGCTTCCCATTAGTTTATAATGAAAGCATGGTACATTGACATAGTGGAATATTATCAACTATTAAAAATTAAATTATGAAATTCTCAGGTAAAGGTATGGGCCTGGAAACAATTATCCTAAGGTGGAAACCCAGTCATAGAAAGACAAACACAAATGTCTCTCACAGCTGTATGATAGCTATGAATTCTTAGATATGTATGTTTCAGTTGGAAAATCCAGAGAGGCCAGAAAACTAATGAATGGTCATGGAAGTAGGGGATTGCATGGAAGGAGAGATAGAATGTAGTGATATAAAGGGAGAAATGGGAAATAACAGAATAGGAATAGTAAAATGAATTGGAGAATGGGAACACAGGGCAGAAGAGTGTGAGAAAAGTTAAGAAAGACTAAAGGCCTTAAGAAAAATCCATAAGGAAAACTATAAGTATAGAAGCTTCTTAAAGTTACCTTATTATGGGAAACATTGCATCTACTAGTAAACGAAGTCTAAAAAATTAAAATCCCTATGTCAAGGATGGACTTCCTTTTTAGAAGTTGGTGACCAGGGGTCACATAGACCCTTAAAACTATTGGCCACCGACCCTGCTCTTAGCTACTGACCAGAACTTCATAGTAAGATGTAGGAATCTTCTCTGGTCCAGCTAAAGAAGTTCGGGTCCCAGCCGAGAAATGAGGTGAGTAGGCGGTGAAGTCAACACACAGACACTGGGACTCAAGTTAAAAACAGGAAGATTGGCAGATTGTGAGCTCCTGCAGACTTGTTTAATCAGGGAAAAAAAAATATATATATATATATATAAATATATATATATATATATGTAATCATCTTCTGCTTCTTACACAAATGTATCAGGTATTGAAATTACAAATCATGCAACTGCAACATGGCTCTGTAGGGCCATGTCTTTAATTTGGTCAAAATGCTGAGGGATACCAGTAAGGGATTGGCTCATGGGGTCCATAAAGTTATCATATCTGGTAAGCACGTTTAAGGTTATGGGGATGTTATAATGCATGTTAGTGTGGGCCTGACCTTCTACCATGTCATCATAGACCACGTTCCATTGAAGGAATGTTGCAGGGTCAAGGACTGCCTTAAGCAGGGTGTACCAATCATAATGTGTTTGAAGGTTAGTGGCCCATTGAGTGAGAACCTGTTCAAAATACTAGCTTCTTGTGCTGCTTTACAAATAAGGGATTGGTCAGAAAGGGAGTTGGGGTTCCAGGGCCAAGCAGCAGCGTTGGCACCCACATTAACAGGGAATGCATACAAGTGTGATGGTAGATGAAGGAATAGCTTCTGAGAGGAATGGGAATGGACAGCTGAAGGTAGTTTTTGTGAGTTGGGAGAAGAAGGGGAATTCTCTTCATTTGATTTGAAATCAGGTATACAAGGTGTCCTAGTTTGTCTTCCATTACTGTGACAAAACATTCTGACCAACACCAACTTGGGGAGGAAAGGGTTTATTCAGCTTACATCTCCTGTGTCACAGTTCATCACTCAGGGAGCCCAAGGCAGGAACTCAGGGCAGGAACCTGGAGGCAGGAGCTGAAGCACAGGACCTGTTCACTGGCTTGCTCCCCTGGCTCATGTCCAGCCTGCTTTCTTATATGGTATACAACAACCTGCCCAGGGTGGCAGTACTCATTGTGGGCTGGACCCTCCCACATTGCCTGACAATCAAGACAATACTCCACAGACATGGCCACAGGCCAATCCAATGAAGCCAATTCCCCAATTGAGGCTCCCTCAACCCAGATCTGTCAAATTGATACTAAAGCTATCCAGCACAATTGACCCCTTGTCAACTTGACACACAAAACGTCACTATTAAACTACCACCTTTCCAGTTCTTATCCCCAAAGTATGATGTTAATATTAATCACAACCTAAGACAGTATAACCTTAAAAGCCCCAGAGTCATTAAAATGTCCAAACACTTATAAGTTCACAGTTTATTAAAAGTCTCTTAACTGTGGGCTGCTGTAAAATCCAAAAAATTACTGTCTTATTTCAAAGGGAAGAATCAGGCACCCTCAAACAAAACCTAAGTCCAGCAAAGTAGCTCAAGGCTGGACACCTGGGATTCACTCATGATCTTCTGGGCTCCAAAGGGTCTCAGCAGCTCCCCCTCTATGTCTCTGCCATCTGTGGCACACACAGCTCATCTCACAGGCCCAGGCTGACTCCATTCCACAACTGCCACTGCTCTTAGTGGTCGTCCCAAAGTCCCGGCATCTCCAAAACGCTGGGGTTGCCACTGAAACTGAGGCAGCACCTTCATCAATAGTCTCCTCTGACCTCTCCTGGTGCAAAGCCTCAGCTTCTCTCCATGACCCCTGCAATCCTGGGGTCTTCACTGCAACTGAGGTGCACTTCCACCAATGTTCTTTCCTGACCTCTCACAGTACCAAGCCTCGGTTGCTCTCTGTGACCCCCTCAAATTTCAACACAAGAACCATATAGGAGACTCTTACATACTACCAAGTCCTGCTTCTGGCTTGAGATGGAGGCTCAGGCCCCTTCTGGATCACAGCTTCTGTGTGCTGACCCTGAAGAAATTCTTCCCAGAAGATTTCACCACAGTGATGCTGGTCTCTTGTTACTTACAGCTGATCTTTCAGCCCCAGCTAACCAGCATCAATTGTCCCAGTACAACAAAGATTTCACTTCAGGTTCTGGTCTCTCGTTACTTACAGCTGATTCTTCAGCCCCAGCTGACCAGAACTCACAGATTAAACAGTCCTGATGGTTTCTGCTTCCTTTTGAAACTGGAAACTTCACAAGCCAGGCCTCCATCTTCTACAACTCAGCAAAACTGCTCCAAGCTCCACAGCAATGATCTTTAGGCATTCAATCATCTTCCCAGCCCAAATTTCCAAACGCTTCCACAATCCTTCCCCAAAACACCAAGGTCATGTCTGTCACAACAATACCCCACTCTTCTGGTACCAATTTCTGTCCTAGTTTGTCTTCCATTGCTGTGACAAAACACTCTGATCAACACCAACTTGGGGAGGAAAGGGTTTATTCAGCTTACATCTCCTGGGTCACAGTTCATCACTTAGGGAGCCCAAGGCAGGAACTCAGGGCAGCAACCTGGAGGCAGTTGCTAAAGCACAGGATGTGGAGGAATGCTGTTCACTGGCTTGCTCCCCTGGCTCATGCCCAGCTTGCCTTCTTATATCGTATATAACAACCTGCCCAGGGTGGCACTACTCATTGTGGGCTGGGCCCTCCCACATTGCCTGACAATCAAGACAATACTCCACAGACATGGCCACAGGCCAATCCAATGGAGCCAATTCCCCAATTGAGGCTCCCTCAACCCAGGTCTGTCAAGTTGACACTAAAGCTATCCAGCACAATTGACCCCTTGTCAACTTGACACACGAAACATCACTATTAAACCACCACCTTTCCAGTTCTTATCCCCAAAGTATGATGTTAACATTAATCACAACCTAAGACAGTACAACCTTAAAAGCCCCAGAGTCATTAAAATGTCCAAACACTTATAAGTTCACAGTCTCCAATGGAGCCAGTTCCCCAATTTAGGCTTCCTCAACCCAGATCTGTCAAGTTGACACTAAAATTATCCAGCACACAAGGGAAGGCCAGTTTTTCTTTGGTGTTTTTATAACAGTGTAGATCCATCCTCTGCCAAGGAACCTTTAAAAATGCTTACGATTATGGCAAGGAGGTTGCCCATGACAGCAGGGGAGAGGGTGGGCAGGCAAGTGTTTGGACCGAACCAGGACAGACAAAGAGTGTGTGTTGGATCCAAAAGTCTCTAGTGTTTAGTGGATCACTTCCAAGGGACATTACTTCCTTGGCTGTATGTTCACAGGGTGTCTCGAGAGTGGCATCTCTTTATATACAAAAAGGCCGGGTGGGTTCGAAGTCCTGAGTGGATAAGCACTTATGTGGACTCACCAGCATGAACCAAGAAGTGGAGCTGCCAGTGCTATTCAGCACAGCATGGCGGTTGGTATTTACCTCCCTAGCAATGAACAAAGAGGATGATAAATGAATTGAAAGTGAACAGAAGAGGGATGCATGCTCACTTTCGTGTGACCATAAGCACATAAAACAAAAAGGGGTCTACTCACTGGAACTGCAGAACCCCTAGGGGGAGGGGGAGGCATTTTATAAATGCCAGAAAGTGTCTCGCAAATGTGTGTGTGTGAACTCGCAGACCACATGGGTGCCAGATGTAGGAACCTCCTCTGGTCTAGCTGAAGAAGTTCAGGTCATGGCTGAGAAATGGCTGGGGGCAGGGGGTGGTCAGGTTAAAAGCAGGCAGATTGTGAGCTTCTTCAGACTCATTTAATCAGGGAAAAATAGGATGAATATGAATATATATATATATTTTTTTCATCTTCTGCTTCTTCCGTGAACGTATCAGGTACTGATCATTGGCCCAGACCACTGACTCAGCTGTTGCCATAGTTAGCTTCTGAGCACAGGTTAAGTCTGTTTGGTAGGCCAGGCCACTGCATAAGAGTGTAACACTCTACAGTAAGACCCTATTGATGAAGATACTACATTACATGAGAAATAGGAAAAACAAGGAGAAATCAAACTGGTACTGACTTCAAAGCTTAATCTCTGACAGATAGCTTTCACAGTGCTGAAAGGTGCTACTCATATTCATCAATTTTACCTATCTGTGAATCCTGCAAACTACAATTGACTTAGCCAAATATGCCTACTGCTGCAATATTGGCATGAAAATTGTGGGAGTAACCAACCACTTCCTAATTGAATTTCAAGTCTCATTCATAAGAGGGAGTCCATACCTAACATTTACATCAGGCTAGGCAGCTTACAGACTATAAGGGAGAGCCCAATATTATTATTCTGCTAAATAGACTTAGTAATGCTTCCTGCTTGTTAAAAATACTTTTTAAAGAAGTATGAACATAAAGGAAAAAGAAATACAGGAGATGGAGAGATGGCTTACTGCTTCAGAGTGCTTCCTGCCCTTCCTGCTCCTCCAGCTTCCAGCACCCATTTCAGGTAGCAAACATCCATTTAAACTCCAGGGGATCCGATATCCTCTTCTGACCTACTCAGGCTTACATGATATATAGCACATAGGTATGCACATACACATAGAAAATAAATTAAACAATAATAAATAAATCTACAGCTGGTCATATTGCTCAGTGGTTATAGTGGAAATGGTGAAATAGACTTGGTTACTAAAACACCTTGATTTATTGGGATAATAAAGACAGCCTGGAGCCTTCCTCTCTGCCTCTGGTGGTCAACGCAGACAGTAGCCTTTGTTTCTTCAGAAAGCCACATTCCTGTAACCTTTGATGTTATCTATCTGTAAAACAGGCCAAAATGCCACATTTGTTGTCTGTAAATGATGATGCCACATTCTGTTGGCCTTTGTGTTTGCCTGTTACCTATTTTACTACTTGTGTGTTACATGCTTGTTAATTCAAATGACAGAAAAGAAGAGCAACTATCCAAAGAAGAGCAACTATCCCCAGGCACCTAGAAAGAGAAATTAATAAAAGCATAACTGCAGAAGTAGAAACCTAGACCAAAAATGCAAATGGATAATAAGGTGAAAGGAAGCAACACACATCTTTCAATTATAACCTTAGATATTAATGGACTAAACTCCCCAATCAAAAGACATAGACTGGGTGAATGGATTAGGAAACAGAACCCATCTATATGCTGTCTACAAGAAACCCATCTCACTCTCAAGGATAGGCACCAACTTAAGGTGAAGGGATGGAATAAATATTCCAAGAAAATGGTACCAATAAGAAAGCAGATGTTGCTATTTTAATATCAGACAAAATAGTAAAAGTAATCAGAAGAAACAAAGAGGAGCATTACATCTTTATCAAAGGAAAAATTGACCAAAAATACTTCACAATCATGAATATATATGCACCAAACTCTGGTGCACCAAACTTTATAAAGACAATTGTCTAGGACCTCAAGGCACAGATTAACCCCAGCACACTCATAATAGGGGACTTCAATACCACACTGAACACTTTGGACAGACCTACTGGACAAAGAATAAACAGAGAGACATCTGAAATGAACGATATGATACACCAAATGGATTCACAGACATCTACTGAATGTTCCACCCAAATACCAGAGAATACACTTTTTACTCAGCACTCCAAAATCGACCGAATACAGGGACACAGGAAAACTCAACAAATACAAAAAGATTGAAATAATTTCATGCATTTTATCAGACCACAGTGCAATAAAGTTTAATATCAACACCAGGATAAGCCATATTATCTACAAGAACATGTGGAGACAAAACAATGCATTCCTGAATAATAAATGGGTCTAGGAAGAAATAAAGAAAGAAAGAAAGAAAATCATTCCTGGAACTGAATGACAATGACAATACAACACAACAAAACCTATGGAATACTTTAAAAGCAGTCCTAGTTCAAAGCCAGCTGGTCTACAGAGTGAGGTCCAGGACAGCCAGAACTACAAGGATACCCTGTCTCAAAAAGACCAAAAAAAGAAGTCCTAAGAAGGAAGTTTATAACCTGGGTGTCTACATTAGAAAAACAGAAACAGCATAAGTGAATGATCTAATACTGCAATTAAAAGCACTTGAGAGACAACAACAACAAATGAACCCTAAATACAACAGACAGGAAGAAATAACAAAAGACAGAGCAGAAATCAATGAAATAGAAGGAAAGAAAACACACACAAAAATATCAAGGCTTCCAAAAGTTGGTTCTTTGAGAGAATAAACAAGATAGACAGACCTCTAGGCCAGTTAACCAAAAGAAAGAAAGAACAACTCCAAATCAAAAGAATTTGTGCTGAAAGAGGAAATATCACAACAGACCATGAAAAAAAATATCCAGACAATCATATAGGAATACTTCAAAGACCTACTACTAAGATTGAAAACCTAGGATAAATGGATGAGTATCTGAAATCCTGGGAATCACCAAAGCCTAACCAAGAAGAGGTTGCCAGCTTAAACAGACCCATAATATATGAAGAAATTGAAAATGTAATAGGAAACCCCCCAACTAATAAAAGTCCAGGCCCAAATGGTTTCAAGGCAGAATTTTATAAAATATTTCAAAAAGACTTACAACCATTATTACTCAAACTGTTCAAAAGGATATAAACACAGGGAAATCTCCCAAATTCCTTCTATGAAGCCAGCATCACTCTAATACCAAAACAGGCAAAGACATAACACAAAAAAGAAAATTATGGATCCATATCGTTAATGAATGCAGATGCAAAAATTCTCAACAAAATACTTGCAAACCACATAAGGACCCACTTCAAAAAGATCATCCATAAAGACCAAGTTGGATTCATACCAGAGATGCAGGGATGCTCCAACAAACAAAAATCAATAAATAACATAAGACACATAAATGGACTGAAAGACAAAAAAAAAACACATTATCATCTCAGTTGATGCAGAAAAAGCCTTTGACAAAATCCAGCATCCCTTCATGCTTAAAGTCCTAGAAGGAATTGGATTGGAGGGATCATTCCTCAATGTAATCAAAGCCATATACAGGAAACCCACAGCCAATATCATCCTAAATGGGGAAATGACAGAAACATTCCCTTTAAAGGTAGGAACTCGGCAAGGCTGCCCCCTGTCACCACTCCTCTTCAATATAGTGCTTGAAACACTTGCTAGAGCAATAAGGCAAGAAAAGGATATTAAAGGAGTACTAATTGGAAAAGAGGAAGTCAAACTATCCCTATTTGCTGATGATATGATTGTTTACTTAAGGGATGCAAAAAACTCCACCAGAAAATTCCTAGAAAAGATTGACAGCTTCAGCAAAGTGGCAGGATACAAAATTAACCTAGAAAATCAGTAGCCTTTCTTTACACCAACAAAAAGTAACTGAAGAAGGAATATAAGGAGAGAGTCCTCGATAGCCTCAGAAATAATAAAATACCTAGGAATAAACCTAGGTATTTTAAAATTTTAAACACCTGAAGAAAGAAATTGAAGAAGACATCAGAAGATGGAAAGACCTCCCATGCTCATAGATTGGAAAAATTAACATAGTAAAACTGTACATTCTACCCAAATTAATACACAGATTCAATGTAATCCTAATTAAAATCCCCAAGAGTTTCTTCACAGGCTTGGAAAAAAAATCCTTAATTTCTTATGGAAAAATAAAAGACCCAGAAAAGCCAAAGCAACCCTGAGAGGAAAGAGGAATCCGGGGTGGGGATCTCTACACCAGACTTCAAACTATTCTACAGGGCTATAGTCATAAAAACAGGTTGGCTGGCTGGAGAGATGGCTTAGTGGTTAAGAACGCTTTCTGCTCTTACAGGGGACCTGGGTTTGATCCTCAGCCTCCACATGGCAGCTGAGAACCATCTTTAACTCCAGTTCCAGGGGAATCCAACACCCTCTTCTGACCTCTGTGGCATTGCACCATATGGTTGCACAAACCTACATGCATACAATACATAAAAAAATAAATAAATTAAAAAAACAACAACTTGGTACTGGCATAAAAACAGACCTGTTGACCAATGGAACAAAACTGAAGATACAAACTTGAGCACATACAATTTCACCCACCTCATATTTGACAAGGGGGCCAAGAAGACACAATTGAGGAAAGAGAGCATCTTCAGGAAATGGTGTTGACAAAACTGGATCACCACTTGTAGAAGGATAAACTTAAACCCCAACCTCTCTCCTTGTACAAAAGTCAACTCCAAGTTTCTCAAAGATGGCAAAGTGAAACCCCAAACTCTGAAGGTGGTAGAAGAAAAAGTTGGCAGAGGAAAGGGCTTTCTAAATCAGACAGCAGCTGTACAGGAAATAAGGTCGACAATTGACAAATGGGACCTCATTAAACTCAAAAGCTTCTGTACAGCAAAAGAAACAATCAACGAAGTGAAGAGAAACCCACAGAGTGAGAAGAAACCTTCACTGCAGATACATCTGACAAACCATTGATTTTCAGAATATATAAACTACTCAAAAAACAAAGAAGAAAGATAACAAATGACTCACTCAAAAGATGGAGCAAAGAGCTGAACAGAGACTTCACAAGTGAGGAATTAGAGATGGCTGCAAAACATCTTAAAAAGTGTTCAACGCTGCTAATAATTAAGAAAATGCGAATTAAAACAACTTTAAGATATCATCTCACTCCAATAAGACTGGCTAGGATCAAGAAAATAAATGATACCAAGTGCTAGAGAGGTTGTGGGGAAAGAGGAACACTCATCCACTGCTGGTGGGAATGTAAACTTGTACAGCTATGGAAAGCAGTGTGGAGAACCCTTAAAAGACTCAAAATGAACATATCACTCCTGGGTATATACACACAAGACTCATCTTACGGCAAAGATACATGCACATTCATGTTTATTGTAGCTCTCTTCACAATAGCAAAGAGCTGGAACCAAGCCAGGTGTCCCTAAATTGATGAGCGGATAGAGAAATGGATAGACAATGGAGTATTATGCAGTGGTAAAGAAAGATGACATCATGAACTTTGCAGGTAAATGGATGGAACTAGAAGATATCATGTTAACTGAAGTAACACAGACCCAGAAAAAGGTATGACAAATGGTATCCCTCATCTGTGGATGCTAGCACCAATTACCTAGTTGTAAGCCAAACTGAGCAACATTAATGTTATACTCCTCGTGATCTGGAAACAATTGTGTTCTTATATTGTGAATCCTTTAATGGGTTCCAGAAGTAAGCTACCTTTTATTTTCAGAGGTAGGAATTTTTGGTATATGGGTGGAGGGTATGTATGCATATTTGATCAGAAGAATGAGGGAAAAACTACTTTGTCATGACATTATATCTAACCACATATTTATTTTATTGGAGTGCTTCTTAGTATTTCTTATACAAGGCTGCTTGAGCTTTTGTCCAGGCCTTTTTACACAGTAGTTAAAAGTATCAGGCTATTTCCAGGCTGGCTGGGAATATAGGGAGACCCTGTCTCAAAAAGACAAACAAAAAACTATCAGGCTGGTGTAACTTTCTGGATGCTTAACGGCCATACTTAATGTCCATACCAATTTGGCCAAGGGTCTTAATGTATAACTTTCTTCCTTGCACTCAGAGGTCAACTATGTTAGAAGGTATGCATGGGGGCATCTCTTGAAATGTCCTGCAAATGTGAGTCACCAGGCTTCCTGTGCAGGGAGGTCTTAGAGATCCACTAATGGGACTTCAGCCAGTGTCCAGTCTATAAAGTGGAAAGTCTGCTCATGCTTCAAAAAGGGAAGCCTGGTCTAGCAAGACCTGACTTTGTCCTTGAGTGGATGGAACTGATTAATGAAAAGCCAAAAGGAGCCAGGGGCTCCCTCCGCCCACCCCAAATCCGAGTGACCCTTGAGGATCAGGTCCTCAACTGACCTTGAGAAAACAAAAACCTTGGTTAATCTGGGCTAACTGTGTGGCCTTAAACATCAAAAAGGACAGTATAACCAGAAATAATAAATAAATAAATAAATAAATAAATAAATAGTAAGGCCTGTAGAAAATTGTACTTCAGTATATAAATCGTGAGATCTTAGTAAAAAAGACAAAAAATGAAAAAAAAGAGCACAGTTGTTTTTTTGCCTGTCTTAACTTACAAAGTGCAGCTACCCTGTGTCTTCCGACTGCTTTTGCATCCTGTCAAAGACATGATACATGGGCTTTTATTTTTATTTATTTAGTTTAATTGTGTTTTTTAGTGTTATTTACGGGACATTCTACAATTATAACTAACAACTAGTTGTTTAGTTCACATAAATGACGTTATCAGTTTAGCCATACAATAGATAACTGTTACATTTTGTAAGTATTATGTCCAAATTTTGAACACCCGGTTCCCATAGTCCATTGGAAGAAGCGTTTGTATACACAGGCATTTTGCTCAATAGGATTACCCGATCATTATTGCTGTACTAGTCTCATGATTTACCCCTATTCTCCACAGCACCTTACATTCTATCACACCTACCCTCTTCCTAAATTTGTTCCCTGGCTTTGGGAAAGGGGCATAGTGGGTGAGAAGAAAACAGCTACTTCTCTGGAGTTGGCATTTTGGACTCTAGTTCTGTTCAGGTTGTTTCCTTCTATGGGTTGACAGCTTATCCAGTGATACCTTTTTAGTACTCACTAACAAGCAACAATTGGATGTACAGGCTTAAGCAGTATAATTATATGTCAATCTAAACTGTGAACACTAGACCACAGATGCTGGATGTTATTGCAATCGCAAACGTGGTTCTCTATAAAGGGTGACAGTTCTTATTGTGGTTTATAACATCTCCTTAACCACTAGAGGCATAAACTTGTGGCTATCCGTGTGGAGTTATTCACTCCAAGGCAGAGATGCTGAATAGCAATTAGGATTTGGTGTGATAATATATATATATAGACACTTGGGGCTGCCATGTTGCACCAATATCTCCAGGCGTGTGAGGTTGTTGATAGCTGATACTGACTGGAGAGTCTTGCTTGTCTCAGGGAGACACAATATTGTGCTGTATTGCTTTAGTGGCCTTTGTAACACTCTGGCATTTCAGAGGCCAGTGTACGCTTTAGCAAATGCGGTCTCATAACAAGTTTTTCAGCTCACACCAGTCTCGCGAAAACAGGGACTTACTGGCCTTTCTCCTTTGCATGATATCCACTTATAGGCAAAAGACCTGTTATAATTTTGGGGGGGGGGGTTTGAATACCTAGCCAACATCTCCTAGGCAGAAAATTCATTGCTGATGTCAGAGCTTTCCTGTAGTAATGTATTATTTGCTTAATTACACAGGCTTATAAACACTTTATCTATGATTTGGCTCTAGATAGAGAATTATCCTTT
>VZQC01013323.1:113116-125438 GCA_009823505.1 Rhizomys pruinosus | reverse complement strand
AAAAAAAAAAAGAAAAGAAAAAGAAAAAAGCCATTCTACTATTCTATCAAATTAGTTGGTTCAGAATGGTGGGGACCCAGGAAGACCCAGGAGTTTCATGAGCAGACTTGGGGAATATCAGCAGCTCAGTATTGATCTGTGCCTCTTATAGGCTGGGCACTCAGCAGTGGCCATGGTCAGGTCAACTTCGATGAGTTAAAGTTCATGTTGGTGCTGGGCATAGTGGTGCATGCCTTTAATCCTAGCACTTGGGAGGCAGAGGCAGGCAGATCTTTGTGAGTTCAAAGTCAGCCTGGTCTACAGAGTGAGTTCCAGGACAGCTGGGGCTACAAGGAGACCCTGTCTCAAAAAGACCAATAAATAAATAAATAAATAAATAAATAAATAAATAAATAAATAAAGTTCATGTTGCTAAGTCCAGGCTTAACTTCTATCCTTACCACCATAGCCACTTTGTTAAGTCCAGTGGTCAATGAGAGAGGTGCCTGGGAAAGAGGCTGACTCATGTCCATAGACCCAATCATCCTATCCATTTGAGTATTAGAATCAGCCTCTGGTGTGGTCACCTGTGAGTGTTATGGTTTGAATATCCTATGTTAATTTTCTTTTTTAAAATTAATTATCATTTTTTATTTTAATTAATTTTATTTATTTCTGTATGTGTATGAATGTACTGTCTGCATGCAAGTTTGTGCACCCGTGTCGTGCAATGCCGCGGACGTCAGAAAAGGGTCTCGGATTCCCCTGGAGCTGGAGTTCTCCTGGAATTGGAGTTTCAGATGGTTCTCAGCTGCCATGTGGGTGCTGTGGATCGAACCCCGGTCCTCTATAAGAGCAGTCGGTGCTCTTAACCATTAGGCCATCTCTCCAGCCCCTAATTTATCATTTTTTATGTGTATGAGTTTACTGTCTGCATGTAGGTTGGTGCACCCATGTTGTGCAATGCCTGGGAGGTCAAAAGAGGGCGTCAGATTCCCCTGGAACTGGAGTCAAAGACAGTTTTTAGCTGCCATGCGGGTGCTGGGAATCGAACCCAGGTACTCTGCAAGAGCAGTGGGTGCTCTTAACTGCTAAGCCATCTCTCCAGCCCCGTATGTTAATTTTCTATTGCTGTGATGAAACACTATGACCAAAAGTGATTTATGGAAGAGTTTATTGTGCCTCATGGTTCCAGAGGGAGAGTCCATAATAGGGCGGTGGGCATGACAGCAAGCAGCAGATGGTGCAGGATCAGAAAACGTCAAGATCACATCTCCATCCACACGAGGAAGCAGAGAGAGTGAACTGGGAGTGGAGTGTTGCTATAAACCCACCGCCAGTGACACACTTCCTTCACCAAGGCTGCACTTCCCCATAACCATCCCAAATAGCACCACCAACTGGGGACCAAATGTTCAATTACTTGAGCCTCATACCCCAGCTCATGGTACCATTGAGAGGTGATCATACCATGATATACCAACCTAGTCGATGGGTGAATCCACAATGAGTGCATAGTTGAAAGGCCTATTAGAAGGTGGGGCATGTTGGAGAAAGTGGATGGCTAGAGGCTGTCCTTTGACAAGCATCTTGTCCCTGGCCCTTCTTCCCTGGCTCTGCTTCCTGGCTGCTGTGAGGTGAGCAGCTGTGCTGCATTGCACTCTTCCTCCATGATGTTCTGCTTTATTCCACAGGAGCTCCAACGTAGTGGAAACAAATGACTATAGACTAAACCTCTGAAACCGTGAGCCCAAATAAGTCCTTCTTCCTGTAAGTGTTCTCAGGTATTTCTCATCGTGACTGACAGCTAACAAAGCGAGCACTCACATGGGACACAAATATCTCCCTGGATTTTGCCCATCCAGAAATTCTATCCACATACGTCCTCTCTGTTGCTCTTGTCAGCAATTTTCTAATCCGAATTCCTTCTAGATCCATGACTACCCAGGCAAAACATTGTCCATTCCCTATGGATTGGTATGTAACTGTATGTCTGCCCAGTTTTGCTTGGAACTGAAGGGCTTAATTTACCACACTGCTCAAAGTTTTGCTCACCGAGATGATTTCCTTTCACCACTATCCTTGAGGCATGTCCTAGAGAGGGGTTGAAGTGCTTCAGCTTCCACTCTCAAATGATGCCCATGTGTTATGTAGAAACACCTCAGTATACCAGCCCGGTGTCTGCTCTTTCTCTGTTATAGGGAAGTCACAGGTACACATGGGAGAGATAAGGGAGTATATCGGGAATGGGGACCATGGGAATTGGGCTACTACCTGTAACTTACTTGAGCCTTCTGGATATGCTTGGGCCCAATCTTCTGTGCAGATTACCTCCAATGGATGCCAGAGTGCTCCTCTGCACCACCAACTTTATGGCTTGATGGGTATGACACTACTCGGTTCTTTTTAAAAAAATTAAAAATTAAATTTGGGGCCGGAGAGATGGCTCAGCAGTTAAGAACACTGGCTGCACTTCCAGAGGAGCTGGGTTCAGTTCTTAGCACCTATATGTGGCTGAGAGTGGTCTGTTAAATGAACTTTCAGGGGACCCCACACCCTCTCTTCTGGCCCCCACTGGCATTGCAGGCACATGGTACACTTAGACACAGGCAGGTTAAGCACTCAGGCACATGAAATAAAAATAAGTAAATAAAATTTATTTTATTTACTTTGTGTCCATATATGTTTATGTGTGTGGGTGCTTACATACTACAACATGTGTGTGGAGGTCTGTGAGAGTTGGTTCACTCCTTCTACCATGTAGGTCCCAGGAATTTAACTCAGTTTTTAAGGCTTGACAACAGGTACCTTTACCCACTGAGCCATGTCTCTAGCCTAAATACTCAGTTCTTTAAAAAAATGCTTTTTAAATATTTTTATTTATGTGTATTTTTTTTTTGAGGCAGGGTCTCCCTATAGCCCCAGCTGGCCTGGAACTCACTCTGTAGACCAGGCTGGCCTTGAACTCACAGAGATCTGCCTGCCTCTGCTTCCCAAGTGATAGGATTAAAGGTGCATGCCACCATGCCCAGTTTAAGGACAGTTCTTAGCCACCATGTGGGTGCTGGGAATCGAACCCAAGAATCGAACCCGCAAGAGCGGTCAGTGCTCTTAACTGCTGAGCCATCTCTCCAGCCCCTTATGTGTATGTTTTGTGCACTGATTGTCTATATGTGTACTGCCTGCCTGCAGTGGCTGTGGAGACCAGAAGAGGGAATCAGATCCCTTGGACTTGGAGTTACAGGTAGTTGTGAGCTGCCTGATGTGGGTGCTGGGAACCAAACTTGGGTCCTCTCAAATAGCAGCAAGTGTTCTTCACTACTGAGCCATCTCTCCAGCTCAACACTAAGTTCTTCATAGATAGTTCAGGTTCCAGTTGGCCCATGGTTAAGAGATCAGTCTCTACTAAGGCCTAGTAGTAGGCTAAGAGCTGTTTCTCAAGAGGGGAGTAGTTATCTGTGGATGCTGGCAGGGCTTTGCTACAAAAGCCTAAGGGTCTGTGCTCCAAGTCACCTGCAGGAGCCTGCCAAAGTTTGTAAGAAGCAGCCCTTCCTGTACTGACGTTTGAAGCACTATTGGATGTAATGGATCATATAGCCCTAGTGACAGAGCAGCCAGAACAGGATTCTGGACTTACAGAGTCTTCTCCTATTTTAGGTGCTATTCAAAGCTAGCAATTTCTGGGTCACTTGGAGTTCTAGTATGCTTTCTGTTGCTGTGATAAAACACTGACCAAAAGCAACTTGGGAGGAAAGGGTTTATTTGGCCTTAAGGTTACCGTCCATCATCAAAGAAAGCCAGGAAGCAAAGCAGAGACACAAAGGGAAACTGCTTACTGGCTTGCTCAACTACCTTTTTCCTATATTGCTCACATTGGGCTGGGCCCTCGTATATTAATTAGCAATTAAGAAAATGTCACACAAACATGTGCACAAACCAATACAATGGAATTCTTCAACTGAAATTCTCTCTTCCCAGGTATTCTAAATTGAAAACCAAGATTGGCAATATTTGGTAAATGGAGTAGAATATCACAAATGAAAAATGTTCTGCTTCCAAAAATCCAAAGAGGCATGCTTGGCATTATGCCAGCCTCTGGTTTTGTTTTCAGGAGGCACCTGACGCAGGAACTTAATTCTTTGCAGTAGATACTGTGACATGTTCCATATTAATGGGCCCTCAGAAATTTCATTCAAGTTGGAGGCCTCTAAGTTATTTGTTTGTTTGTTTTTGTTTTTAACTTTTTTTGGGGGGGGGTCTTTTTGAGACAGGGTCTCCCTTTAGTCCCAGCTAGCCTGGAGCTCACTATGAAGACCAGGCTGGACTTGAACTCACAGAGATCCACCTGCCTCTGCCTCCCAAGTGCTGGGATTAAAGGCGTGCACCACCACGCCCAGCACATTACTTTCTTATCTTTTTTTTGGAGACAGGGTCTCCTGCCACTTGTCTCCAGTGCTGAGATTAAAGGCATGCACCCCCATACCCAGTTTNTTTTGTTTTTTTGTTTTTTTTTTTTTTTGGTCTGTTTGTTTTTATTTTTTGGAATTTTTGAGACAGTCCCCGCTGGCCTGGAGCTCACTCTGTAGACCAAGCTGGACTTGAACTCACAGAGATCTGCCTGCCTCTGTCTCCAGAGTGCTAGGATTAAAGGTGTCTGCCACCATGCCTGGCCCGGCTAGTTTTTGTATGTGTATTAATGTACTGTCTGCTAGGCCATCACTACAGACCCCCAGCTAGTTTTTTTAAGGGTCTCCTGTAGCCCCAGTCTGCCTAGAACTCACTATGTAGACCAGGCTGGACTCAATTTCACAGAGATCAGCTTGCCTCTGCATCCTGAGTGGTCCTGGGATTAAAGGTGTATGTTACCACATCTTGCATGGAGGCCCCTAAGTTTTTATTGCTGTCCTTTTTATCTGTGACAGGATCTCACATAGCCCAGGCTAGCCTTTAACTCATTATATAGCTGTGGATGACCTTAAACTCCTCATTCTCTTGCTTCCACTTTACAGGTATGGGTCACCATGATCCCTAGGTACTGTAGATCAAAGCCAGGGCTTTGTGCCTCCTACACAAACACTTTACCAACTAAGCTACATCCCCAGGCCCTGGAGGTTTCTGAGTTTTTAACCAGATTACTCTCCTACCTTCTGACATGCACTTGCTAAGCCAACTGTGAGGACCTTGTTCAATTCTTAGAACACGTACAAAAAGCAAGATACTGGGAGGCAGAGGCAGGTGGATCTCTGTGAGTTCAAGGCCAGCCTGGCCTACAGAGTGAGTTCCAGGACAGCTGGGGCTACAGGGAGACCCTGTCTCGAAAAGACCAAAAAAAAAAGAGTGACTAGGACACTAAATTGTGGAGAAAAAATGTCTAGATTTGTAAGAGCTGTGTGTGGATTTTTTTTCCTCATTAGTAGGATGTAGATTGTTTTGAATAATTTAATAGCCTATTTTTTTTGTTTTAAATAGCAATATGAAAAAATTGAACAGCCAAAGTTGATTACTGAGGTTATGTACTATTTTGAATGCAACGCTAGACTACTTTGAAGAAACAAAGCATTACAAATTTTTTTGGAAAGTGAATTTTTTTTTTTTTTTAGTCTTTTTCGAGACAGGGTCTCCCTGTAAGTCCCAGCTGTCCTGGAACTCACTCTGTAGACCAGGCTGGCCTTGAACTCACAAAGATCCGCCTGCCTCTGCCTCCCAAGTGCTAGGATTAAAGGCGTGAGAAAGTGAATGTTTTTAAGTCTATGAAATCCTCATGAACTTCCTTTTGAGCTGGATAATCTTCCTCCTCCTCTTTTTTCACTACTGGGGATTGACCAGGGCCTTGCACATTAGGCAAGTGACCTACCACTGAGCTTGACCCCAGCACCTTTTATTTTTCTTTTGACTATGTAGCCCAGGCTGACCTAGAATTTTTGTCCCAAGTAGCTGGAATTAGAATCTTGATCCTCAATGCCTGGTGTGGGCTGTAAGATTTTGCGTGTGTATTTATATTTATGTGGGTGTGCAACACATTCCACAGGAGCCATCTACCTTGTTTTCAAAAATATTACGTTTATTTACTTAGTGTGCATGTGTGTGTGTGTGTGCGTGTGTGCACATGCCATGGTACACATGTGGAGGTAAGAGGACAAGGGTAAAAAGTGGACTCTTTCCTTCCACCATCTGGACCCAAGGGCCTTCATCCACTAAACTATCTTGCCAGCCTACCTTGTTATTTATTTATTATTTATTTATGTATTTATTTATTTGGTCTTTTTGAGACAGGATCTCCCTATAGCCTCAGCTAGCCTGTAACTCACTATGTAGACCCAGCAGGCCTTGAACTCAAAAAAAGATCTGCCTGCCTCTGCCTCCCCAGGGTGTGTACCACTGAGCCCAGCACCATATCTTTGTGTGTGTGTGTGTGTGTGTGTGTTTGAGACAGGGTCTCCTTGTAGCCCCAGCTGGCCTGAAACTCACTCTGTAGACCAGGCTGGCCTTGAACTCACAGAGATTCGCCTGCCTCTGCCTCCTGAGTGCTAGGATNTCACTCTGTAGACCAGGCTGGCCTTGAACTCACAGAGATTCGTCTGCCTCTGCCTCCTGAGTGCTAGGATTAAAGGCATGTGCCACCATGCCCAGTTTAAAGATGGTTCTTTACCACCACGTGGGTGCTGGGAATCGAACCTGAGTCCTCTGCAAGAGCAGTTGGCACTCTTAACCACTGAGCCATCTCTCCAGCCCCATACCTTTTTTTTAAAGACAGGGTTTATGACTAGGACCTGAGCTTGCCAAGTAGGCTAGGCTGGCTGTGCTGTGCTGGAATTTCGAGAATGAAATGTCACACTTACTTTGTACATGGTTACTGGGAATCAAATTCAAGTCTCCATGCTGAAATGGGAAGCACTTTACTGAGATATTTCTGGGCTGGATTATTTTGAAGGAATCCCCCAGAATACATACTGTATAATTCTATACCATGACCACATTTAATTCTTAATTATATTGCCTTACTGTGTTGCACACAAAGCAGATTTCTGTCTCAGGGCCTTTGGACTTGCTACTCCATCAAATAGGCCATTCCTTAGATGATCTTAGCTTGGTCTCTCACATGTTTCTGTTCAGTATCACTTCCTCAGAGTAGTCTTCCCTGATCAGCTCATCTAAAAATAGCAGGTTACTATCCTTTTAGCCTTCCTTTTTCCCCATGGCATTTATCACTGTCTGACTTTGAATGCTCACCTTAACCACTGGAATACAAGGTTCATGAAGGCAAGGACGAATCAGCATGATTCTTTGCTATATCTGAAGAGCCTGGCATATAATTGCCCAGGACAGATTTGTTGAATTAATTGAATAAATTGCAATTTGAGTTTAAATATTTACCCTTTTTTGCTTCCTCAACCAGACAGTAAATTCCTGGAAAGCAGCCAAAGGCCCTGGTTGATTATTTAACTTTTCTAAAGCCATTAACTTAACTCTGCATGGAGGATGTCGGCCCCAGGATCTGCTGGAAGATCTGCTAAATTGATGGGGGGGGGGCGCTAGTCAGCCGGGGTTCAGTATGCCTTGTCTTTCAGCCAGTTTTGACTTCACCTCATTTGGTTATTTTGGCAACACTGTAGTATTCTTTAACGTTTGCCAAAAGAAATGTCTTCAAATACAACAAATATTATTTTCTGGTATGTACTGTTGTAACCAAAATATTTATTTATTTATTTATTTATTTATTTATTTATTTATTTATTTTGTCTTTTCGAGAAGGGGTCTCCCTGTAGCCCCAGCTGTCCTGGAACACACTCTGTAGACCAGGCTGGCCTTGAACTCACAAAGATCCGCCTGCCTCTGCCTCTCAAGTGCTAGGATTAAAGGCGTGTGCCACCACGCACGGTGTTTTGTAACCAAAAATTTTTAACAAATAGCAGTGGCATTTAATGTTAGAGAACATTGGGGAAATGTGTTAAATAACCGAGAATACCTGTATTTGGACATGTATATGTGCATAGAGAGATTTGGGGAGGAATGTTTAACAAAGTCTACACGGTGGCTATTTCTGCATAGTAGGCTTTCTTTTTTTTTTTAATTTTATTTATTTTTGTATGTGTATGAATGTACTGTCTGCATGCAGGTTTGTGCACCCGTATCGTGCAATGCCGCGGAGGTCAGAAGAGGGCGTCGAATTCCCCTGGAACTGGAGTTAAAGACGGTTCTTAGCCGCCATGTGGGTGCTGGGGATCGAACCCGGGTCCTCTGCAAGAGCAGTCGATGCTCTTAACCGCTAGGCCATCTCTCCAGGCCCGCTTTCTTTTTTTTTTTTGGTCTTTTCGAGACAGGGTCTCCCTGTAGCCCCAGCTGTCCTGGAACTCACTCTGTAGACCAGGCTGGCCTTGAACTCACAAAGATCCGCCTGCCTCTGCCTCCCAAGTGCTAGGACTAAAGGCGTGCGCCACCACACCCGGCCGCTTTCTTTTCTTTTAAAGCCAGGTTGTTAGTATTCTAGGCTGGATTCCAACTCTGATAATGACCTTGAACTTCTGATCTCTGGCTGCTCTATAGGGTTCTGAGGATGCACTTTAAAGTTTCATATATGCAAGATAAACACTACCAACTGAGGTACAGTAATTCAGCCAGTTGAAATGTTACGGGCTGGAGGGATAGCGCAGCCGTTAAAGGCTGAGGCTGAGAACCGCAAAAAAAGAAGTTAGATCCCCAGCATCCACAAATGAATGCTGTCCTTTCAGCTGCCCTATTTAAAAAAAAAAAAAAGAAAAGAAATGTTACTTTTTTTTTTATGTGTATGAGTGTACTGTCTGCATGCAGGTCTGTGCACCCGTGTCGTGCAATGCCGTGGAGGTCAGAAGAGGGTGTCAGATTCCCCAGGAACTGGAGTTAAAGACTGTTTTAGCCGCCTTGTGGGTGCTGGGAATCGAATCCGGGTCCTCTGCAAGAGCAGTCGGTGCTCTTAACCGCTGAGCCATCTCTTTACCACCTGGAATGTTACTTTTTTTTAGCAAGAAAAAAAAGATAGAGCAATGCTTCATTCTTTGGCAAATACTCTCTTCTTTCCCCAAACACACACACATTATAAAACTTTTCAGGACACTTGAGCTCCCATGTCTAAAGGCCAAAATCAGGTATCAGGGACTTGCTTCTGGAATCAGAAGCAAGCTGAAGACATGCCCACGGAATGCACTCTCATCGTTCTTCTCTTGATGATTTAAAGTACTGAAAACTTCCTTTTTCTTGTATTGTTTGCTCCACAGGAAAGAAAACACAGAAACCACCTTCTGAAATAATCCACCAATGGCAAGCAATATGGTTATTTTTAGGCTTACAAGGGTTTGGGCTTTTTTAGTTAACAAACTTGAAGGGCTTTATGAGACTGTTGGCGCACCTTGGGGTGCTGGCAAGCCCGGGAACCATGCGAGGCCGCGCGCGCGAGTGTTTAGGGGTCGCATGCGCGCTCACGCGAGGCTGCAGAGCCCGCTCTGGAACCAGACGCGTGAGCAGTCGCAGATCCCAGGAGCTTGAGGCAACCTCAGGCGGCCGCGCGCCGCAGGGCGGGGCTGGGGCCGCGGGGCCGCGTGCAGGCCCGGCCGCCCGAGCGGAAGCGCCCTCCCCCGTGCGCGCGGCGCGCGGCCCGGAGCCCCGGGGGCCGGGCCCCGGCGGAGGGGGCGGAGCGGAGAGGCGGGCGGCACTTCCCAGTCGCTTCCCGCGGAGTCGGCGGCTGCCTCGTGGGCCTCGGAGGCTAGGCAGCAGGAGCGGAGCCGAGCGGTGGTGCGCGCGGGCGGCGGAGGCGCCCGGACGCTCAGGTACGTGCGGCCCCGGCACAGCAGGCGCGGGGCGGTTGGCTGGGCGGTTGCGGCCCCCGTCGCTCGCCCCGGCCTCTGTGACGCGCTGTGCGGCCTCGGGGCGCCGGCTGGAGACGGCCCGGCGGGGCGGAGTGAGGGGCGGAGCCGGGGCGGAAGGGGGCGGAGCCGTCCGCCGTCGGAGGCCCCGCCCCTGGGCCGAGCAGAGCGGACGCTACGGAGCAGGCGCGTCCTGCTGCCGCCGCCGCCGCCGCCGCCGCCGCCGCTGCCGCTGCCGCTGCCGCTGCCGCTGCCGCCGCCGCCGCCGCCGCCGCCGCCGTCGCCGTCGCTCGCCCTTCTCGGGAGCCACCGCCGCCATTTGCACGGGGATCCCGGTGACAGGGGCTCGGCGGAGGGGCGGAGGGAGGGGGGAGGGCCTGTGAGTCCTGAGGGCGGGAGCGACGCCGCCGGCGCCGGCCGGGCTCCCTGCGCGACCCGCGGCGGGCCCCGGGTGGCAGCGGCGGCGGCGGCGGCCGAGGCCGGGCGTGCGCCTCAGGCGGTGGCGGCGGCGGCCCTGCGGGCAGCCGGGAGGGGCGGGGGCAGCGGCCGCCGCCGTTTGATGGACCCGAAGATCGCCTGGTTCCAGCCAGAGCAGCTCGGACCGTCCAACAGTCTGTGGATGCAGATCTGGGAGACGACCCAGGGGCTGAGGAACCTCTACTTCAACCACCACTGTCACAGCAGCGGCACGAGCGGCGGCGGCGGCGGCGGCGGCGGCAGCGGCAGCGGCGGCGGCGGCAGCGGCAGCGGCAGCGGCAACAGCAGCAGCAGCAGCAGCACGGCCACCGGCGGGAGCGGCAGCAGCACCGGCAGCCCCGGGGGCGCGGGCCCTGCCCCGGCCGGCCTGTTTCGCTCCGGGGAGCGCCTGCTGGGCGGCCACGCTCTGCCCGCGGAGCAGCGGGACTTCCTGCCCCTAGAGACGACCAACAACAACCACCACCACCACCAGCCGGCGGCCTGGGCTCGCCGGGCTGCAGCGGGCCCGTCGGCGTCCTCGTCCCCGTCCCCGTCGGCCGCCGTCCCCGCCGCCGAGCCTGCGGACCCGGCCTCGGGCAGCAGCAAGAGGAAGCGCGACAACAAGGCCAGCACCTACGGACTCAACTACACGCTGCTGCAGCCCAGCGGAGGGCGCGCCGCGGGGAGCGGCCGTGCGGACGGCGGCGGGGGCGTGTACAGCGGGACCCCGTGGAAGCGGAGAAACTACAACCAGGGAGTCGTGGGGTGAGTGTGGCCCTGCGGCCTGCGGCTCTGGCCGGTGCACACGCGCAGCCGGGCACACGCCCACGGGGGGTGGGGAGCCCCAGCGAGGCTGCTGTCCCGGGCTTCGAGGACCATTCATTCTTGCATCCAGCAGCCATCCTCGGCGGTCCACACCTTCTCCGCCTTCTCCGGGATTACCCCCGCTTCCTTAGTCATCCTCTGCTTCCTCCTGTCCTGACTGGTCATACCCCCATCTCTGCCCATCCTCCGAGCTGTCCTCCGACCCCTAGCGCCTCACATCTTCTTCCCCATCCTAACCCCCCAAGACGAGGCTCCTTAGCACTGGGATACATTCTTTTCCTGAGAATATTTCTGCCTTAGCGTCTTTAGAGGGTTAGGACCCAGAGGTGCTTTTCTTGCCAAGAATAGAAACATCTAGAATGCTCCACTCCCTCCCCCAGTTCCTGACAAGAATCTGGTCAGCCCTGAAAGTCACTGTCTGCTTGCTCTGGACCCCGGGCCCATCTTTTTCTTTTTTTTTTTTTTAAAGAGGGGAAAAAAAAATCTTTGTATTAGCAATGTCCTGACTCTGGTGAGGGAAAGCACCGCATGACAGCTAAGTTTAGGCCTACAGAGATGGTGACTTCTTCTGAGCCCTCCTAGAACTTTCCAGGACTTCATGGTTGGCGGTTTCTCACTGTGAAGTTGTCACAGTGGCAGAGACGGCAGTGTTTTTCATTAGGGGTGACTGTGCTAGTGAGTGAATTTTGCACCAGTGACTTTGTGTTTAAAGTTCAGCTCTTACAAAATGGGATTTTACCTGAGCCCTGGTGAATTATGTACATAAGCTGGGAATGTTTCCAGCCCCATTTCCCTTCTGGAAGAGCTACTGTGCTCCACTAGGTTACTGAGCCTTTTCCTTTTCTTTTTTTTTTTTTTCCCCCCTCCCTCCCTACCTGCCTCCCTCCCTCCCTTCTTCCCTCCTTCCCTCCTTCCCTTCCTTCCTGTTCTTGAAATAGTGTCTCCCTGTAGCCTCACCTGTCCTGGAACTCACTATATAGACCGGGCTGGCCTTGAACTCACAGAGATCCACCTGCCTCTGCCTTTGCCTCTGCCTCTTCAGTGCTGGGATTACAGGCGTGTGCCACCACGCCCAGCTTTTTGTTCTTCTTTTAAATAAAATGAGCTTCTGAACTATGGTGTGTGAATTTGTGTGTGTGTGTGTGTGTGTGTGTGTGTGTGTGTGTGGTGTGCATATGAGAGAGAGAGAGAGAGAGAGAGAGAGAGAGAGAGAGAGAGAGAGAGAG
>VZQC01013323.1:0-100590 GCA_009823505.1 Rhizomys pruinosus | reverse complement strand
TTATTGCAGGTTTACAGAGGTTTGTAAGCCGTGCCGGCTTCCCCAATTGGGCATATGTCTCTTTTGTCAATACCTACAAAAGGCAGCATCAGACTCCAAAGACGGGTAAGGGCTTTTTTGGGTCGGCCAACCTAAGACAGGGGGATAGCCAAAGCTGCTATCTACTCAAAGACGGGTAAGAGCTGAGCCCAGTAAAAGCACCAACCTAAGACAGGAGCTATGCCAAATAAAACAAAAAGGGGGAAATGATGGCATGGAATAGCCGAGAAGATAGGCCTGTAGGACAAAAGAAAGCCTGTGGAGGTTCGCGAACTCACCCCCGCCCATCCGAGCAAGGAAGGCTAGCTTCCGTGTACTAATATGATAATTAAGGACTATGCTAGGAAGGGAAGGGATTGGATTAATTAGGAACTTGTAAATTAAGCCTCCTAAAAAGACCAGTTGGGAAGAGACATATGCCCGAATGGGGAAGCCAGCATGGCTTATGAACCTTTGTGAGCCTGCAATAAAGCAAGTTTTTGAGCTGTAACACTTTGACTCGACTCCCTGCCGTGATTGTTTTCGGTTCGGCAGCGCACTTGCTCTCCCCAGCCCCACTCCGTCGCAGGCCGACGGAGTGAAGATCTCCGGCGGCGAGGAAGCTAGAGAGGGTGGTCTTCACCAGCCACCTCTCTACAACCCCCGCATGCAGGTAAAGGTCAGAGGTAAAAAAAAAAAGTGTCTTTATTGCTCTCCACCTAATTTTTGAGACACAGGATCTCTCAGTGAACCCAGAGTTTACTGTTTTGGCTAGACTGGTTGGCCAGGCAGCCACCATGATCCACCCGTTTCTGCCCATCTCCAGCATTGGGGTCACAGTCAGGCATGGCCACCATCTGGCTTTTATTTGAGGGCTTGGAATCTGAACTCAGGTCCTCATGCTTGCTGTGTTCCCCCCAGGTCTCCTCTACTCTTTATACTTGATTTTAGTCAAAAGGCTGAGAAACGATGCCAAGCCATTCTCTAGAATGGCTGTGTTGTGTTATGTTCCTAACTGTGTGAGGGATCCAGAGTTCTCTGCTTCCTCTCCAGTATTTGGTGTGGCCAGTCAATATGTTGAACTCTTGATACAGGCAATGATAGTTCACCATGCTGTGGTCATCAATTCCTTAAGATAATCCCAACTAATAAGCTATGTACCCATCCTTCCATCTCATTTTAATTTTAATTTAAAAAAATTATGAGCAGTAATGAGAACCTTCTCAGAAATCTCTTCTGTTGTACTGTGACTCAGAATGCCTCATTTAGCTGGGAATATAGCTCTAGGGTAGAACCCTTGCCTAACATTCACAAGGCCCTGGGTTCCATCCCAACATGGAAAAAAAAATCTCAATTTCCAAGTTATACTTTGCTTTTACACTGAGTAGTATCATTTAAACTTTTTGTCTTTGAAACCCCTTATCCCCATGAGGTCTTCTTGTTATGTTTGTTGACTAGACTGGTCTTGAACTAAGACTGTTGATCTTCCTGCTTATTTTATTTTATTTTATTTTATTTTATTTATTTATTCGACATTTGAAAATGCTTTTTATTTTTTCCCTTTTAAAACCTTTAAATTCTTCAAATTAATTTAATTTGGTATAGAGAACGCTGGGCTTCGTTGTGACATTTCACACATGCGTAGCACCGTCTGTCCCTTCCAGTCTTCTTGTCCCTCCCTACAGGTCCTTGCTTTGTCCATCTCTCCCAGTAGCTCCCGGGGTGCCTTATTGCTCACTCCCCTCTTGGAGGGTCACTTCTTCACTTCTCATGGTCCCTGTGCTTCAGATGGTCCTGGGAAATCCCCGATCTAAGCTCTATGCACTCCTAATTATTTTTTTTAATTTGTACGAGTGTACTGTCTGCATATAGGTTGGTGCACCCGTGTCATGCAATTCCGCAGAGGTCAGAAGAGGGTGTCGATTCCCCTGGAACTGGAGTTAAAGATGGTTCTCCCATGTGGGTGCTGGGAATGATTGTTGAAGAATTCTTGGCATATTTTGGATATTAGTTCTTTACAGATAAGAGTTTTGCAGATAAGAGTTTTACAAATATTTTCTTGAGCCGGGCATGGTGGTGCACGCCTTTAATCCTAGCACTTGGGAGGCAGAGGCAGGCGGATCTTTGTGAGTTCAAGGCCAGCCTGGTCTACAGAGTGAGTTCTGGGTCTACAGGGAGACCCTGTCTTAAAAAGACCAAAAAATACCAAGACAAAAAAAAAACAAATATTTTCTTGCATTTCATGGCTTACCCCTCTACCCCCCCAGCAGAAATTTTAAATTTTACTGTAGTCTAGTTTATCAATTTCTTTCAAGGATTGTACTTTTGGTTTGTCTAAAAGATCATCTCCAAAATGCAAATCACCTAGACTTGTTTCTTAAAGATTTATGTGTGTGTGTGTGTGTGTATGTGTGTGCCTGTGCGTATGTGCCTGTTTGAGTTTATGTGTACCACATACATGTAGATGCCTGCAGAGGCTAGAGAATTATCATACAGATCCCCTGGAATTGGAGTTACAGGTGTTCTTTGAGCTGCTTGATGTGGGTGCTGGGAACTGAATCTAGTTTTTCATTAAAAATTTTAATGCATTTTTTAAATTTTATTTTATTTTTTGTATTTTTGAGACAGGGTCTCCTTGAGGCCTCAGCTGGCCTGTAGACCAGGTTGGCCTTGAACTCACAGAGATCACCTGCCTCTGCCTCCTGAGTGCTGGGATTAAAGGTGTGTGCTACTGTGCTACCACGGCCAGTATATATATATATAATATATATATATTATATAGATATTTATAAATATATAATATATATAACATATATAATATATGTTTATATATATTAATATATATATTAATTTTATTTATTTATTTATTTATTTTTTTGCACCCGTGTCGTGCAATGCCGCGGAGGTCAGAAGAGGGTCTCGGATTCCCCTGGAACTGGAGTTCTCCTGGAATTGAAGTTACAGACGGTTCTCGGCCGCCATGTGGGTGCTGGGGATCGAACCCAGGTCCTCTGCAAGAGCAGTCGGTGCTCTTAACCGCTAGGCTATCTCTCCAGCCCCTATTTATTTATTTTTATATGTGTATGAATGTACTGTCTACATGTAGGTTTGTGCACCCGTGTCGTGCAATGCCGTGGAGGTCAGAAGAGGGTGTCGGATTCCCCTGGAACTGGAGTTCTCCTGGAATTGGAGTTTCAGCCGGTTCTCGGCCGCCTTGTGGGTGCTGGGGATTGAACCCGGGTCCTCTGTAAAAGCGATTGGCACTCTTAACCACTAGGCCATCTCTCCAGCCCTATTTATTTATTTTTTATGTGTATGAATGTATTGTCTGCATGCAGGTCTGTGCACCCGCGTCGTACAATGCCGTGGAGGTCAGAAGAGGGTGTCGGATTTCCCTGGAACTGGAGTTCTCCTGGAATTGGAGTTACAGACGGTTCTCAGCCACCATGTGGGTGCTTGGGGATCGAACCCGGGTCCTCTGCAAGAGCAGTCGGCACTCTTAACCGCCAGGCCATCCCTCCAGCCCCAGTATATATTTTTATTTTATGTGTATGAGTATATTGCCTGCATATATGTAAGTGCTCTCAGAGGATAGAAGATGGGATTGGATACCCTAGAACTGTAGTTTACAGGTGGTTGTTAGCTGCCATGTGGGTGCTGGTATTCGAACCCAGGTCTTCTGCAAGAATAGCCAATGCTCTTAGTTACTGAGGCATATCTCTAGCCCCTGAATCTGGGGTTTAATATATTTTTTAATTTATTTTGTGTGTATACATGCATTGCTTACCTGTGTATAAGTGCACCCATGTTGTGCAGTGCCCACAGAGGTCTTCAGAAGAGTGCATTGGATCCCCTGTAACTGGAGTTAGTGATAGTTGTTAGCTGCTATGTGGGTGCTGGGAACCGAATCTAGGTCCTTTGCAAGAGCCACCAGTGCTTTTTTTTTTTTTTTTAATTTTTCTTTATTTATTATGTGTATGAATGTACTGTCTGCATGTAGGTTTGTGCACCCGTGTCGTGCAATGCCGTGGAGGTCAGAAGACAGTGTCGTATTCCCCTGGAACTGGAGTTAAAGACGGTTCTCAGCCGCCATGTGGATGCTGGGAATCGAACCTGGGTCCTCTGCAAGAGCAGTCGGTGCTCTTAACCGCTAGGCCATCTCTACAGCCCCCATGAGCCACCAGTGCTTTTAACTTCTGAGCCATCTCTCCAGCCCTAGTAAGCGCTCCTAACTGCCTAGCTAGCTTGCATTCTTTCCAGCTCCCACCTCAAGTTTTTTTCTGGTTATCTTTTAGGAGTTTCACAGTTGGTTGGTTGATTGATTGATTGACTGGTTTAGAGACAGATCTTGCCCTGTAGCCCAGGCTAGTCCAGGTTGGCCTCAGCCTCAGAAGTGTGAGCATCAGACACTTCTTTGTTTTTAGATGGTATCTACTGTGTTGCCCAGGCTTGTCTCCAATCCTGGTCTCACGTGATCCTCCCTTCTCTTTTGTGACAGTTATAATATCTATGTCTAGAATCGTCTGAAAAACATTTATTTTGTGTGTCCAGTGGCACGTGTGGAGGTCAGAGGACTCCTTTCTGGATTCTGTTCTCTCCCCGTATCAGGCCGGTTCTGGGATCAAATTCAGGTCATCAGGCTGGGCAGCAAAAGCCTTTACTGCTGAGCCATTTTGTTGGCCCCAGATTAATTTTTTTATGTGGTTCACTGTTCTATTATCATTTGCTAAAATGGGCTAGAGAGATGGCTCAGCAGTTAAAGAGCACTGGCTGTTCTTACAGAGTATCTGGGTTCAAATCCCAGCACCCACATGGCAGCTAACAACTGTCTGTGTAACTCCAGTTATGCAGAAATTCGATGTTCTCTTCTGACCTCTACCGGCATTGCATGACATGGGTGAGGCCATACACTCATACACATAAAATAAAAATAATAAAATACTTAAAAAATTATCTTGAATTTCCTTTGCTTTTTTGTGAAAGATCAGTTAACTATATATTGTATATAGATATATTTCTGGGCTGTATTTTGCCAGCATGACTTAGAACATACTATGTAGCAGAACTCATGATCCTTCTGCTTCTAGTTATCAAGTGCTGAGGTTATAGGCGTGCACTGCCACACCCAATTTATGTGGTGCTAGGAATGGAACTCATTGCCTAGTGAAATGCTAAACAAACATACTCTCAACTAGCTCCATCACCAGCACAGTAAATACGATGTAGTCTTGCTTAGTTTAGCTTTGTACTAGATATTGAGGTTAAGTAGTGTCAGCAGTCTGATTTTGCTCTTTTGGTATTATGTTGGTGCTTTGGGTTTTTGTTTTTATATACATTTAATTTTATTTATTTTGTATATATATATATTTTAGAAGTAATTTCTGATATACAAAAATGTATTTTGTTTTCCTATTGAAATTTTACACAAGGCCGGCCTTGAACCCACAGATATCCACCCATCTCTGCCTCCCGAGTGCTGGGATTAAAGGCGAGCGCCACCACGCCTAGCGAAATTTTACTGCATTTATGAACAAAGTTGGGAAGAAATTTTACTGAATTTATGGATGAAGTTGGGAAGAAATTACTTGATGGATTTTATTTGGGTCTTATTTCTTTCATTAAATTTTAAAAATTTCCTCATATAGATATTTAAAATTAAAAAAACTTTTTATAAGCCAAGCTTATAACTCTGGAGGCAGGGGCAGGCGGATCTCTCTGAGTTCAAGGCCAGTCTGGTCTACCTGGTGTGTTCCAGAACAGCTGGGGCTGCAGGGAGATTCTGTCTCAAAAAATGATCCCACCCCCATTTTTTTTTTAATGTGTATGAGTGTTTTATCTGTATGTAAGTGCACTTGTGTCATGCAGTGCCCATGGAGACCTTAAGAAGGTGTTGGAGGGGGCTGGAGAGATGGCCTAGCGGTTAAGAGCGCCGACCGCTCTTACAGAGGACCCGGGTTCGATCCCCAGCACCCACATGGCGGCTGAGAACCGTCTGAAACTCCAATTCTAGGAGAACTCCAGTTCCAGGGGAATCCGACACCATCTTCTGACCTCCGTGGCATTGCACGACACGGGTGCACAGACTTGCATGCAGGCAGTACATTCATACACATACAGAAATAAATAAAAATTTAAAAAAAAATTTAAAAAAAAAGGTGTTGGATTCCCCTGGAACTGAAGTTACAGATGGTTATTAACTGCCATGTGGGTGCTGGGAACTGAACACAGTTTCCCCTGGAAGAGCAGTAGAGCTTTTAACTGCTGAGTCTTCTCTCTAGCCCCTTTTATATAGATCTTGTACCTATTTTGTTACGTTTCTGCCTAAGTATTCCAGAGTAAGGTTTTCTGTTTGCTTGTGTAGATGCTACTGTAAATGTTTTTATACTTTAAGCTTCAAATTCTAAACTTAGTTAATATTGTGGATCTTAAAACTTTACTGTAGCTGGGCATGGTGGTGCACACCTTTAATCTTAACACTGGGAAGGCAGAAGCAGGCAGATCTCTGTGAGTTCAAGGCCAGCCTCATCTACAGAGCGAGTTCCAGGACAGCCAGAGCTACAGGGAGACCCTGTCTCAAAATGACCAAAAAAAAGGGGGGGGGGGCTGGAGAGATGGCCTAGCAGTTAAGAATGCAGACTGCTCTTGCAAAGGACCCGGGTTCGATCCCCAGCACCCACATGGCAGCTGAGAACCATCTTTGACTCCAGTTCCAGGGGAATCCGACAACCTCTTCTGACCTCCGTGGCATTGCACGACACGTGTGCTCAAATGTACATGCAGACAGTACACTCATACACATAAAAAATAATAAATTAAAAAATTAAAAAACAAACCCCAAAACCAACAACAACAAACAAAACCAAAAAACAACTTTACTGTAGTCTATTATTCCAGATTTATTTTTTTATTTTTTGGTCTTTTTGAGACAGGGTCTCCCTGTAACCCCAGCTGTCCAGGGAACTCACTCTGTAGACCAGGCTGACCTTGAACTCACAAAGATCTGCCTGCCTCTGCCTCCCAAGTGCTAGGATTAAAGGCGTGAGCCACCATGCCTGGTTATTCCAGAATTTTTATGTGTGTTTGCTCTCTACATAGACAGGCATGCCATCAACAGTTTTATTTCTGCCCTCATATTTTTGTGTCTTTTATTTCTCTCTCTCTCTCTCTCTCTCTCTCTCTCTCTCTCTCTCTCTCTCACAGGGTCTCCCTATAGCCCCAGCTGGCCTAGAACTCACTCTGTAGACCAGGCTGGACTTGAACTCACAGAGATCCACCTGCCTCTTAAAGACAGTTCTTAGCTGCCATGTGGGTGCTAGAATTGAATCCGGGCTCTTAACTGGAGAGATGGCCTAGCGGTTAAGAGCACCGACTGCTCTTTCAGAGGACCCGGGTTCGATCCCCAGCCACGTGGCGGCTGAGAACCATCTGTAACTCCAGTTCCAGGACAACTCCAGTTCCAGGGGAGTCCGACACCCTTTTCTGACCTCTGCGGCATTGCACGGCACAGGTGCACAGACCTGCATACAGACAGTACATTCATACACATACAAAAATAAATTAAAAAGAAAAAAAGAAAAAAGGAAAGACTAGTGGGAACAGGCATCTTTCCTTGCTCTTGCATCCAGTTTTTCATCATTATTGTAGGGCTTTTGCAATTTTTTTTTTTTTACGTCTATGAGTATAGTATATATACTGCCTGCATATGTGTTTGTAAGTGGGTGCACCTGCATCATGCAGTGCGCGCTGAGGTCAGAAGATGGCATCGGATCCCCTAGGAAATGGAACTCTCAGGGGCAGTTTTTAGCTCCCATGTGAGTGCTGGAATTGAACCCGGGTCCTCTGCAGGAGCAGCCAGTGCTCCTAACTGCTGAGCCACTTCTTCAGCCCAACAACCAGTGCTCTTAATGGCTGGCCATTTCTCCAGCCCCAACAACTTTTTTTTTTTTTTAAGACAGGGTCTCCATATATATCGCAGGCTGGCCTAGAGTCATTATATAGACCGGGTTAGCCTAGAACTCACAGAGATTCTCCTGCCTCTGCCTCCTGGTGCTCAGATAAAGAGTGTGCCCCACCATGCCTGGTTTGTATCTTTTGTTTTATTTTTTTTTTTTAATTTTTAATTTTTTATTAATTTTATTTATTTCTGTATGTGTATGAATGTACTGCCTGCATGCAAGTTTGTGAACCCCGTGTCGTGCATTCAGCCGCGGAGGTCAGAGAGGGTGTCGGTTACCCTGGAACTGGAGTTTCTCTGGAATTGGAGTTACAGACGGTTTTTCAGCTGCCATGTGGGTGCTGGGGATCGAACCCGCCGTCCTGAAAGAGCAGTCGGTGCTCTCAACCGCTAGGCCATCTCTCCAGCCCCTGTAATCTTTTGTTTTAAATCAAGTTGGAGAACTTTGTTTCTAGTTTGCTTAGTTATTTTGTGAAGGCATATTAGGGTTTAACATTTGTTGCATATTGACATAATTTTAGAACTTCTTTAGTTGATGTAATGGTATTATCCTTGAAGTTGCCGCCCTTGCATACTTTTGACATACTCTCATTAGTGGAATTAGGTTCGTGGCATTAATCTTCCTGTTCTGCCTTCCAAGTGCTGGTCTTATAGGCGTGTACCATCCTGCCCAGCTTCTTGTGCAGATTTTTATAGGTTATATCTTTAAAAGAATTAATACACTTTTTGTGGTGGAGCGAGGGCGAATTGTTAAGGCATTGGGCGTGCTCTTTGGAGAGACCCGTTTGGTTCCACCACCTCATTACTGCCGATGTTTTAAATTGTCTGTTGCTCAGTTCAGGGGGTTGATGCCCCCTTCGGCCTTCTGTTGATTCAATTGCCTGCCTTTGCTTGTTACTTAATACATGTAGGCCCTCAAGGCATACATTAAAATTAAAAAAATAGGGGCTGGAGCGAATCATGCTAGCGGTTTAAGCAGTGCGACTCCTTTTGCATAGGACTTGTGTTCGATCCCCAGCACCACAATGGCGGCCTAACAAACGTCTGTAACTCCAATTCCAGGAGAATTACAATTCCAGGGGCACATCCGAGACCCTTTTCTGAACCTCCGCGGCATTGCACGACCACAGACCTACATGCAGACAAAAAAAAAAAAAAAAAAAAAAAAAAAAATACACATTAAAAATAAAACAAAAATTGAAAAAAAAAAAATTTAAAAAAAAAAGCTAAAAAAAAAAATTAAAAAAAAAATAAATAAAACAATACTTAAAATATTTTATTTTTTTATGCTGTATGAGTATATTGCCTGCATGTTGTATAAGTGTACCAAGTTGTAAAATGCCTTTGGAGTTCAGAAGAGCGGCGTGTTGGATCCCTGGACTGGAGTTAAGGACGGATGTAGCCACTATGTGGGTATAGGATCAAACCTGAGTCCTCTTTACGCGTAGGCCAGTGTGGGCTGGAGACGATGGCCTAGCGGTTATAGAGCGCCGACGCTCTTACAGTGGACCGGGGTTCGATCCCAGCACCACCTGGCGCGCCGACGAAAAACTCCAATTCCAGGAGACTCCAGTTCCAGGGAATCCAAGACCCTCTTCTGACCCCGCGGCATTGCACCGGACACGGGTGCACAGACCTGCCATGCAGGACAGTACATTGATCACACTCACAGACATAAAAAAAAACTAATAATAATAATAATAACATTAACAAAAAAAAACAGAGCGTAGCCAGTGCTTTCAACTGCTGAGGCATCCTTTCAAGTCTAAAAAGTAATTTTTAATAAATAATTAGGTTATTTCATTTGGGTTAACAAATTTGTGGAATGTCTGTATAATCTCTTTTTTTGTCTTTTTTTTTTTTTTTTTTTTTGCCAGCCATGGTGGCACACCCTATAACCCCAGTGCTGGGACTCCATTATGTTAGACAGGCTGGCCTTGCAGACACAGAGATCTGCTGCCTCTGACCTCTGAGTGCTGGGATTAAAGGCATTGTCACCACCAACATCTGGCTAAGATGGTTCTTAGCCACCTGCAGGGAATTGAACCTGGGTCCCTTGCAAGACGGATGTGGCCACTCTTAATCACTGAGCCATCTCTCCAGCCCCTATTTATTGTTCCTTATAGTGGCTGTAGTGATCACCTGCTTTCATTTTCTTATTTTGAATGTTTTGACTGATCTATATATTGTTTTTTTGTTTGTTTTTTTTTTTTTTTGGTCTTTTGAGAGACAGGGTCTACCTGTCGCTCAGCTTGTCCTGTAACTCACTGTAGACCAGGCTGGCCTTGATCCTCTTGCTTCTGCCCTCCTGAGTGCTGGGATTAAAGGTGTGCACCACCATGCCTGGCCCATATATGTGTATCTTTGTATGGGTTTGTACTTGAGTGTCGTGCCTCCAGAGACCAGAGGATATCAGATCCCCTAAGGCTGGAGTTAACAGGTAGTTGTGAGTCACCTGATGTGGATGCTGGGAACCAAAAGTAGAACATGCTCTTAACTGCTAAGCCATCTCTCCAGGACTCTTTATTTCTTAAAGCNTTTTTTTTTTTTTTTCCTTTTTGTCTTTTTGAGACAGGTCTCCCTGAAGCCCCAGCTGGCCTGAAACCCCCTATGTAGACTAGACTGGTCTTGAACTCACAGAGATCATGCCTCTTGAGTGCTGGGATCAAAGGTGTGCATCACCACACCTGGCCTTAATGATTTTTAAAAAATTTTTATTTATTTTTATGTGTATGAATGTACTGTCTGCATGTAGGTTTGTGCACCCGTGTCTTGCAATGCTGTGGAGGTCAGAGAGGGTGTCGGATTCCTCTGGAACTGGAGTTACAGACGGTTCTCAGCTGCCATGTGGGCGCTGGGGATCAAACTCGGTCCTCTGCAAGAGCAGTCAGCGCTCTTAACTGCTAGGCCATCTCTCCAGCCCCAATGATTTTTTTTTAAATGAACATTATCATTAGAGAGAGAGCATGTATGTGTATGTGTATGTGTTTACACACACCATAGCATGTGTGTAGAGGTTATAGTTCAGTGTTTGAGTTTGTACTCTCCTTCTGCCATGGGTTCCGGGGTTGGAATTCAGGTCAACAAGCACTTTTTTACCTGCTGATTCTCCCGCCACCTTCATACCCCCCTCTCCCCCATTGATTTCTGCTTTGAATTTTCTTCTTTAGATTTTTAATATTTACTTTGGATTTAAATTGATTGATTGATTGATTGATTGTCATTTTGAGACAGGGTCTCTCTGTAGACCCCTGGTCTGGTACTTGCTCTGAAGACTAGGCTGGCCTTGAACTCACAAAGATCCGCCTGCCTCTGCCTCCCAAGTGCTGGGATTAAAGATGTGTGCCACCACACCTGGCTTGGATTTAATTTTTTATCCTTTCCTAGTTTCCTAAAGTGGAGAGATAAAATTACTGATGTTGTAGATCTTCTCTCCTAATAATATTCTAATTCTGGAAACTTTTCTTTATTGTTTTTAGCAACCCACAAAGTTTTGATCAGTTGTATTTTTCTTTCAATTTAGTTACAAGTTCCTTTTTAAAAAAGCATTTTAATTTATGTTGTATAAGTGTGTTGCCTGCATGTGTGTAAGTACACCTGTGTTGTGCAGAAGAGCATGTTGGATTCCCCTGTAACTTGACTTACAGATCATTGTTAGCCACCACATGGGTGCTAGGAATTGAACCCTGGTCCTTTGGAAGAGCAGCCAGTGCTTTTAACTACTGAGCCATCTCTCTAGCCCGTTAGAAGTTCTCCTGAGACTTCTTTGATCTATTTTCTATGTAGAAGTATGTTATTTAAGTCTTCGAACAAGTTTTTTTTTTTTTTTGAGACAGGGTCCCCCTTTAGTCCCAGCTGGCCTGGAACTTGCTACATAGACCGGCTGGCCTTGAACTCACAGAGATTCGCCTGCCTCTGTCTCCCGAGTGCTGGGTATTATATTCAGTTAGGACTTTTTTATGCATTATAAGTGGGATTTTTATGTAAATCTGTACAAAATTATATGTTTGGGCTGAGTCTGTCTGTTACTTACAGAGCATACCAGTGCCTCCATTAGTCTGCTTGTTTGTAGCCACATGATAAGACTCACCATGGATTTTGAGATTGAAAGGTCTTCACAGCTCAAAACAGTCTAGTCTTTTTTAAAAATTGGTAACTTGGGGGGTGGGGATTGATAACTTGGGCTGGGGTGTAGCTCAGTGAAGAGCACTTAACTTAACCATGCAGGAGGCCCTATGTTTGATTCCCCCCAGCTCTACAAAGCACCAAAATGGGTAACTTAGGCTTCAGAAATGTTAATTGATTTTATCTTACTAAGTTCCCTATCTGAGAGAGTAACTGTCTTTCCCTAAAGCTAAGACTGCTTAGCCCTGCTCTCTGCTACACCCCTGTGAACCCATAGTTGGGTGCTGGCAACCTAAGCCTGTGATAGCAAATACAATCAGGGATTTCTTCCATGCCCACTATTCTCTTACACAGTCATGCAGGTAATCATGTCTGCTTAGTGGACTTGAAAGAGTAACTCAGGGATCACTTCCTTCATGTCTGTTGAGTCGAAAGAAATGCATGACCAGAACCCTCTCCTGGAGACCGACTGAGCAGTTGTTTTGTTTGTGGTGGTTCTCATACCTTATTTTGTAAATGATTTGAGCATTTGTTGAGAACTACTGCTGCTCAAGGAACTCTTAAAGAATGGTGCTGGAGAGATGGCTCAGCAGTTAAGAACCGTCTTTAACTCCAGTTCCAGGGGAATCTGACGCCCTCTTCTGACCTCCGAGGCATTGCACGACACGGGTGCACAAACCTACATGCAGACAGTGCACTCATAAAAAATGATAATAATTAAAAAAACAATACCCAAGAGTGGGATCCCAAAGCTGGCTGATTTTTTTTTTTTTTTTGGTCTTTTTGAGACAGGGTCTCCCTTGTAGCCCCAGCTGTCCTGGAATTCACTCTGTAGACCAGGCTGGCCTTGAACTCACAAAGATCCGCCTGCCTCTGCCTCTGCCTCCCAAGTGCTAGGACTAAAGGCATGCGCCACCATGCCCGGCAAAGCTGGCTGATTGTGAGAGTACATATAGAGTTGGATGGCTCAGACCCATTGCTATGGAGGGAGGCTAGTGTGGGAGAGGGTGCTCGAAGTTAGGCTTAGGGTGTAATAGCTTTGCCTAGAATACTCAGTTTTCCGTATTGATTGAGACCAGATCAAGTGATGTAAATAAACCAAACTACTTTAAAACTGTTTTTAAGTCCACTTCATTAAAGGAATGTCTTTTGCCCACACACTGAGGCCTACCCCAAAATAGTCCTCATATTTACAACTCAAATACTGACCAAAAAAAAAAAAAAGGCCTCAGTGTGTGGGCAAAAGACATTCCTTTAATGAAGTGGACTTTGGCTCAGGCCTCAGCATTATTGTTTTTCAAGTTAAAGGAAAAATGCTTAGTAAAGAATTGGGGATTATATTTCTCTAAAAAGATTTTGGTCTTGGGCTGGAGAGATGGCCTAGCGGTTAAGAGCACCAACTGCTCTTGCAGAGGACCCGGGTTCGATCCCCAGCACCCACATGGTGGCCAAGAACTGTCTGTAACTCCAATTCTAGGAGAACTCCAGTTCCAGGGGAATCTGACACCCTATTCTGATCTCTGAGGCATTGCACGACATGGGTGCACAGACCTACATGCAGACAGTACACTCATACACATATAAAAAAAAAAGATTTTGGTCTTGCACTAAAATTGCTGGGTCTTTTTGTTTGGTTTTTGGCTAGTTTGTTTTTAAGTGAGACAGTGTATTAAGATGAGATGCACAGAGGAGTTTTGTGTGGGTATTTAAATGTGAAGACTGTGCCTTGAATGCCCTTTACCAATTGTTAATCCACCTGTGCTCATGGATTTGAATTCCCTTAATATGCACTATTAAATAAATTACCTAGAGTTTATGATCTAGAATTTTTCTTTAAAGTAAAGCTTATAAAAGTATTTATTGTCCTTGGGAGGCAGAGGCAGGTGAATGTTTGTGAGTTGAAGGCCACCCTGGTCTACAGAGTGAGTTCCAGGACAGCTGGGGCTACAGGGAGACCCTGTCTCAAAAACACCAAAAAAAAAAAATTTATTGTCCTTGTAAAAACTTAAAACATAGAAAAAGGAAAGGCCCTTGTATTAGTCACTTTTCTGTTGCTGTAATAGAACCACCATGAAGGAACTAACAAAAGACTTTATTTGAGCTTATGGTCCCTGGGGGAGTTAGAGGCCATCATGGCAGAGAGGCATGGTGGCAGGAGGTACGGGAGCAGAAAGCTGAGGCTCACATTTTCAAGCAGGCACAGGAAGAAGAGACAGTGACTGGAGATCTGCAAGGCTTTAAGCACTCCTAAGCCCTGCTTTCAGCACCTTTGGATTTATATCTAGGAATAGAATTACTGAATCAAATACCAGTTCTATTATGTATAAATTCTAAAGTTATGTTTTATTCTATTCTATTCTATTACTATTTTTAGATAAAGGTTTTTTTTTTTGGTCTTTTTTAAAATTTTTATTTATTTCTGTATGTGTATGAATGTACTGTCTGCATGCAAGTCTGTGCACCCGTGTTGTGCAATGCCGTGGAGGTCAGAAGAGGGTCTCAGATTCCCCTGGAACTGGAGTTCTCCTGGAATTGGAGTTTCAGATGGTTTTTGGCTGTCATGTGGGTGCTAGGGATCGAACCCCGGTCCTCTGTAAGAGTGGTTGGCACTCTTAACCGCTAGGCCATCTCTCCAGCCCTTTTTGGTCTTTTTGAGACAGGGTCTCCCTGTAGTCCCAGCTGTCCTGGAACTCCCTCTGTAGACCAGGCTGGCCTTGAACTCACAAAGATCCGCCTGCCTCTGCCTCCAGAGTGCTAGGATTAAAGGCGTGCGCTACCACGCCCGGCTTAGATAAAGTCTTTGCTGCCCAGGCTAGCCTCAGAATTGTAAGACTAAGCTTGGCCCCCTAGGTAGGTAGAATTATAAGTATATAACACCATGGCAAATGTTTAATTTTGTTTGATAAATTACCAAACTCTTTTCTACCACTGTTAAATCATTTTACCTTCTCAGTAACAAAGATGTTACTAGTAATCTTGCTAAAGTCCATTTGGCCTATCTGTATAGGAGCTATGGGTAGGCAAGAAGGTTTTCTGGTGCATCCAGGCCTTGCATCCAGGCCTTGAGTACCCAAGGCCTAAGGGCCTAGTGATGCAGACTCAAATATGTTAAGGACCTTTAGAAATTCTGCGGCATCCACCTTCGCGTCTGCCACACCCACTCCAGTAACGCCTGTATAAACAATATGAGAAATCGTATTCAAGGCATGCGGGGGAGCAATGTCCTACGGGGCTCGACCCCCCTGGAGAGAACACTCCCTGGCAGAACACTCGGCTAAAATCACCCCCGAGATTGAGATGCTCTCCTAGGATCTTACGTTTTTCTGGTGTTGGACTTAGCATGATACTGAGCACAAAAAGATTTTTTTCTTAAGGCCAGCTTATAGATACAAAATTAACTATTTGAATGTGCCAAGAACTGGCAATTAAAATGCCTCTCTTGGGCACAGGGCTTTTTCCTGGCAGCAAGAATTTTCTGCAGATCCCAAGTAAAAAACAGACCCTTCTCCTTAACAAACAATGTAATGTAAGCTGTTAATATATGGCAAGGTTAGAACTTGCTTCAGATCAAGAAAACAAAATAATTGCATGACAGTAATGCTCTTGCCTTACATGAGTGTCCTTGAAGAAAACAAATTCCAGTGGTAAATGTGTGTGATGAAAAACATCTCTTCATTAAGGTTAAAACAAAAATTCCCCTTAAACCTAAAATAAAAGAACCCCTTTATCTCATTTTCTGGTCCTAGACAAAGAGGTAGATAAGACATTCTTCTAGTTTCACATAATTGTTAAACGCCTGGATTCTAACACTCCCAGTAAAGCAGGACAGAAACTAAGTCTCCTTACACCAGCCAACTATCTAACAAAAACAAAGCTGTTAGCTGGATCAAACAGTAGAACAGCTCTTAGTTTTCAGTAAAAATTTAAACCTTAGATTAGCAGTTAGAGTTAGAAAAACTAATAGATAATTTAGGATATTATAGGAATAAGGTTTTTACTTCAATAGAAACTTAAAAGAAACTATTAACTTTAGGATGTATTTACTCTAGCTTCAGGATAGAGATATAAGACCAATATCTGCTGCTAAAGAACTTTGTACTGTGACATAGTAATTACTACTCGGTGTGCTGTGACTTTTCACTTATAACTTGTAAACTATTGATGTTCCTTTTTCTTCTTAAATGTTATTTCCTCGGTAAAGGTTATCTTAAGATTTCTACATTTTACTTCAAAGAAAGTTCATTTCCTAACTAAACTTTGTGATGCTTCAGTGCTTTCAGTTAATGTGTAAATCTTGACTTTTTTTACCTACCTATATAATTGTGCAAATCCTTTGTTCTGCCCTCTCCTAAGACTACTATATAATCACTGCCCCAGTTCAATAAAGTGCTGCAGATTTGGAAAAACTCTTAGTTTTTCATTCTGTACGCTGTTCAACTTTTCTGTGTTTTTCCTGCCAAGAGGATCCTGGAAACCCACGACCCCCGGAGGGCTAGGCGGTAACAAAACTCACTAAGCCTGCCCCCAGTGACATACTTCCTCTAGCATGGTCACACCTTCTAAGACCTCCAAGAACAGTGCCACCAACTGGAGACAAATGTCTGAATACTTAAAGCCTATGGGGGACACTCATTCAAACCACCATACTTCCCAACTAAAAAAAAAAAGCCCAGATCCAGATGGGTTCATGGCAGAATTCAGTAAGACGTTTAAAGAAGACCTACAGCCACTACTGCCCAAATTATTCAAGAGGATAGAAACATAAGGAAATCTCCCAAATTCCTTCTAGGAAGCCAACATCACTCTAATACCAAAACCAGGCAAAGATATAACCAAAAGAAAAACACTGTAGATTCAGTTCAGTAATGAACATACATGCAAAAACTCTCAACAAAATACTTGCAACCACATACAGGCATATATCAAAAAGATCATCCACCATGACCAAACTGGATTCATACCAGAGATGCAGGGATGGTTCAACATATATAAATCAATAAATGTCTGAAAGACAAAAACCACATGGTCATCTCAATCGATGCATTTGACAAAATTCAGCATGCCTTCATGTTTAAAGTACTGGAGGCAGGCTGGAGAGATGGCTCAGTGGTTAAGAGTACCAACTGCTCTTGCAGAGGACCTGAGTTCAATTCCCAGCACCCACATGGTGGCTAAGAACCGCCTTTAAGCCAGGTGTGGTAGCCCACATCTTTAATCCTAGCACTCAAGAGGCAGGCAGATCTCTGTGAGTTCAAGGCCAGCCTGGTCTACAGAGTGAGTTCCAGGCCAGCTGGGGCTATAGGGAGACCCTATCTCAAAAAAACAAAAAAAAAGTACTGGAGGGAATTGGACTGCACAGAACATTCCTCAACACAATTAAAGCCATATACAACTGTAGGGAGCACTTGTCTCCCCAAAGAAACAATTGTATGTTGCCGCAGAAACAAAGCACCTCTTTGTTGGTTTTTCTCAAAGCGGTTTATTATTCAGGCTTGCAGGTCTTGTCAGAACAGTTTATTTAGGCACATCCAAGCTTCTCCCTTTAAGCCTCAGGTCTTTCCCTCTAAGCCTTAAGCCTTTCTCCAAGCCTTCTCCTTCCTCAGGCAAGCAAGCTTCTCTCTCAGACTAGAAAGGAGAGAGAGTCTGTGTCTCTCTATCTAGAAAGTCCCTCTATTTATCCACCTTCCCAACCCAGGTTGTGTGGCTGGTCTATTGGTATCATCTGGCCTGATCTTGTATACAGGGTGCACCTGCACAGCTCAAACGGTGAGCGTGGCTTTACTTTGAGGTAGGAGGGAATCAGGTGTTAATCATAAGCTAAAGTCTCGGGTGCCATCCTGGGACACTCGCCATACCTGCTCTCCACATACAACAAACCCGCAGCCAGCATTATTCTAAATGGGGAAAAACTAGAACCATGTCCTTTAAAGTCAGGAACCCAGCAAGGCTGCCCACTATCCTCACTCCTTTTCAATATAGTGCTTGAAATACTCATGAGAGCAATAAGACAAGAAGATGAAATTAGAGGAGTAGTAATTGGAAAAGAGGAAGTCAAACTATCCCTTTTTGCAGATGACATGATAGTTTACCTAAGGGATGTCAAAAACTCCACCAGAAAACTCCTAGAAAGCATCAACAGGTTCAGTAATGTGGCAGGATTCGAGGATAACAGAAAGACAAAACATTGTGTTTCCCATAGGAAATATAGATTACATGAAGTATACACATCATTATGTATAACATGACAGGGCAAAGTAGGATTCTATGGTGAGGAAGGGGACCAGTAAAGGGGTGGGAAGTAGAAGGTAGTGGGAAGGGAAAGAGTTGCAGGGTCCGAGGTGCAAGTCATATATGCATGTCAATTATGAAATTCCATTTTACACTTTTTTTGAGATACGGGTCTCCCTGTGGTCCTCAGTCTGCTTGGAACTTACTAGTAAACTAGGCTGGCCTTGATGCTCACCAGATAGTCTGCCCTCTGCCTCCCAAGTTTGGGATTAACTATGTGGGGGACACCGCCACCCAGCAACTCCTACTATTTTTATACACTATAAAACATCAACTTATGGCTAGTCATAAAGGTACTAACAAATTATATGGCAAATCTTTAAAAATTTTTAGTTTAAATGTATTTGTGGGGGGTTGTATACATGCATATGCACATGATTGTGTAGGTCACAAGACTAGGGAGAAGTGGTTCTCTCCTCTCACCATGCGGGTCTTGAGGATAGAACTCAGGTTGGTGGAAAACTGTCTTATTCACTAGGCGTTCCTGCTAGCCCAAGAATTCGTAGTAAAGATGAGTGTGAGAATTCTTATAAGTCAGAGAGTCAGGACACCGATTGTCAGTCAGTATGACTGCATCCAAATAGCCTTTGGCAACTGTGGATAAGCTACTGAAAATCTACTAGGTAGACGCTAGGATTATGACTAAACATCCTTGTGGACCTATTTCCGAAAAAGAGTAGTCCAGCCCCAAATGAGTGATGCTGACATCATTGACAAAGTAAAACCCTCTTTTAGAAAATCATTGACAACAAGTTATTGAGCATTCACTGTAGCTAGTGCCATGATATGTATATAGAAAACTAAATTATAGCTAGTACATCAAAAGGATATTTGTTTTAGTGTACTGAGGAGAAAATTTGGAGGTAAAATTTAGTAATTTATTAATAATAGGACTGATTGTTAAATGATAGTGTGTGAAGAATAGCGCTTGCCCCTTCTGTTCTTATAGGTTTTTTGTTTTGTTTTTAGAAACCTTGGACACAATTTACTCACAGAACTGAACTTTGGAACATTTCAGGCATAGCATGGACTGCAGTTTTTACAGAAGTTGTAAGTGAATTAAAAGCTAAACACGTGTGAAAAAAAAAACAACAACTATGTGTTAGAAACCTCCTACAGTAATTGGTTTGCTGGGTGTCTGTGTGAACTGTGAAAAGTAATCTTATCCATTGTTTTTCCAGTGAGGAAACTATGGCAGAAGGCAAGATACTTGTGTAAATTATGGAACGCTCTCTGCTTTCCTAGACCTGACCTTCTTCATGGGCACTGGAGGATATCACACAAGTAGCACTCAATAGACACTGTCAAGGGGCCCAGGTCTGAGGCTCTGATGTGTGACTGGAATTGGAAACCCACTTGAGAGTTTCCCTTTCACATGCACAGTTCCTAGCTGCTTGAATGGATGTCACACAGAAGCTGCAAAGAGCAAAGATTGACACAAAGTCCTTCCAGGAAGTAAAAGATGTGGGTGCTTTCTTAGACGGCGAGAAAAATCCTGAAAAACTGCCCTCTGGGACTTCTCTCCTCAATTCACCCAGAATGTTATTTTTAGGAAGTGTATACCTAGAGTTTATAAATGATCGTGTGTGCAATAGGTACCTTTGCAGTATGGGAAAACATGGTGTCTCTATTAAGCTGTATGATAGAAAATGTTTAGAAACAAAATACATTGATCTACCATGATTCTTAAATATTTTCTTTCTGATGAAGTACATTTTATTCACCCTGAGTAAAAAATTCATGTTGCTAGGCATGGTGGCAGCATGGCTTTAATACCAACAGGCATTTGTACTTAGTAGGCTGAGTCGGGAGGGTCATGAAAGGGAGGCCATCGCAGACTGATCTTGGACCCTTGTCTCAAAAAAAAAAAAAATTATATGATGTTCTTTGGCCAGAAGGGACCTGTATGCTCAAGATGAAAATTCTGCTCTAAATTTTACTTTTGGAGACAGTCCATTGGTCTCATAGGTGAAAATTCTGGGTTCACAGTTGGTTCAGGTTGGAGGGGGTTTTGGAGTACGCTGGAGCCGGATGAACTAATTATTCCTGCAGATGCTCCTTTACAGCAAGCAGCCTCCTCTCTCTGTCACCAATTTGCTGACTCCTAACTTGGAGAAAGAACCCTGAGAGTCTGGCTTTGAGGCAAAGTAGGTCTGGGTGGTGGGTTAGCAAAGACTGGTAATGCAGGAGGCACTAACCTGTTATATCTAGTTTCTTTGTCCATCTTAATAGAAAGAGGAATTGCTCCCTGATGATGAGAAAATCACGGTTGATACTCACATCGTGTGATCAGAATGGAGCTGTACTCCTCAGCAGAATCCAGTAACTGTCACAAACAGCATGTGAACAAGTTTCTGAATAGCCTTAAATAACTCTTAACTTCAGACATTTTCCTTCAACCCACCTCACTTCTTTTTTTTTTATTTTCACTTTTTATTGATGCTTTGTGTATTTCATATACAATTTCCCAATCAGTTCAGGCATATTCCCTTTCCCTTCCCCACCACACCAACACCCTGCATCCAGATCATGCCTTCTACCATAACTGTCCTGCTATCTTTCTCTCAGTTTTTTTTTGTCATTTTTTTAACATTAAGTAATAATTTATGAGTACAAGCATCCTTCATTGTAAAACCAACTTGCAAGAAGTTGTGCCCAAACCACACAGCCCAGCCCATGGGTCCCACCATCCAACGGGGGAGGGGGGCTTGTATGTTCACATCAAGTTGATCAAATGAGTGTCCAGACTATATTGCTTGTAGTTTCATTTCACCCCAATCACAGCCCTTACTTCTACCGACGTATCCCTCTTCGCAGATTGTTCCCTAGGCTTAGAAAATTGGATGAGAAGCAAAACAGTACTTTCTCTGGAGCTGTTTGTCTTGGACTGGTCAATTCTGGCTGTTTCCATTCATGGGCTGACAGTTTGTCCAGGAATAACTTTTCGATCCTACTAATGAAGCACAAGCACTTAGATATATAGGTATTCAAACATTACTAATTGTTACGTTAGGTTACTTTGGTATAGACACAGATGTTGGCATGGTATGTTAATCCATGAATATATTTTTTCTGTTAAATATGACAGGGTCTTACTGTGGCTATAACATTCCTAACCATTAAGGATGTAAGCTTGTGGTGTCAGCCGTGGGTTATTCCTCCAAGGAGAGGCTAATAGCCATTAGATTTGGGATATCCAGGCATATGGCTGCCACTGCTGCACAGTATTCCAGCAGTGTGAGTGTAGCTGGTGTGATGGAGGAGTCTTGCTTGACTCAAGGAGACCTATATTGCTTTATTGGTTAGTGGCCTTTGGTAACACTCTCTGGTATTCCAGAGACCATCTGTATATTGCAAGTGTGGTCTCAATAATCTTTCCCATGCTTACTATAGGTGTTTTGACAGCAGGGCCTTATCGCCTCTCTTCTTGTAGGTATCCCAGTTTAGGGCAAGGATCCTTTACTTTTGTGGGGGCTTGGGTCCCCTGGCCAACATCTCCTGGTAGATAATCCATTGGGCTTGATATGTCAGTTCTCCTGTATTAATATATTTTGCTTAAGTGCATAGCTTAAGGAGACTTTAGTATTATATTGGTTCTGAATAGAGAATAATCCTTTTCACAGTTCCTAGTCTATTGGTCAATTAAAGAAGGCAGTTTTTGGTTTTTATAAGAGATTACCTCTATAACAGTTGGCTTCCAATGTACAGTGTTGCGAACGACCCTCATCATCATCTATTTCTTCTTGTTCTATGGGGAGGTGTGTAAGAAAGTCTTTTGTATTAAAACTTTGTGGCACCTAGGTAAGTTTTGTTAGGACTCATTATAAAATAGTTGTTACAGTAGGATCAGCAGAGGGGTTTGATGTTTGACAATCTGAGCTTTTCTCTTCCTTTCAATGTGTCAGACGGGCCAACCTTTCTCTGGCACTTCCTGGTACATCCTACAATGCAAAGCTGTATCTTTTCTTTCTCAGCTGTTAAGTTGGTGACCATTTTGACCTGTGGAACATACAAATCTTTCCCGTAGTTAGTTTTTAAGATTTGATTGCAAGGGTTTTTGACAAAAGGGTTTCATATCTATCTGTATCCTTTTTTTTATTTTAGGTTTTTGTTTTTGTGCCATGAGTCTCAAAAAGGCAGTTGTATTAAATACATACCTATAGGGTGGAATCAAGGCCCAGATTTCATCAAATTGTCACCCATGCTGTTTTGGGTGCTGTATGTGATTAACTTGGGAGCAAGCTTAATTTTTAAGTTAAATCATCCTATAGGTGAAAGAGAAGAGCTCTGGAACAGCATTGATGCTGTATTATCCATTTTCTGTTTGACAAATGCTCAGTAAGCCCAGCTTTTTCTACTTACTTTCCTCCATTGTGTTGGTTTGCCAACATATTTAACATTAACATGTAAGTCGGAAATCAAAATACCATACATATATACCTCACTACCGATTCCTGCGGTATGGCACTCACGCAAATTTTTGCCCCCAAACTGGAAGATGAACTGAGAGCTGTGCTTCTGGGTCCCTCTGTGTTAAAGAAAGCTGAGGATTATTATTATTGTTATTATTATGTTATATTATTGTAAAGTTCTAGTGTTCTATGGACACCAGAGGCAAAGAACTAATTTAGGTCAATTATCTCTCTAGTTTGGACTTTTTTCTTATATGTAAAATGAGGAAGTTTGGCAGGTATAACCTTGAAGTATATCTTTAAGCACCCAAGTTCCTGATGATGAGCATCATTGTCCTTAATATAGTCTTGATGTGCTGACATTGGAAGGCACGTTCCTTTTTTTGTGTGTGTGCTGTTATCTCAGCTTTGCTCTTTGAAATCAAGTCACTGAACCACTTAACATATCAGTTCATTCACTTATATGGAGAAAGAAGGCACTCTGTGCTCACGATAATGGGGACTCTGGGATAGAAATACCTAAAATGTCATCATTTTTTCAGTATGCATTTAATTTAGGATGGCCTAAAGAAGCTTTAACCTCCCGATAAAGACATATACATAATTTGACAGGATGTGAAGCATGACTCAAAAACAAACTGTCAAGATGGAACCCTGTGGACTTTTGGGGTTGCAGGTGTGCTTCAGTATGTACATCAAGAATCTTAAATGCCAAAACCAATATAGATTGTTCCAACAAACATTAGTTTGGGAAATTCCACCAGCTGAACAACCTGTACTTTGGGGGGTGGGTCTTTTTGAGATAGAGTTTCCCTGTAGTCTCAGCTGGCCGGAACTTGCTATGTAGACCATGCTGGCCTTGAACTCACAGAGATCTTCCTGCCTCTGCCTCCCAAGTGCTGGGATTAAAAGCATGACCACCATACCTGACACAACCTGCTTTTTCAAACACTATTTGATCTGCATGAATGCTGCTATAGCCTAACAGTTGAATAAGGTGGTAGGGTTGTTATTTTGGATTTTGAATTCTAGCTAGAAATGTTTAGGTTTCCTCCAAGACACCATAATCAGGAGCTTAGGACTGATGGAAGGTAGTTATGGAAGTTTTGGTTTTCAAGAACCAGAGATAAAATTCACAATTCTAAGGTAATGCCTTAGATTTCATACAACTTTTTTTCTGCTCTACCTGGGTAGAAGGTACTGAAAGTAGCCTATATTTCCCCTAAGGTCATATTCTAAGTACTGTGATTTTACGATTTAGGTTTTGGCTTTTGTTTTCAATTTAACTACAAAGAAAAGAATAAATCATTAATAAGAACCTAAAGTGTTTGAAACTCATATTTTTATTTTTTTTAATTTTTTAAATTTATTTCTGTATGTGTATAGATGTACTGTCTGCATGCAAGTTTGTGCACCCATGTTGTGCAATGCCGCGGAGGTCAGAAGAGGGTGTCGGATTCCCTGGAACTGGAGTTCTCCTGGAATTTGAGTTACAGACGGTTCTCAGCCGCCATGTGGGTGCTAGGAATCGAACCCGAGTCCTCTGTAAGAGTGGTCGGTGCTCTTAACCGCTAGGCCATCTCTCCAGCCCTGAGGTTTGTTTTTTGTCACATGTGAGAGGTAGGGGTTTAGTTTTATTCTTCTACAAGTGGTGATCCAGTTATGCCAACACCATTTGTAAAGATGCTGTCTTTCTTCCATTGAGTCTTCTTGGCCCCTTTGCAAATTGAGATGGCTGAAATTGGATGTGCTCAGTTTGGATCCTTAGTTTTGTTCCATTGACTTACAGGCCTGTTTTTTTGTGCTAATATCAGGCTGTTTTTCTGACTATAACCCTGTAGTATAGTTGAAGTCTGGTATGGCAATCCCCTTGTATTGCTCTTTTTGCTCAGGGTTGCTTTGGCTATCCAGGGTCTTTTGTTTCTCCATATGAACTTTAGGATGTTTTTTTTTCTAGGTCTGTGAAGAAGCTTGTGGGGATTCTAATTGGTATTGCACTGAATCTGTATATTACTTTAGGCAGGATGGTCATTTATACTATATTGATTCTTCCAATCCATGAGCATGGGAGTTTCTTCCATCTTCTAGTATCTTCCTCAATCTCCTTCTTGGGGGATTTAAAATTTTCTTTGTAGAGATTTTTAGTGTGTTTGGTCAGGTTTGTTCCTCAATAATTTTTTTGGAGGCTATTGTGAGTGGGAAAGTCTCCTTGTATTCCTTCTCCAATTGCTTGTTATTGGCATAAAGAAAGGCTACCAATTTTTTCTAAGTTAATTTTGATCCTTGCGTAATCCTGCCACATTACTGAAACTGTTGATTTTAGGAGTTTTCTGGTGGATTTTTGCATCCCTTAGGTAAACTATCATGTCATCTGCAAAAAGGGATAGTTTGACTTCCTCTTTTCCAATTATACTCTCTAATTTCATCTTCTTGTCTTATTGCTCTCATGAGTATTTCAAACACTATATTGAAAAGGAGTGAGGATAGTGCTTGGTTTCCTGACTTTAAAGGACATGGTTCTAGTTTTTCCCCATTTAGATATAATGCTGCTGTGGTTTTTGTATATGGCTTTNTTAGGGTTAGGTAGGTTAGGGTTGGGTTAGGGTTAGGGCTGTTAGGGTTAGGGTTAGGGAGTAGGTAGGGTTTAGGTTAGGTGGTTAGGGTTGTAGGGTTTAGGTTAGGTTGTTAGGTAAGTAGTTAGGGTAGGGTAGGTTGGTATGTAGGTTAGGGAGGGGGTTGGGTTAGGGGGTTGAGGGTTGGTAGAGTGAGGTTAAGGTGTAGGGCTAGGGTTAGGGTTAAGGTTAGGGTTAGGGTTAGGTTAGGGTTAGGTTACGGGTTAGGGTAGGGTTAGGTTGGGTTAGGTAGTGGTTTAGGGTGTAGGGTTAGGTTAGGTAGGTTAGGGTTAAGGGTTTAGGGTTAGGTTAGGGTTAGGTTAGGGTTTAGGCGTTAGGGTTAGGGTTAGGGTAGGGTTAGGGTTAGGTTAGGGTTAGGCTTAGGGTTAGGTTAGGGTTAGGGTTAGGGTAGGTTGAGGTTAGGTTAGGTTAGGTTTGGGTTAGGTTAGTTAGGGTTAGGGTAGGGTTAGGGTTTAGGGTCAGTTAGAGGTGAGGGTGAGGGTGAGGGTGAGGGTGAGGGGTGAGGGTGAAGGGTGAGGGTTGAGGGTTGAGGGTGAGGGTGAGGGTTGATTTTTAGGTAGGGTTTTTTAGGGTTTAGGAGGTAGGAGGATAGTAGGTAGAGGAGGTATAGGTAGGTTAGATATCAGTATAAGATGAAGTAGTAGAGTACTAGAGACTCTAATAGGGCAGTGGCTGTGCATGGGCGTGAGTCTATTGCTAAGGCGAGATAAGGTCGTTGTCAGGGTATAGATGTAGGTGTAGGGTATGATGGTCTAAGAGGCGTGTCAGGCTTCCTGTTAATGGTGAAGCTGTCAGGCGTATTGCATTGAGTGGATGAGGTGAGAAGGGTCTCTAAAGTTCAATAAGACGGTCTAGTGTCGGGCTTTGATCCGGTGCTGTGCGGGGGTCGGGGCGGGTAGTAGGGTAGGGTGTATAAGGGCAATCCACGCGTGTCTCTCGATTGAGAGCGTCAGTTACGGAAATAGGGAAGACTAGGGGTTAGTGTCAAGGTGTGTATAAGAGGACGGCTTGGTAATGTATAAACAACGTAGTCTACACTGCGCCAGTAGATTAGTGTATGGTATCTTGTTCCTGAAGCAAGGGAGGTAGGTAGGTCTAGTGGTATCTCAGGCGGATACAAAGAGCAGTAGATATAGGTACGATTAGGTCGTGTAGTGCTGATGGTAGAGAGTAGAGGTGAATCTGGCCCTTGGCTTATTAAGTGATAGGATTCTATAGCATAGAATAACATGGGCTCAGTTAGTAGGGTAGCTATAGGGAGGGTGTGTCTCTCCACGTTGGTGTTTCGGCTCCGTAGGGAGAGGGTGCTTGTATATGGGTGGTAAGTGTCTAGACAGTGAATACCGGTATGATGTTAGTGGAAGTATTATATATGAGACTTTTTTCCCATATGCTGTAGCCGTATGATGGCTGGAGGGGCCATGAAAGGTGGGGTGTCCTGTGGGCTTCGTTGGAAGACTCATTCCATTCTTAAGTTGTATAAAGGCGAGTATTAAAAGCAGGATACTTTAGGATATGTAAGTGGTGAAGGTATACCTGGCTAGTGATGTGAGGATATACAGCTTCTAAGTTATATTAGGGATTGTAAGGGTAAACTTAAGTAGTGGAGTGCTTATGGGTTGACGAGAGAGTCTAAGAGTGAGTCAGGAATACTGGGTTTTTTAGGTGATCTCTAAAGAGGGGTTCAGGAGGGTTAAATCGTCTGTGAGAGTGTCTAGGGTATGTAGGTGTAGGTCTTAGGGTAGGTAGGTTATAAACGGAGGGCGTGTACGATGAGAGGATGATGGCGCGGTCTGTTTCGAGTGGAGATGGTATCAAGGGATAGCTTGGAGATGTAGAGTGAGCTTTATACGAGCGATGGGCTGTAGGTGTATGGTTAGAGGAGGAGGATCAAGTGAGGCTGAGGTGATGATACATAGGAGCTTAGCGATGTCTGCTCAAGCGTGTCGAAAGAGTCGCATCTATACTCCAGGTGGTGTTAGGTGTAGGAGCCTAATTTGAACAGATTCTCTCCGCTGTGATAGGGTAGGGTTAGTAGCGGCCAATGTATAGGTGTCGGCTGGCTCTTAAAGAGAGCAGAGCTACGTGTGGTAGCGCCTATTCACGTAGTGTCTAGTCTGCCTTCAGGGTATAGATGATGAATGTGTAGAGTGACAATGGTGATGTAGTGGGTGTATGAGTGGTTGTAGGTAGGTCCATCATATCGGTCTTGGGAAGTCTTATGGCGAGTAAGCACTTGGTTGCTTGTCAGAGGTGATCTACATAGACGGTTATAGACGGTCTAGGGTTGTGAAGACAATTATATAACCTTGTAAGGATGTACGGTACCAGAGTAGAGTAGTTCGTATGTATGGCATATATAACAGGATGTGCAGTGTGTGTGATGGAGGATCCTCATAAAGAGGGTGATGATGGACGGAATAGGTGTGAGAGAATATGCAGAGGAAAGCCCCCTTTTAGAAGGTCAACGGTAGCGTTAGGTAACTAGGTGTCGTCTAGGGCCGTACAGGTTTGGCTGTATAGAGGATCACCATCTAAAATAATACGTGTTCGTGGTCGTAAGTGTAGTGTATTATAAAGGTATATTATGGCGGGTTTGTGTAGGTGCGCATGAAGAACATTAATTCCAGGCTCTATGTGGTAGAAAAGTGAAATTAATTAAAGTTTAGACGCGTGATGAGTAGTATAGTAAGAGCAGTTTACCGAGCTGTCTACGGTGTGCAGTAGTGAGGGCCGTGTATCGGGTATTACGCGCGAAGCACTTACAGCACATTGCAGGCTTTATAGAACCAGTGGCCTAGGTGGTATTAAGCTGTCTAAATGTGCTCAAGGGTGAGTAGAATATAGCGTGTTCAGGCAGGTTCCAGGTGAATGAAGTCTCTTTAGTGGGTCTTCAAGAGACAGCTCTCTTTAGCGTGACCCCTCTCTTATGGTTTTAGGGTGTGCAGTTGTCACACGGACGTTAGGTTAGACGGGTTGAGGTTAGGTGTATCAGATTAGGCTTCTAGTAGCTATAGCGAGGACGGTTTACGGTTTAGAGTTAGAGTGAGTCATATACGGAGTATAGGTTAGAGTTAGGTGTAGGTTTAGGATTTAGCAGTCTTAGGGGTTAAAGGAGTAGTGCTTAGAAGGATAAATGATGTATCATAGAGTTTATAATGTATATAAAGTAGCGTAATAGGATTAGAGGATAAGATATAGAAATTAAGAAGAAAGTTGTTATCAGTCATAAGAGCTATGAGACTAGGATTATGGAAGGCTCTTAAGAGTCTAGAAAGAGAGTCGGTTAGCTGCCTATATGTGGCCCCTTCTGGTAGTAGGAGGTGGTTATGGTGAGCTCGAATTGACGCGTCATCTAGCAGCTAGTCCGAATCGTAAGAGTCATATGTAAATAATGACGATATAGAATTCCTATGAAATAAGTGAAGGGCGTGCTGTGTAGGTGATGCGAATTAGTCAAAGACTGAAATGGCAGTAATCGTGTATACATCGCGTGTGATAAAATAGTAGAGTATCTAAAAGGCCCTACCAGGCTGTACGCGTCAGTGCTGCTCCACTCTCTGTGCAAGATGTAGGTGGTGTGAGGCTCAGGTGTGGTTAGTATGTGAGTAGGTATAGGTATAAAAAGACAAGAGACAGCTGGTGTAGTGGTAGTCTGGAGATGATAGAGCTGGAGGCTGGAGGAAGTGTTAGGGTAGGTGGTTAGGGGTACTGACAGCCTTACGTCAGTGCGTTGACAGTAGGTATGAGTGAGTCCTTAGAGTGTCAGGTAAGTCGTCTCGAGCTGCGCGGGTATCATGGCGGTGTCTAGAGGAGGAATCAGCGGTCTAGAGAAAACGTCGCAATGTCACAGAGGGTTGGAAGAGACGTTCATAGTTCCGGAGTGAGGGTGAGATCTCCTTAGAGAGCTTTAGCTTATCAGGCTCCGCTTTTAGGTTAGGTGTTTAGGGGTTAGGTGCTTAAGTGTGCGACTACACAGGTGGTTGATGGCATAGCGATGACTCACAGTGTGCAGACAGTACATGGTGCTATAAGAGACAAGTACAAAAGGAATAAAAGAATATAAATGGATAAGAGATAAAAAGTGAAATAAAGTAAAAATATATAAGATAGAGATTAGGGATATTTAAATGATAAAAATCTAAGGATATATAGGGCTCGAGCAGAACATCCATGGAGCTGTCAGTTTGAACAATCTGAAGATAAGAGTTCTTAGTGCCACCGTTTATATATAATTTTAATATGTATTAGCATTACGTGTAGCGTTATTACGTGTGATGTTTAGAGCTGTTGTGTTGTGCAGATGGGTGTATATGAGTGTGGTGCTTAGCACTAGTGCTAGTGAGGTGTAAAGATCGAGTTAGAGTTAGGTTTAGGGTTAAGGTTGAAGGGTTAGGTTTAGGGTAGGGTTAGGGTTAGGGTTAGGGTTAGGTTAAGTGGTTAGGGTTAGGGTTTAGGACGAGTTAGGGTTAGGGTTAGGCGTTAGGTTAGGTTAGGGTTTAGGGTTAGTGTTAGGGGTTAGGTTAGGGTTAGGGTTAGGGTAGGGTTAGGGTTTAGGGTCTAGGGTTAGGTTTAGGTAGGTTAGGGTAGGGGTTAGGGGTTAGGAGTTATTTATCATAGGGTTTAGGGTGTTTAGGCGCTTTCTAGGTTAGGCGAATACGCATGGTTAGGGTGTGTGATAGGTATCTAGGGCTTTAGGGTTAGGGGTTTAGGGGTAAGGTTAGGATCGAGATATCAGGGTTCTGAGGGTTAGGGTTAGGGGTTAGGGTTAGGGTTAGTTAGGTTAGGGTTAGGGATAGGGTAGGTTAGGGTTAGGGTTAGGGTCAGGGTCAGAGCCAGGGTTAGGGTTAAGGTCAGAGCTCAGCGTCAGAGGGGTCAGGGTTCCAGTGTGTGTCAGGTCAGGGTCAGGGGTCTTAGGCGGTCAGGGTTTCAGAAGGTTCAGTGGCCGTCATGGTCAGGGTCAGGGTCAGTGGTGAGTCCATGGGGTTCAGCTGGGTTCAAGGCGCTTCAAGGTGGTTCAGGTTCAGGTCCTACGAGGTCTCGGACGAGCGTTCCATTGGCCATAGGTCAGGGTCAAGTGGTTCTCAAGAATATACAGGGATACAGGGTCAGGAGTCAGGAAGTTTTGGTCTGGATTTAGGTTTAGGGTTAGTGGTAGGGGTAGGGTTTGATAGAATCTAAGGGTTTTATGGTTTAAGGGATTTTAGGTGTTTTTTAGGGACATGCCAGGATCTGATAACGTTTTGTACGGTTAGGGTCTTGCGGTATTAGGTGTTAGGGTTAGAGGTTTATGCATTGGATTAGGTGTTTGAGGGTTTAGTTGTTATAAGAGTTTCAGTGGTGTAGAGTTAGGGTGGTGGTTATGGTTAGGGTTAGGTAGGGTTAGGTTTTAGTGGTTCTCCTAGTGAGTATAGTGGTTAGGTGTAGTGTAGTTAGGGTTTAGGGTTTAGGTTTTAGGGTTAGGATTAGGATTAAGGTTAGGGAGGGTTAGGGTTAGTAGGGTTGGGTAGGTAGGAGGGTAGGTAGGTAGTTTAATGTGTCTAAGAACCATGTCGGCCTTGGTAGTGGGTACGGCTATCAGTTCCGACTACCATTACATGTGGATTATTCGGGCCGTATAAAAAGGCCTAGTAAGGTTAGGGTTGATATTTTCAGTTAGTTAGTTATTTGTTGTCGGGTAGGTTAGGTTAGGTTAGGGTTAGCGGGGGTTTAGGGTAGTAGTAGAGGTGAGTGTTAGCTCTAGCGGGTTAGCGTATTAGTCGTTAGGGTCAGGTTTAGGCTGTTAGGCCTAGGTGTTAGGGTAGGTAGGTAGTAGGTTTAGTAGGTTAGGTAGTAGGGGGTAGGGGTAAGTGGAGGTAGGTTTGAGGGATGGGTGGTGGTAGGGAGGTAGGGTAGAACCCTAAACCCTAACCCTAACCCTTCCTGCTTAAAGGACCGAGCCTTTATTTTTATTAAATCTGGAAGAACACTTTTATTATTTGTAACTGACCTAAGATATCACTCAGTGTAATGTTTTTCATTCATAATATCTTTGTGGGGACTTCTAGGACAAAGGAACCTTTAGATACTGTTTCTCTGTATGATTTTACTTAAGTTCATGAAGCTTCTGTTTGCCTGATTTATTTCCAGACACATTTAACTGTCCCTTGTCTGGGATTGAGGTTGTGCTGAGCTCAGGAAAAGAGTCAAAAGACAGTGTACAAAGTCCAACACTCATGAAGCATAACATCTTTGTAGTGTGTCGTGATCTTGGAAGCTGAGGCCAAGTACTCTGCCAGGGACCATTAGGGAGCCTAGCCTCGCAAGGCACATATCTCCTCATCTGTTATTATGACTTTTGTCATTGCTCACACAGACAACGCTGGAGTTGGTGTGGCAAGGTACCCTGATTTTAAATTTAAAATGATTCATCCTAAATGCAAGGAATGTGATAGATATGTGCACTGAATTTCTTTATACTCATCATTCATTCCAGAAAAATTTTATATGTCCCTTGAAAGTCCAATAATGGCAAATTATATCATTTCAATCTTTATATAAAAAACTCTGTCATAGCCATAGGTATAGCAACAGCCTGTGATTTCCTAAAAGGGACCAGAGGGGCTAGGTGTGGAGGCCAGATTTCTTCCTAGATGTGCACAAAATCCTGAGTTTGAACCCCTGATCACAGAAGCTGGGCAAAGTGGTATACACTTTTAATCCCAGCACTCAGATGGTGCTGGCAAGAGTATGGAAATGATAAATCATCAGAGTAGAAGAAAAATGAACACAAAATTATCAGAACTCTGGGGAAGCATTAAAGTGGATCTCAGAAGGAAGATATTAGCTATAAATACTTACATTAAAACAGAGATTTCAGCTTTATACTTTAAAGGTGCAGCTCAAAGTTTTGGAAATCTAAAACAAGGGGACCCTTGTGATGGAGCTTTGGTGAGTCACTGGCTCAAGTGAGACTTCTTGGTGATAGACAGGCCTGAAACATCTGTTCTACTAAAATTTTCCAGTTAAGATTCCAGACTCCAGTCTTCTGCAGGGTGAGATGGTGATGGAAATTCTAAACATAAAAAGGACATTCTCCCCAAGAGAGACAGAGTTAGAGCTTTGGGATTCAGGATGATGTGAAAGGCACTGGGAGGAGCAGGGAAGAATGTGGAGGGATAAAAAGAGGTGATCAGAATACTGTCAAATTTCAGGTCCCTGGTTAGGAGGGGGCTCAGAAGATGCCTCTGAAAGGCAAGCCAGACAAAGGTCAGGCAGTCCTACTTGGGTCAAGTCCAGAACCATCCACAGCCTCAAATACAGATGTAGGTTTTTCCCAGGATACTGCTTCCAACAGCATGAGGATCAGCAGTTGTGGGAAATTCCATTTGACAGTCTGCATGATTCACAGGGCAGTAGTGGGCACCATTTTTCAGAGAGAATCTGTTTTCATAAACTGGTCCACCTTGGGGGCTGAGATCAGACATCATTCACAGATCAAAGGGCCTCAATTCTCTCTTCTACAGCTCCTCACTGTGGGTAAGTTCAAAGAGGAGCTGTGTAAAGCAGAACGGGGACACTGACTAGCTACAGTATATACCTGCAGGCAGCTGCTCAGCATGAGGGCAGAAAGAAACAGCCCTTTAAAGGTTTCACAATAGCACACTAAGCTTAGTTAACACTGCCCATACATGCTTCAGTTTGGGGCCGTGCACTAGAGCACATGAAACCTTCCAGTGACCAAACTCTAAAAAATGAATTACTCTCCCTTGTTCAGGGGAGGGTGGGCAGGTTATGCTGGGAATTAAATGTATAGTGAGAGTTTGAGAGAGAGGGGGACCCCTCTAATCCACTTATTTCCCTTATGCAGGGACGTAATTATTAGTCTGGCAACTATAAGCCCCCCAAACCAGTGGGTGGATGAAGTTGTAGAACCACTTTTGTGTCCTCTGCTGTAAAGCCTGGATGTTCTGAAATTCCAGGGTGCACATAATATTCACAGCTATATTCCTCAGCAAGAGTAATTAATACAAAAATGTGATCTTGAAAGTCAGAAACCAGGTCCTCTGACCACACCAACATCAGTGCTGTAAATGCTTCCCAAACCTATTTGGGAGACACATATGGTATGGGCAGTCTAGGGTAAATGAGAGACCTTGACAAGATAAGAGAGGGCCAGCAGAGGGCACTGGTACCCAAAGGAGGAAAATGGCCAAGTAAGGACAACTCTGTGCAGTACAGACTCAGCCACAGCATCGACCACAGCAGTGTCACAACACCTACTGACCACTGTTTACTCTGTGTAACTGGCAGTCTTCAATTTTCCAGCATCATAAAGCTGTTCCAATACCTTGTCTTGTAAGATTTTTTCTTTTTTACCCTTCTGATTCTTAAAAAAAAATACCCATTTAATAGTATTTCCTCTTCAGTCATTTTTTGTTTATTCTTTAGGGAGTTACTCTAGATAGGCTGACTGAACTCCGGTGGATGAACTGTCAACTGGGGACATCTGCGTACAAATGCTTGACTGGATAAGGCTTAACATATATGACAAAATACATGAAATCCCATGCGGCTGTACGGGGGAGTGGAGAATGGGGAGGGTTTCCAAATTTGATCAAGACCTATTATATAAAATGCACAGAAATTCAAAATGACATTAAAATATAATAGGTCAAGCACTCCAGTGGATGACCCCAATGGCAGCACAAATTGGACAGGATTTGCTGTGTTTACAACAGGAGGACATGAAGTTTTGAGAAGTTTAGGGTGGTGAGTTATATTTGAGAGGAGTTAGGGGATTATTGGGAGAGGGGATAATCAATGTAAATTGTATGAAACTTTCAAAGAATTAATGAAAATGCACTTTTATAAAGAATAGATCAATAGCAAGTGAAGCATAGTTCCTTGAGCCCTTCCTCCATCCATGCCCAACTTCTATTGGGGTCAACCTTATTCAGAACAGTTTGAAATCCTTGCATTCAGCCACGTTCCCTCTGATGATCCCACCATACTTCTATGGTGAGTGTCAACCCAATGGGCACATAGATGTCCTTGTTAAAAGTAATAGATCATAAAACAAAATCAAAAGTCATGAACCTAGTTGGGCATGGTGACATTCATCTTTAATCCCAGTACTCAGGAGGCAAAAGCATGTTTGAGGCCACCTGATCTACATAATGAGTTCCAGGCCAGCTCATGCTATTAGTGGGACTTTGACTCAATACAGCAAAAAGTATATATGAACCTGAACCTGGTAAAGCGACTGGTAAGGATGAGGGGAGCAGTTGCTAGACCTTGAAGAGAAATTAGAAAGGGTGGGGGAGATTGTAATCAGAATAGATTATACACATGTAGGAAATTGTGAAATAACCATATTAATAAGTAGAAATAGACCAATAGAATATTTAGGGAATTGTGTTAAAACATTATACTATGAAATCTATGAAATAAATCAAAATGCTCAGCATGATATTTTATGCAGAATGATGAATTTTCTAGTATCTGAAGTGATCATATCTTTCTATGTTTGTGTGTGTATGGAGAGAGTGGGAGAGAGGGAGAGAGAGAGAAAGAGAGAGAGAGAGAGAGAGAGAGAGAGAGAGAGAGAGAGAATGTGTATTTTACATGTGTGTACACCTGTCTGGAGGTGCATATGCCTGTGTATACATGTAGTGTCCACAGGTTGACATCTCATCTTTAACTTCCCCTGTTGCCTGACACTTTAGATGTCAGGCAACAGGGGAAGTTAACAGACTCACAGAACCTGGGAGTTGGTTCATAGTTTTTACAAGACTGTCTGGCTAGTGAACTCGCAGGATCCTCTAGTTTCTGGGACCAATCTATTACACTGGAATTACTTCTGTTAACATATCTGGTTTTGAGCTTCATTACACGGGTGCTGGGGAATCCAAGTATAGTTCTGAAGCTTAAGGAGGAAGCACTGTGCATGCTGAGTCATCTTCCAAGCACCCAAGCTTTTACTAGATTTGTTAAAATTTGTATCCATGTATGTTTAAAAACTAAAAAGAAAATAGTTGATGAGAAAAGAGTTTTAACAGTATAAAATATTGAATTTTAATGATTAGGGACATTTCCTCTAAAATAAAATGGAAAGATATATGTATATTAAAATGGAATTAGAAAAAGGAAAGAAACCTTGTTACTTTTTGGGTACATTAAACTACTATATCTTTCAAACTATTAGGGAAGATAATATTTTTATTGTCAAAAGTCCTCACAATTCCCATCCATAGGTTGACTTCTTGGAACCTGGAAATCTCAGAGGCTTTCTACGAATATTTGGTTTATGAAATAGTAAAATCCTGTGAGACCTGTCAGACATCACTCCCAGACACATCTAATGACTTCTCACTTCCAGAAACCAACACAGCCAAACAGATAAAACACTTGAACATTCATCAAAATATTCATCAAATAATTCATCAAATCAATTGTTTGGAATTATGAACAAAAGAAATTCATCTTTCAGCATGATGTGAAGGAATAAAAAAGATAAAATAAATAAGGCAAGTAAAAAGAAAGTATTAAATGTATTTCAGTATGAATTACATTACATAAATTGCATTGAAGAGAATTCTTATGGCTAAACTATGGACATGAAATTAGGAATGGCACAGAAAATAGAGTTTCTAATGACAGTGACCACATAATGGACAGTACATCCAGAGGAAAATATTGTTGCTCTTAAAACATTAATGTTGGTGTTACAAACTGAAGGAACCAAATGACCAAAAAGCATTCCTCAGATATAAGGTTGGCAACCACTAACAGAACAAAAATTATCTTTCCACATTGAAATTTCCACCTGCAGTCACTTCTTTATAGTTGCCTTCATGGGCTCATTCCTGAAACTGTAGATAACAGGGTTGAGTGCTGGGGGTAGAACTGTGTAATCCAGAAAATATGAGGTCAAGTGAGGATGGGAAGGATGAGGTGGGCTTTAGATATGGACAGGTACCAATAAAGAATTAAAATGAGAAAACAAAGAGTTAGGGAAGGCAGGTGGAGAAGACCTTAGACTTACTTTTAACAGGTAGTATCCTGAGGACTGTGGAGAATATACCTTGAGCCTCTTCCTTCTGGTGGTAAATGTAACCCTGGATCTTTCAGAGAAGATAACCCTGGACAACTTTTCTCCTCTATTCCCCTCTGCCCTAAAAAGAAGACCTGAAAAGCAAAGATGTCCGACCTACTGGCAATCTAGTACACAGTGCAAATTGTTGACTTTTATTTCTTTAAATATATTATTTGGACATACTTGGGCACTGCTGCTTACTGAAAGTCTGTATCATAATGATATCTGAGCACCATATTTCACTGTGATTTTCGTGTTTTCCATATGTTTTATTATTTTGTTGTGTGCCAGGTCTGGTATATGTTTAACTAAACAAAAGTCAAAAGCTTCACATACCTAGATACTCCAAATTTTATTAAGTAAGAATGTGCCAATAATTGATTCTATGTGTCTAATTATCATTAACAGCACAGAAGAAGAATGTATACAGATATTCACTGTATAGATAATCCTAAAGGAAATAGTTCAAATCAAGAAGCTGTTTCTGAGGTGTTGTGTGAAGTATAATACCACATAGGATCCCTTCACACTGATAAAATATTTTGCAGCACACAAATCCTGTTGCCGACTGTTCCCGGCTGCCTGCTACCGGCTAGCTCTCCTCGGGGGGTCGTGAATTTTTGCAGAGTCCTCTTGGCAGGAAAAAACACAGGGAAGTTTGAACGGCGTGCAGAAATGAAAAACTAAGAGAAGTTTTCCAAATCTACAGCAACTTTATTGAACAGGGGCAGTGATTATATAGTAGTTTTTTGGAGAGGGCAGAACAAAGGATTTGGCAAAGCTTTACAATTACATAGGTAGGTAAAAAAGTCAAGATTTACACATTAACTGAAAAGCTCAGAGCACTCAGAGCAGGAAACTAAAACATCACAAAGTTTGGTTAGGAAATAAACTTTCTTTGAAGTAAAATGTAGAAATCTTAAGACAACCTTTACTGAGGAAATAACATCTAAGAAGAAAAAAGAACATCAATAGTTTACAAGTCATAATTGAAAAGTCATAGCTCACAGAGTAGTAACTACAAATTTCTTTAACAGCAGATATTGGTCTTATGTCTCCATTCTGAGGCTAGAGTAAATACATCCTAAAGTTAATAGTTTCTTTTAAGTTTCTATTGAAGTAAAAACCTTATTCCTATAATGTCCTAAGTTAGCTTTTAGTTTTCTAACTCTGACTGCTAATCTAAGGTTTAAATTTTTACTGAGAACCAAGAGCTGTCCCACTGTTTGCTCCAGCTAACAGCTTTGTTTTTGTCAGATAAGTGGCTGGTGTAAGGAGACTTAGCCTCTGTCTTGCTTTACTGGGAGTGTTAGAATCCAGGCTTTAACAAGAGGAATGTCTTATCTACCTCTTTGTCTAGGACCAGAGGAAAAAGGAATTCTTTTTATTTTTAGGTTTAAGGGGAATTTTTGTTTTAATCTTGCCATATATATTAACAGCTTGCATTATATTGTTTGTTAAGGAGAAAGGTCTGTTTTTTACTTTGGATCTGCAGAAAATTCTTGCTGCCAGGAAAAAGCCCTGTGCCCAAGAGAGGCATTTTAATTGCCAGTTTTTGACACATTCAAAAAGTTTATTTTGTATCTATAAGCTGGCTTTAAGAAAAGATATTTTTGTGCTCAGTGTTATGCTAAGTCCAACACCAGAAAATGTAAGATCCTAGGAAAGCATCTCAATCTCGGGAGTTATCTTAGCCGGGCGTTCTGCCAGTGACCTCCAGGGGGTTGTAGCCCCTTAGGACACTGCTCCCCCGCCTGTCTTGAATATGATTTCTCATATTGTTTACACAGGCGTTACTGGAGTGAGTGTGGCAGACACGGAGGTGGATGCCGCAAAATCCTAAGAAAATTTTAAACTCAAAATGGCTAATATTTAGTGAGGATGACTACAGTGCTCCAGCCAGTATTGCAATATTTCACACAAACTTAACTTTAAAAAAAAATTTTTTTTTTATTAATTTTATTTCTGTATGTGTATGAATGTACTGTCTGCATGCAAGTTTGTGCACCCGTGTCGTGCAATGCTGCGGAGGTCAGAAGCGGGTCTCGGATTCCCCTGGAACTGGAGTTCTCCTGGAATTGGAGCTTCAGACGGTTCTCGGCTGCCATGTGGGTGTTGGGGATCGAACCCGGGTCCTCTGCAAGAGCGGTCGGCGCTCTTAACCGCTAGGCCATCTCTCCAGCCCCACAAACTTAATTTTTAAAAGATACACTTTATTTGTTTTTATTTTTTAAATTTTATTTATTTCTTTTATGTCTATGAATGTACTGTCTGCATGCAGGTCTGTGCAACCATGTCGTGCAATGCCTTGGAAGTCAGAAAAGGGCATCGGATTCCCCTGGAACTGGAGTTTCAGATGGTTCTCAGCCGCCATGTGGGTACTGGGGAACGAACCTGGGTCCTCTGCAAGAGCAGTCGGTGCTTTTAACCCCTAGGCTATCTCTCCAGCCCCACTATATCTTTCAAGGAAACGTTTTTAATTAAATTCTGTTACCACTTTGCTGAGGCATTATTAACATATGAAAAGGTTCATGTATCATGGAAACAATGCATGAACTGAGGATAAGTATGTTTGAAACTATAGGGGCTAGAGAAATAGCTCAGTGGTTAAGAGCACCGACTGCTTTTGCAGAGGACCCAGGTTCAATTCCCAGCACATGATGGCTAAGAACCATCTTCAAGCCAGGCGTGGTGGTGCATGCCTTTAATTCTAGCACTTGGGAGGCAGAGGCCTCACTTTGTGAGTTCAAGGCCAGCCTGGTCTACATAGTGAGTTCCAGGCCAGCTGGGGCTACAGGGAGACCCTGTCTCAAAAAAGACAAAAAAAAAAAAAAGAGAAACTATCACAATTTATTACAAGAACCTATTCATTACCTCTAACAGATTACTTATTATGACAGGAATAATTAAAGAATCAGTCATCCTAGAGAATTGGTGCAAAGCACAATTTTTACTGAAACTTTTTTGGCCATCATATTTTCCTTCAGGTAGTCAGAAGTAACCTTATTTTAATCAGTGCTAGAAACCTCCATCAGTGTACAGAAAAGTCTAGAAAGTTCTAAGAGGTTCAAATGTATGCACAAGGACTATATCTGTGTAACATAACTGAACACCTTTGAACTTGTTATTCCTTGAGAGAGAGAGACAGAAAGACAGAGACAGAGAGACAGAGAAAGAAACATTTGTGAGATGAGAATGGGGCTCATGAGAACAAAAGCACACATACCAATTGTATCTATCAATGCTAACTTGGAATTTAGAGTATTTTCTAAATCAAGGAAAGGTGTTGATGATTTGTTTGATCTTGTAATAGTGAATAGTTGTGGGACTGGATCCAAGGAATAAGGACTATTGTGTGCTCTACAAAAGAGATCATGGCAATCTGCATTAGGATAGTGTTGGTGATACTTTAAATATGAGGGACTGGTTGGTATATTTGGTATTTGGATTTTCTAGTTTTAGTCAAAAGAAAGGTATTGAAGACAAGGGACATGAAGGGATAAACTTAAAGGGTAAGTTCCACAGCTGTGGTACACAACAGAACTATAAGATGCTGTTCATCATACTTACCTGGCAGGGGAGATACCATGATCAAGAAGGTGGTTTTCCCAGGGCGAGGTTCATCCATTGCACTTGGGATGTGCTGACCTCTGTGACTTCCCCAAATGGGGGAAACTTGACTGCACAATTTGTGGTAGTGGGGGACTACATTCGCGCTCTCCCCTTAAAAAAAATATGCCTGAACTGAATTGGAAAATGATGTATGAAATGCACAAAGCATCAATAAAAAATGTTAAATAAAAAAAAGATTATTTGTATTCATCCCTGTTATAAAATTATGGCTTTTGATCTATTACTAAATATCACCATTAAATATATTAATGAATAAACATGTATTTTACTATAAAAAAGAAAAGATGTTGCTCATGAAGAACTTTCTTCATACTGAAATTAACCAAATACATAGATTTTACAGATCAATTCACTGACAAATTGAAACAATAGATTCATTACATGAAGCTAGCTAGCTAAATACCTACTCATGTGGATATAAAATTTTAGTCCAAAATCAATTTCAATTGATCAAATTTACATGTAAATAACTATAGTTTCTGAGAGTCAGATTGAGTTATTCAAGGTCACTTTGCTATGGAATCCATCACCAACAAAGATTTTACAACTAATTCCAGGTTAGTTGTCATTATATATTAATTTCTGAATTTGTTTTATTTATTTAATTCTTATGCATATGTGTGCTTGTTAGCATGAGTTTACGTGTATCACAAGCGTTCAGTGACCATACAGGCCAGAAAAGGGCATCAGATCCCCTGTCACTGGAATAACAAGTGGTTGTGGGATACCATGTGGATGCTAGAAACTGAACTCAGTGTCCTTGCAAGAGCAGCAAGTTTTCATAGCTGCTCAGCCATCTCTCTAACTTCTCATGCAAAATTTTATCTTCTTATTATTTTCAACCCTTTACTGAAGTTTTGTGCATTTCATATAACATTTCCCAATCAAATCTAGACCCATTCCTCCTTCCTTGCCCCCGCACCCTGCCAGAGTCCATGCACTCTGCTGTACACGTTTTGTATCTTTTTCTCAGTCTTTAAATAAATTTTTTTGAAGCAAAAGTTTACTGTTTTGGGCAGTTTACTGTTTTAGCCAGTTCTTTGACCCAGTCTTTTTTCTTGTTGTTCCTTTCAATTTGTACAGCTCCAAAATATGCACACATATACCAAAATTGTGACATCTGAAAATAAACTATAGGTTAATTCCAAAACATGTTTAGGGATTCATATTTTAACAGTAGAGTTGTTTTTTTTTATTTTTTATTTTATTTTTTGGTCTTTTTGAGACAGGATGTCCCTGTAGCCCCAGCTGTCCTGGAACTCACTCTGTAGACCAGGCTGGCCTTGAACTCACAAAGATCTGCCTGCCTCTGTCTCCCGAGTGCTAGGATTAAAGGCGTGTACCACCACACCTGGCTTAAAAGTAGAGTTGTATGCAGGTAAAGAAAAAATATTGCTTTACATTCCTACATTACATAGCAAGTTGATGAGTAACATCAAGTATTATATTTACTACAAAAGAAAGAAAAAAAATTTCAGTTTACCTTACAAACAGAGATTTGGTGCTAGGATCCACACATGAGGGATACCATAAATCAATTGTTTTCCTGGGACTGTGTTACTTCACTTAGCATAATGGCTTCTAGTTCCATCCATTTACCTATAACATTCTGATATCATCCATTTTTCTTTCTTTCTTTCTTTCTTTCTTTCTTTCTTTCTTTCTTTCTTTCTTTCTTTCTTTCTTTCTTTCTTTCTTCCTTTCTTTTCATTTTTTTTGGTCTTTTCAAGACAGGGTCTCCCTCTAGCCCCAGCCTGGCCTGGAACTCAACTTCTGTAGACCAGGCCTGGCCTTGAACTCAACAAAGATCTACCTGCTCTGTCTTCCCAGCGTGTCATAGATTAGGTACATAGAGCGCAGTGCCACAGCACCGGACGCTGACCGCTACGAATGTCATCTTTCTTTTAACGCTGCATTGAATTCTACCATTGTGTAGACTGTACCACACTTTCATTGATCCAATAGTCTCCTGTTGAGGGACCTTGGGTTGCTTCACAGCCTCTTCATATTGTTGAGAGCAGTTCTCAGATACAGCTAAGCATGGAATGTGTATTGTATCTCTGAAATAGGAATGAGCTCTCACATGTGGGTTTATACCCAGCTTAGTGGGTATGAACTGGGTCAGGTAGTAGGCTTCTATTTGAGTCTTTCAAGATGTTCTTCCACACTGGTTTCATAGGGGATATGCGTCAGGAGTTGCATTTCTACCAGCAGTGGATGAGTGTTCGCCTTCCTCACAATCTCTGCCAGTCAGTTTTAGGTATCTTTTGTTTTTTGTATTTTCTTTCTTCTCTACTCTTTTCCTCCTTTCTCTTTTCTCTTGTCTTTTCTACTTTTCTCTTATCTGATCAATCTCTTCTTTCTCTTTCTTCTTCTTCCTTTTCTCTTTCTCTTCTCTCTTCTCTCTCCTTCCTTCTCCTCTCCTTCCTTCCTTCCTCCCTTCCTTCCTTCTCTCCTTCCTTCCTTCTTTCCTTCTTTCTTTCTTTCTTTCTTTCTTTCTTTCTTTCTTTCTTTCTTTCTTTCTTTCTTTCTTTCTTTCTTTCTTTCTTTCTTTCTTTCTTTCTCTGACTGGGTCTCCATGTAGCCCCAGCTGTCCTGGAACTCACTATGTAGACCAGGCTGGTCTTGAGCTCAGAGAGATCTGCCTGCCTCTTCAGAGTTTTGGGTTTCACTTTGAGGTCTTTGATCCATTTGGAGTTGATTTTTGTACAGGGTGAGAGGTAGGGGTTTAGTTTTATCCTTCTACAAGTGGCGATCCAGTTTTACCAGCACCATTTGCTGAGGATGCTGTCTTTGCTCTGTTGAGTCTTTTGGACCCTTTGTCAAATATGAGGTGGCTGAAATTGTATGAATTCAAGTTTGGATCATCAGTTTTGTTCCACTGATTTAAGTGTCTGTTTTTGAGCCATTACCATGTTGTTTTTATGACTAAAGCCCTATAATATAGTTTGAAGTCTGGTATAGTACTACCCCTTGCTTTGCTCTTTTTGTTCAGGGTTGCTTTGGCAATCTGGTGTCTTTTGTTTCTCCATATGAACTTTAGGAATTTTTTTCTAGGTCTGTGAAGAGGCTCATGGGGATTTTAATTGGGATTGCATTGAATCTGTATACACTCTGGGAAGTATGGGAATTTTTACTATATTAATTCTTCCAATTCAAGAGCATGGGAGGTCCTTCCATCTTCTGGTGTCTTCTTCAATCTGCTTCTTCAGGAATTTAAATTTTAATTATAGAGGTTTTTAGTGGTTTTGGTCAGGTTTATTCCTAGATATTTTTTGACACTATTGTGAGTAGAAAGGTCTCCATGTATTCCTTCTCCAATTGCTTGTTATTGGTATAAAGGCTTTTGATTTTTCTAGGCTAATTTTGTATTTCACCACTTTACTGAAACTGTTAATCATTTCTAGGAGTTTTCTGGTGGAGTTCTTTGAGTCCCTTAGGTAAACTATCATGTCATCTGCAAAGACTCAAAGAACTCCTCTTTTCAAATTAGTACTCCTTTAATTTTCTTTTCTTGTCTTATTGCTATAGCGAGCATTTCAAGCACTGTATTGAAAAGGGGTGAGACAGGGGGCAGCTTTGCAGGGTTCCTAACTTTAAACGGAATGTTTCTAATTTTTCCCCATTTAGAATAATGTTGGCTGTGGGTTTGTTGTATATGGCTTTAATTATGTTGAGGAATGTTCCCTCCAGTCCAATTCCCTCTAGGACTTTGTACATGAAGGCATGGTGAATTTTGTTGAAGACATTTTTTGCATCAATTGAGATGATGATGTGGTTTTTGTCTTCAGTCCATTTATGTACTTTATGACATTTATTGATTTACGTATGTTGAACCATTCCCGCATCTCTGGTATGAATCCAACTTGGGCATAATGGATGATCTTTTTGATGTGTGCCTATAAGCAGTTTGCAAGTATTGCATTGAGAATTTCTGCATCTATGTTCATTAATGAAATAGGTCTATAGTTTTGTTTTTTTGGTTATATCTTTGCCTAGTTTTGGTATTAGAGGTGATACTTGCTTCATAGAAGGAATTTGGGAGATTTGTCTCTATTTCTAATGGTTGTAGGTCCTATTTAAAGGCCTTGTAGAATTCTGTAGTAAATCCATCTGGGCCTGAGCTTTTTTAGTTGGGAGGTTCTTTACTACAGTTTCAATTTCCTCATATATTATTGGTCTGTTTAAGCTGTTGATCTCTTCTTGGTTAAGCTTTTCTGATTTCCATGATTTTAGATATTCATCCATTTCTCTTAAGTTTTCAAATTTAGCAGAATATAGATTTTTAAAAGTATTCCTGAATGATTGTCTGGATCTTTTTGTTATCTATTGTGATGTTTCCCTTTTCATCTCTAATATTATTGATTTGGAGTTGCTCTTTCTTTCTTTTGGTTAACTGGGCTAAAGAATTTGGGAGTGTTTCTTCCTATTCTATTTTATGGAACAATTTGATGAGTATTGATATTAGTTTTTCATTGAACGTGTGGTATAATTCTTCATTGAATCCACCTAGCCCCTGAGCTCTTTTTAGTAGGGAGATTTTTACTTACTGCATCTATCTCATTGGTTATTATGGGTGTGTTTAAATTATTTATATTATTTTTCTTTAAATTTGGTAGGCTGTACATATCTAGAAATGTATCCATTTCTTTTAGATCCCAGTTTAGTGTAATATGGATTTTTAAAGTATGTCTCTATTAATTTGGGTTCTCTCTCTCTCTCTCTCTCTCTCTCTCAGTTAATTTGGCTAAGGCTTTATCAACATTGTTAATCTTTTCAAAAAAGCCAACTCTATTTCATTGATTCCTTGTATTGTTTTCTTTATTTAATTTCATTAATTTTACCCTTGATTTTATTTATTTATTTATTTATTTACTTATTTATCTTTTCCTGTCTACTATTTTTAGGTGTCATTTGCTCTTGATTTTCTAAGGCCTTCAGATTTATCATTAAGTTATTTATATCTATAAATTTGCTGTTGTAGGTACTAGTGCTATAAATTTTCCTCTTAGAATTGCCTTCATTGTGTTCCATAGATTTTGACATCTTATGTTCTCATTTTCACTTATTTCCAGGAATCTTTAAATTTCCTTCTTGATATCTCCCTTGACTCAGTTTTTATTCAGTAGTGTGTTGTTTAGTTTCCATGATTTTGTGATATTTTTCCCATTTATATTGTTATTTGTAGGCATAAAACTTTGGCTTGAGGCAAGACCTGCAAGTTCTATCCAGGATTTCTGCAAGTTATCTGATATCTCCCTGGACATTTGCCTCTGTGAGTTATCTGTAGCTCCATGAGGTTGGGATATTGCAGTGTTTCCTGCCTCACCTATCTCTGCAAAGTTCCAGACCCCGATGTTCATCCTTCGAGATATTGAGCAAAATATCACACCTCTAGTTTACTGTTTACACAAACAGGAGCTCTGCTGCCCCAGTAGGAGCCAAGGTGACTCACCCTTCCCTTCCTCTCATTTCACACCCTCCTGCCCCCTACTTCCTTGCCCAGAGCACAGTAACTTTTACTATATAAACACATTGCTGGCATGAATAAAACTGAGTCTTTCTCCTGGTCTCTCTCTGAGTCCGTTTCCTTTGTCTCTGGGTGACTTCTCACAGTTCCCTCCCCCTACCTTGCCAGAGCTCAGCCTAGGAACTGTCGGCCTGACAGCGGGGGGGGGGGCTCCAAAGTTTGCAGTCTTGTAAAGCTGCTGGCCTGGTCCAAGGAGGGAAGAACATCTCGTGGATTGTGGTCACGCATGATTAAAGGACCAACAGACAACAGATAGATGATAGATAGATAGATGATAGATAGATAGATAGATAGATAGATATTGTTCTAGTTTCTCTTCAATTGCTGTGACAAAACACTCTGACTGACACCAACTTGGGGAGGAAAGGGTTTATTCATCTCATATCTCCTGGGTCACAGTTCATCATTCAGGGAGCCCAAGGGAGGAACTCAGGGCAGGAACCTGGAGGCAGGAGCTGAAGCACAGGCCATGGAGGAGTGCTGCTTATGGGCTTGCTCCCCTGGCCCATGCCCAGCCTGCCTTCTTATACAGTACACAACAACCTGCCCAGGGTGGCACCTCCCATAATGGGCTGGGCATTCCTACATTGCTCAACAATCAAGACAATACTCCACAAATGTGGCCATAGGCCAGTCTATGGAGCCAATTCCCAATTGAGGCTCCCTCAACTCAAGTGTGTCAAGTTGACACTAAAGCTATCCAGCACAGATATAGAGATGTAGATATATAGATATATATTAGATGATAGTTGTTGGTATCTATCTTTATTCATTTATAATCTGATAGAATACACGATGCTGTTTAAAATTTCCTTAATCTGTGGAAACACTGTGTTTCTCAATATGTGGCTGATTTTGGAGGAAGTTCCATGGGCTGTTGATAACAAAGTTTATTCATTGGTATTTGGGTAAAATGTTCTGCAAATATCTTTTAGGTGTCATTTGATTTATGGTGTTATTTAGCTTCAAGATTTTTCTGTCTAGTTTTTGTCTGGGTAGCCCTGTCTATTAGTGTCAGTAGAGTTTTGAGATCATCCACTATCACTGTGTTGGTGTCAGTGTGTGATTTTAGATCTAATAGTTTCTGTGATGGTTCGAATGAGAGTGTCCCCCCATAGGCTTTAAGTATTCAGACATTTTGTCTCCAGTTAGTGGCACTTGGAGGTCTTAGAAGGTGTGGCCGTGCTGGAGGAAGTACGTTATTGGGGGCAGGCTTAGTGAGTTTAACAAGCCTTGTAGTCTCCAGCCTCTTGCTCTCTGCTTCCTGTGCTCATTGCGAGATGTGACCCTCGGCTTGGCGCTCCAGCCCCGGCCACCATGCTTCCCGCCACAATGGACTCTGATTCCCTAGAACCATCAATCGTGAGCTCAAATAAACTCTTCCTTTTATAAGTTCCTTTGCTCATGGTGGTTTTATCACAGCAACAGAAAAGTGACTAATAAAGTTTCTCTTATTAAATTGGGTGACCCCATGTTTGGTTCATATGTGTTTAGGATTATGATATCCTCTTATTGCATTTTCCCTTTAATATGCATGAAGTAACCTTCACTAATATCTTCTGACCAGTTTTAGCTTGGAATTTGTTTTGTCAAATAGTAGAATATCTATACCTGCTCATCCCTTAGTTCTATTTGCTTGGAATAACTTTTTCCACCCTTTTACTGTAGTGTGGTGCCAATTATTTATTGACAGTGAGATATGTTTCTTGGAGGCAGCAAATTGGTGTTTTCTAATCCAATTAATTACTAAATGTCTTTTTATTGGGGAGTTGAGACCATTAACATTGAGAATTATTATTAAACAATGTTTATTATTTCTTGTTATGTTAGTGTTGTAGTATTGTTTTCTTAGACTTTTTGGTTAACCGTTCTGTAATTGTTTATTTATTCTTTGTATCTTCTTGAGAGTGTATGCTTGGAATTGAATCCAGGTCCTCTGTAAAAGCAGCCGGTGCTCTTAACTGCTGAATCATCTATTCAGTCCCAGTTTTTCTTTTTATTTTATTCCTAAGGTCTTCCATATTTCATTCCTGAGTTATTTTAGATTTGATGCTTTCTTTCACTGAATGATCCATTTCCACAACGTTCTCTTCAAGAGCTGATATTTCCTTTTTAATCTGTTCTTCTGGGCTCTTTGAGTTCCTGAGTTTTTCCTTTCAAGTTCTATTTCAGTTTGGGTTTTCTTCAGAATTTCTCTCTCTTTATTGAATTCTAATTTTATGTCTTGAATTGTTTTAGTCACTTCATTCACTTATTTGTGTTTTCATGGTCTTTATTCAGTTTTTTATTCATATCACCTTTGAGTCCTTTGAATATAGTTATAATTGCTATTTTGAAATCATTGTCTAATACGTCAGCTAGGTTCTGACTCTCAGGAAACATTATGATGGGGTGCTAATTTTCTAGGGGAGATGTATTGTCTTGGTTATTCATGTTATTTGTGCTTTTGTGATGAAACCTGCCTCATCTGGACTTGTGTCATTAGAGGTGTTTCTTGGTAGGGGCAGATGATCTTGTCTTTGTTGAGTGGGTGCTTATATCTTTGTTTACTGTTTTGTGAATTTTTCAGGTTATGGCCCAGTTGAGTGGTACTTGGTGTTCAGTCTTGGGGGTCACTCTATGTTGAAGTGCAAATAAAATGTAAGTAATGGTCTCAATTCAGCTAAGGATAGGTGCAACTTTTGAGTCTGACGTTCAAGAACTGACTCCTCATGACTCTGACAAAGTGGACTGGGTATCTGTTAGGTTAGCAGGTCAAGTTAGAGGAGCTTGCAGATATAGGGCATGCATGGCTCCAAGTGACCTGAGCAGCCCTGGGAGCTGATATGGCCAGACTTAATAAGCTATCTATTGCTGTTTTTATTTCTAATCATGTCCCTTATGTAATCCTTTGCTCTGTGACCCAAGATCTTAGAATCAAATGCCCTGTGAACTTAGATCCATTGCTTGGAAGTCCGAGGCATTATGGAGAACAAGGACACTCCATTTCATTAAAAAAAAAGCATTCTGGGCCTGGAGAGATGGCCTAGCGGTTAAGAGCGCCGACCGCTCTTACAGAGGACCCGGGTTCGATCCCCAGCACCCACATGGCAGCTGAGAACCGTCTGAAACTCCAATTCCAGGAGAACTCCAGTTCCAGGGGAATCCGAGACCCGCTTCTGACCTCCGCGGCATTGCACGACACGAGTGCACAAACCTGCATGCAGACAGTACATTCATACACATACAGAAATAAATAAAATTAATAAAAAAAAAATTAAAAAAAAAAGCATTCTAAATTTGACTAAGAAATGTTGTATGAAATGCACAAAGCTTCAATAAAAAATGGAAAAAAAGAGCATTGGGAACTCAACGGCAAAAGTAAGGCAGTTTATTTTACAACCATACAAAGCTAGGTGTCAGAGCAGAATGATGGACATACCAACTGAGTACAGAGAAGAGTTTTTATAATCCTGAATGCAGGCTCTTTCATCCTTTTTCCTTGTTGGCTAAATAATCAGGAGGGTACAATCTTATACAAAACCATCTGGGTTTTATCTTTTCCTATGATACTTATTATGTTTGTCTATTTCTCAACAAATACCATTAATGGGATCATCTCTCTGTTTTATAGCCTGTTTATTTTGAAGCTTATCAGGCATATGGCCCTGTAACATCTGCAGGTCATTATGTGAGCTTAGCTATTAATAATTTTCTACTGTAGATTTTTAGATTGAGTATGAGGGGATAGCTACACTTGCAGAGTTTTAGTAGAGGATATCTACACTTGTAGAGTTTGCGTAAGGATAGTTAGACTACCAGAGTTTGAGTAAGGATAGGTTAGCAGGCTGCCAGCAGGAGGCCACTCTTTCCTGTTCACTCGTATTTTATTTCTTACAGCATTTTTTTTTTTTTTTTGGTCTTTTTGAGACAGGGTCTCCCTGTAGCTCCAGCTGTCCTGGAACTCACTCTGTAGACCAGGCTGGCCTTGAACTCACAGAGATCTACCTGCATCTGCCTCCCAAGTGCTGGGATTAAAGGCATATGCCACCTGCCCAGTGGTCTTTTTATCGACGCTCTGGGCTTTCTCACTGTCTCTCTGTCTTCCATGGCTAGCTTAAAAGGCATGACTTTTCTACCATTCCCCTTCTTCCTGGTGGCTGCCAGGAATTTTCAGCTTGCCCATACTATTGTTTTTCTCCCAAAGTAATAAATTGTTCTTGAGCTTCCTCCTGAGTCCATTTTAAAAATATTTTATTAGTAAGACTGAGAATCCAAAAAGAAAACCTTAATTTCCCAGGTAACAAGAGTAAGTTTAGTTTTGTAAGAAACCGTGGGGCTGTCTTCCACAGTGCCTGTAGCACTTTTCATTCCCACAAGCAAAGAATGAATTCTCCTGTTGTTCCACATTCTCTCCAACATTTGCTGTTGTTTGTTCTGGTAATTCTCATACTGTACTATGTTGTCAGTTTAAGCCATTCCTGTGATGTACTGCAGCATCTCTTTGTTATTTTAATTTTCATTTCTCTAGTGACATATGTAACCAGAATCCAGGTGACCCCAGGTCCTAACATGCAGAAAGGTGTAGAATTTCATGATCTATTTCCCAGGTGTCTGACCATTTATGACCAAAAACCAACCATGATCTGTTTTTTCACACTGGGACCTTTAAACAACTAATAGTTCAGCAGTAGGGAAACAAGCTCCAATAAACAGGAATTTTATAAGTTATAAAATAATCAGTGAAAGCATGGCACAAAAAGGGGAAATTAGTGGACTGGGTGAGGTTTTTTTTTTTTTTTGACTGGGCGAGTTTCTACTTTTGTCTGCCAACCCTGGTGGGCTATGGTTCTCAAACAAAAAATTAAATATGTCTTTTGGTGTTTTATGTATTGCTCCTTCTGAGCTCTGCTTATGGGTAGCTCTCCAATAATAACAAGAAGTGATTACTGTGGAGCAAGCAACCTCTGTCTACCACTTTGGCAGCTGATTCACTCTGCTAAGTGCTAATTAACCATACATGTAGTATCGTGTATGTGTTGGACCTTTAACAGTGAACTCTTTTCTAATTGGAGTTCTCTCATGCCTTTCCAATAAAATAAGGATGGTGTTTCTGATATTCCCTATACTCAAATACCTCAGGATCTATGAGAAATAAAGGTCCATACCATCACCTGTGCACTAGCCACTTCCTTCCTGGAAGAGGGATTTTAATAAGTTCCCTTCTGTCAGCAGACTTACCAGTACTTCCCTTAAAGCAGTGGAGTATCAAATCACTACACTGAATTATCTTATACTTTATCACACTGAAGTAGACCTTAAATTAGAATCAAGAATCCTAAACTGATGTCTGTCTCCCATTAATAGCAAAGGGGAAGTGATGTGAAAGAGAATGATGAGAATAGCTGTGTTCCTACAGAATAGCCTGGAAAGAAGAAAAGTTGCCTTCCTTAATTCAGTTTCTCTCTTCTTACTTGATATGTCTATTTTCCTTTTTCAAAGATTTATTACAGAACATTATGCAAGCCACATTGGCACACTTTCAATACACAAAATCACCTCCTTCATATGAAGAGAGCAGAGCTGCTGGCTCTTTCTGCCAGGGTACTTTGTTGATTTGGCCACATGGGGTTTTGTCTTCTGTGAATGGCAGCTTATAGTCACTTCTGTGCTACTATGCCTATGGTTTCTAAAAAACCACAGTACTTAGAAATTTAAAGACTGATCCTTTGAGACAAGAGCTCCTAGCTACCAGAGAAGGAATGTGGCCCCCAAGACCAGCAATCTGTAATCTGTAACTCTAGTGTTGGCAACTATAAATTTGTACAGTGCTCTGAAGGATTAGAAAGTCAATGGTTTTAAAAATTGAAAAGTAGTACCATCTCAAGTCACATAACTAAAAATATATTCCAATTCTGGAAATGTGTCAAGATGAAAACAGTGTGCACACAATCTTTGAATATCAACATCATAATTTTCAGTAAAGATAGGGAAGACCTAATTATCATGGGGCCATGTCCAGGACAATGGGCCAAGATGATCCCAGGAAAGTGCTGGGGATTGAGTGCCTGTGAAGGTTTGCAATGATATTACTGTCAATGAAACAGAATTTTTAAAAAAAAATTTATTTATTTTTTATGCGTATGAATGTACTGGCTGCATGTGGGTCTGTGCACCCATGTCGTACAATGCTGAGGAGGTCAGAAGAGGGCGTCGGATTCCCCTGGAACTGGAGTTAAAGATGGTTCTCAGCCGCCATGTGGGTGCGGGGGATCGAACCCAGGTCTTCTGCAAGAGCATTCGGCGCTCTTAACCGCTAGGCCATCTCTCCAGCCCAAAACAGAATTTTATGAGATAAACTTGCTAAGGCAATAAGAGGATAAGACTCGAGGGAACACCCCGTTCACATTATTTTTTAATGACTACTGGTAGATAGAAAGAGACTCTAGCTGTGTCTTGGCCATGACAGTATCCAGCATATCTCCTATAACATAAGAGGCTCCCTGCTAGTCATGATGAAAACTTAATCTCACCTCTTAATTTCTCATGAATGTGTATTTAGTACTATTATGCTCATGATTTTTTCTAATAAGAAAGAACATGGGGTAGCCAGGTGTGAAATCCTGGCAATTGGGAGCCAGAAGCAAGCAGATCTCTATGAATTCAAGACTCCAGGGTCTGTGTTTTGACTCTGAGCCTCTCACCCCCATTCCTTCACATTGGACCCCGAAATTCCCCAGCAGCCAGCAGGTCTTGGGGGATTGTCTACATCTGGCACCCAATGTGGTTTTTCGAACCACCCCGCTGGCGAGGCACCCCCTTCCTTGATCAATGAGTTGGGCCCCTTTCTTTGATTTTCAGCCAGTGTTAGGGTGAGTACCTGCCCCACCCCAACCCACCTCTCCTTTTCTCTAGTTTTCTGTGTTTGCCCTTGGCTAGGGACGTACATTCCTGAACCGCTGCTTTGTTGGTTCTTCCCTCTGACACTTAACCTCCCTTCCCATTTCTTGCCCTCATGGGGAACATCCCTCCCCACGTTCAGGAGCCACAGACAGCTGCGCTTAAGGCTCTCCTCCAGACACGTGGCCTTAAAGTGAAATCTTGGGACTTGGATTCATTTTGGGAAGAGGTTGTATGCATTGCCCCTTGGATCACTCCTGAAAACATTTGGGACCCCTCCATCTGGATGAGGGTCCTTTATCTTTCGCGTAAGTGTGAGGTTTCTTCTGGTGTCTTTCCCCCTGCTCCATTTGTCCCGATTCTCCTAGCCATTATCGCTACCCTTAAAGGCTCCTCAGTTGAAGAAGTCCTTCATGAACAAAACTCTGCCTGCCACAAAAATACTGAGGAAAAGTTGGCCTTGCCTGTGTCCCCGATTTTGAAGGCTGCAAGGAGACTGAGCCCCCCCACCTTCCGCCTAACCCAATGTCCCCCTCATCCCCACCCAAAGCCCCTGCTGAGGCCCATGGTTCTCTGCCTATATCCCTGGAGGGAGATTAGCAGGGCTCCCCACTCCGCTCTTCCTGCTCCCAAACTTCCGCATTCTAACAGTCCCTTTCTGCATATCAACCCCACCCTGCATGCCTTCAACGTAGGGCCTAATGCCGCTATTCAGCCTTGGATCCCCACCCTGCTGCTTGACCTTTCCCTCATCTGGAAGGCAGCGTGAGAGTCAGGCCCTGACTCCGCTTACTTTGAACAGGTCCTCACCCAGTGGGCCATTAACCTCCAAACACATTATGACTGGTATACTCAAAGCCTGCCTTGATCCACCTGCTTTCCTTCAATGGAAGGCTGCTTATGACCACATGGCTGAAGGCCAGGCCAGTACCAATATTCAGTATCAACTCCCTATTACCTTAGATATGCTTACTGGCCATGGCAACTTCACTAATTCTGTGAGTCAGTCTCTTACTGGAACCCCACAATACTTTGATCAGGTTAAACAACATGGCCCTTCAAAGTCTTAAATCTTGTACTCCCCCAAAACCTGACTCCTACTTTCGCAACTTAGTACAACATGCTGGGGAGCACTTCTCAGACTTCCTCACCAGGGTCACTGCAGCAGTAGATGGCCCACCCCCCTGGCCCAGCACGTGATGCCCTGGTTAAGAAACTTGCCTGGGAGGTTATGAACTCTCAATGCCGTAATGCCATCACCCCTGTGCACAATGAAGATCTACATAAGTGGATCATTGCCACTCGTGACCTTAACCCAGTGACAGCCCCCTTTGAGGCCTTAACTGCCTCTATTCAGGCCTTATCCCTCTGCCAGGGCTCTTCCAACCTGCCCATGTGTTGGGGTTGTGGCAAACAGGGCCATTTACACCACTCCTGCCCTGGTCATGCAACAAGGCCCAAGACTCCTTGTCCCAAATGTAAAAAAGGTTTTCACTGGGCTAAGGACTGCAGATCCACACCCTAGGGTCCTTTAAAGTCTGCTCAGCCCTGCAAGTAAGAGGGACCCCTCCTCAAGTCCTCTGGACTATACCCATTCATGGCCACCCCCCCCCAGATGGCCATTAAATTGGATAGCTTCCCCATTAAAAGGATCATGGACACTGGAGCAGATGTCACCATTATCACCTCCAATGACACTGCCCCCTTCTCCACTTGGAGGTTTACACCTGGGCCCCCCATTAAAGGGGTTGGTGGGCAGCAACCCACTAAACAAGCAATCAATGGAGTGCTGTGGGAAGATTATGATGGTAATTCCGGGACCATCAAGCCTCTCGTTGCTGACATTCCCCCATACCCTCTGGAAAAGGGACATCTTATTCAGTATGGGCACCATCCTTACTATAGATGATAATGCCCTATTGGAGGACGTCATAGGCAAGGATAGGAGTGGGTTCTCAGGCCGGGACAACTCCTTTACTAACCAGACCCTTCACCCCCAATTCTTTTTTTTTTTTTTTTTTTTTGTCTTTTTGAGACAGGGTCTCCTTGTAGCCCCAGCTGTCCTGGAACTCCCTCTGTAGACCAGGCTGGCCTTGAACACACAGAGATCCACCTGCCTCTGCCTCCCAAGTGCTAGGATTAAAGGCATGTGCCACCACGCCCAGCCACCCCCAATTCTAAGGGCCACTGCTCCCCTAACTCCCTGTCTTGAATGGGACACTAATGACCCCATCTGGGTTGAGCAGTGGCTTATACTTGAACCAAAACTCACTGTCCTCAAGACCTTAATTGATGACCAACTTACATTAGGACACATTGAACCATCCCTTAGTTCTCATAATACCCCCATTTTTGTTATTGAAGAAAAAGTTAGGAAAATATAGGCTGTTACAGGACCTCCGACAAATCAACCTCAATATGAAAGAGATGGGCTCTCCTCAGGGTGGATGTCCCCACTCCAGTTGCATCCCTCCATCATGGCATATTGCAATCATCAACCTCAAGGACTGCTTTTTCAGCATTTCTTTGGCAGTACAGGACCACCCATACTTCGCATCTGTCAGGATGGCCCCTTGTTCTGGCTCCACTCCTCATGCAGTGATAGCCACAAAATCACTCCTTACATTGAAGTCCTCCTCTTCCTTGTGTTTAAAGCCAGATCCTACTGCAATTGCATTTACAATCTTGAACCCAACAAGATTATTCTGCCCTTCCCTGTTGTCAAACTTAACTCCTTGTGGAGGGATTGTGCCTTGTTTCAGACATCGATGTGGGGCTATCCTGGGACACTTAACAACTACCCATGTGACAAACATTTGCAGACCTTCCCCTCTATCTGTGTTGACTTTCACAGCCATTTGTTCTCTAAATCCCAGCCCATTCCTAACGCACCCATTGCCTTCACTGATGCTAACAAGACCAGCTTCGGCTTCATCCTTTACAATGGTGATGCCCCCTTGTCTTCTTCCAGCCCAATCGTGCATCTATCCAATTAGGCGAACTCCTGGCTATAGCCCAAGTGTTCTCAGAATGCCCCTTCGAATGTCTTCTCAGAGAGTCAATTCACTGTTCAGACCCTCCAATCTCTGCCTTTCGCCTCTGTGAATGCTTCTAACTCCCCCTTAGATGTCACCTTACTTACTATCAAGGACCTTCTGGAACACCCCGAACACCCCCGGTTCATTGAACATGTCCACTCCCACACAGGCCTAAAGGGTGTTATAGCCAAGGGTAATGCAAGCATTGATTCCCTCATCATAACCCCTCATTTGCCCCTGATGGAGCAGGCTCGGGCCATCCACCAGCGTTTTCAACCCCCCCCCCAACTCCACCACCTCTACCCTGACCTGTCCCTCGCTAAATGTAAACATCTATCTCACTCGTGCTCCTCCTGTGCCCCTCTGGCCCCATTGGGACCCCTCCAACATCAAGGGGTGAATCCCTGCTGTCTTGCCCCTAACTCCCTGTGGCAAATGGATGTCACCCATGTCCCACACGGTTGTGCAGAGACTTTGGCCTTACTGCCTTCATCAGCAGCACCAATCTAACCACTCTGGCCTTGGCTGCTGCTGCTGCCACCTCTCTTACAGTGTTATGACGGCCACCACCCTAAGCTCCATTGTGGACCAATCAGCTTCGGCCCTCCAAACTCAAAACCTCATCAACTCCCATTTCCACAATGCTATCCTTAATTTACAACAGCGGATTGACCTTTTGGGTGAGGAAATCCAAACACTACACACTATGGTTTGGATGTCCTATGACCCTAGGTTTTCCTCCTTTTGCCTGACCTCTTTTCCAGTCACCAATATCTCTCAGTGCCATCAGGAGCTTGTCAACTACATTAGGGGACCTTGGACCCAACAGTTCATGAATTACACCTTGACCCTTGGTTCCCAAATTATTTCCCTTAACTCTACTCACCCCAAGGTCGTAGCCTTTGATACTAGCTTTGTTTCACAGGTGTGGTCTAAGCTAAAGTCCATTTTTGATCTTGCTACATTGGTTACCTGGGGCATCCTCTGCCTCCTGACCCTACTCCTCATTTTTCTCTTCAGGGCTCTATTTCACTTTGCCCACAGCCAATGCCAGGTCAACAAAACAACGGCCCAGGTCCTCTCAGCAATGGTCAATAGAGACTGTGCATGTGCCCCTCCTGATGAGGTGATTCACATCTGGCTCTCATCCATCCACAATTCATGGGAATGAGCTTGTCTCTCCCCTCTGTGGTACCACTCCTGGCCTCTTCCTTCATTGGCTAGCTAATCAAAGATGGGTAAGACTCTGCAAAAACAGGGCAACCTAAGACAGATGCAGTCAAATGTCAGAATGCCACAGGTGGGGTCAACGAGGTTCAGGCATAGCACCTCAGCTCCCACTGGACTGCTCCTCATGCAAAATTAAATACAAAGGATAGAAATGTAGTAGCCAGTATGCTGAGAATTATGCATGTACAAAACTTGTCCCTCATCAAACTAACCTGCCCTAGGCAGTCGAGACTACACAAGCAGCTGAGTTGCAGACCTGGGCCAATCACAAGGTGAGAAGAGGAGAGTGGGAATAAGCCCTTACCCTGCCCCTGATAAACGAGTCCGAGACAGCTCACCCTCTATCTGCATTCACCTGACTCCCAGGGTCTATGTCTTGACTCTGCGCCTCCCACCCACATTCCTTCATGATCAGACCCCGAAATTCCCCAGCAAGCCTGGGGGATTGTCTACAGTGTCTCAGAGGTTTTACTGTGTTGTATTGTTCTTTTCATTTAGTTCCAGGAACATTTTTATTTCTTTCTTAATTTCTCCATTGACCCATTCAGTAGTGTGTTTTTTAATCTCTGTGAGATCATGTAGTTACTAGGATGTTTTTTTGGTATTTATTTTAAGCTTTAGTGCATTATGGTTTGATAGAATGAATGGAATTATTTCAACTTTTTTATTTTTTGAGGTTTGTTTTGTGCCCTAGTATGTGGTCAGTTTTGGAGAAAGTTCCATGGGGTGTTGAATAGAAAGTATATTCTTTGGTGCTTGGGTGGAATATTCAGTAAATGTCTATTAGGTCGATTTGATGCTTGGTATTGTTTAATTCAAATGCTTCTCTGTTTATTCTTTGTCTAGTTGTCCAGTCTAATGGAGACAGTTGGGTATTGAAGTTCCATACTACTAGTGAATTGGGATTAAACTTTGTCTTAAAGTCCTGTAGTAATATATGTATGAAGTTGGGTGCACCAGAGTTTGGTTCATATATGTTCATGATTTTAACATCTTCTTGATAAATTGTTCCTTTGATAAGAATGAAGCAAACCTTCATTCCTGTATCACTTCTGGTTACTTTTGGTTTGAACTCTATTTCATCATATATTAGAATTGCAACTCTTGCTTGCTTCCTGGTGCCATTTGCCATTTCACCTTAAGGTAGCTCCTGTTTTTGAAAGTGAAATGGGTTTTATGAAGACAATAAAAAGATGGATTTTATTGCTGGGCATGGTGGCACACGCCTTTAATCCTAGCACTTGGGAGGCAGAGGCAGGCGGATCTTTGTGAGTTCAAGGCCAGCCTGGTGTACAGAGTGAGTTCCAGGACAGCTGGGACTACAGGGAGNAAAAAAAAAAAAAAAAAAAGATGGATTTTATTTCTGAATCCATTCAACTAGCCTCTGTCTTGACAAGGGAGTTCAGTCCACTGATATTTAAAGTTATGATTGTACAATGTGTATTGGTTCCCATCATTTTAATTTCTGTTTGCCTTCTTGGTTGAGCTCTGTGTTTCCACAGTTCTACCTTCATTCAGTTTCTTTCTGTTGCCCCTTGGGTACAGTTATTCCTTTCTTCAGCTTTGTAATGCTTCAAGTAGTTTCTGAAGGGCTGGTTTTTCTGGACATGAATTCTTTCAGCCTCTTGTTGTGGAAGGTTTTTCTTTCCCTTTCAACTGTAATAGACATTTTTCCTCATTGAGCATTTTATTTCCTTCATTTCAGCCTGAGATTTTTTCAGTATTTCTCTTTTTTTATTCAGAAGTTTATATCATCTTCTTTTAGTTCTTTGATTTGTGTGTTCTTTAAATTTGTTTAATTTTTTGATCGTGTTTATGATTTTTCTTTTAAATTCTGTTTCCTGGGTTTCTCATTGTCAGACTCTACTGTAGGACTGGTAGTGTTTGTTTGGGGCATATTATTTGATTTTTCATATTATTATTTTTCCATTGTGATTTTGGCATATGCCTTTCTTTTATTGTTTGTGATTCAGGTGTGAAACTCAAGCCTGCCTTTGTCGAGTTGAAGTCTGGTTCTGTTTTTATACTTGATGTGCCTTGGTTGTTTTCTTGTTGGGAATCAAGAGATGATTTGTCTGGACTTCAGGTTCTCTTTGTTGATTTTATATTGGAGGGACTAGACAACTGTAGTTCAGCTACTCAGGAGTTCATGAAGAGGCTCAAGTCAGATGCCAACTAGCTACTCTCAGTCTTCCTCCCAAGGTCCGAGCCCTACGAGTCAGCAGGCACATCCCAATTTGTGACACTTGCTAGATGGACACTGGATTCAGGTGCTCTCAGACAGTCTGCAAAGGTCTGAGCCCTTACTAAAGGGCTGGAGAAAGCCTAGCCCTTCAGCAATGGGGCTTCAGAATGGTCCTAATGTAGGGGGATGAGAAAGGTGCTATTTCGAGAGCTCACCTCCATGGGGAGATAAGAGGGTAGTCCAGAGATCTGGTGTGTTAAGGGAAAAAGTGGGCCTGTACCCGAGGCCCAAGGGTATGGTGGCAGGGAAACTGAGAGTTGTTCAGGCTATAGATAAGTCAAGGTAAGGTAGGCAGGAACAGACTTTCCAGGGAAGAAGCTTCTTCTTGGAAATCCCAGACAAGGAGGGTTGGAGATTTACCATGAAGAGTCCATCAGGCTATGCTGGAAAATTGAGCTGGTCCAAGTTTGAGAGACTGAGACACAATGGGCAGGTCTGGACCAAGGGGATAGTCCAGAGATCTGGGGTGCCAAGAGCAAAAGTGGGCCTGTGTGCAAGGCTAAAAGGAGAACAAGATATGGTTGGGGGAACTAGAGTTGCTCCTGCTGTAGGGAATTCAAGACTTATCAGGGAAGATTGGTCTCAGGAATCTAAGGCAGGATGGGGGTAGGAAGAGCCAAGACAGAAGGCTGGTATCAGGAGACCAAGAGCAAGATGAGAGTGGCAACCAACTGTGAAGGGTCTAACCAGCCAGACTGGATAATTGAGCTTTTGTGAGTACAGGGGCTCAAGATACAATGGGCGAGTCTGGACCAGGAGAGTAGTCCAGAGATCTGGGGTGGTAAGAGCAAAAATGGGCCTGTGCCCAAGGCTAGAAGGAGGATAGGATGTGTCTATTTATCCTTTAGTCTTAAATACTGGGCTCCAGCAATATGTTACCGCTGGTATGTCACTTATATGTCCTGGGCTTCAGATGTGAGGTAAAAATAAAGTGACAAATTTGTCAACATTTTGCTGTCTTTGGACCTTTACACAGAGGTTATCAAAGCACTTATACAGTGGGGCTCTGTGAGCTGAAAGTGGAAAAAAAGACTGGTTACCAAGCTGGAAGTGCCTCCCTGAGTGCCATTAGTCATGCACACTGAACTTGAATCCTGCATACAATGATCCAAATGGCTTTATCAAAAGAGCAGTAATACTTTAGACACAACATTCAACCTGGGGGTGCCAAATGGTGCTAGGTATGAAGGGCAGGCTCTAGGACTCCAAGCTCCATAAATGGAGTACAGACTACAGCTCTGAGCAGCCTGCTGTCCCTGCACTTTTGCATGCATCATGAAGGCAGGGGCTTTACCTGCCAGAAAGTTAGTTTTAAGGATAAAGGTCCCTTTCAGTCCTAACTGATGTGCTATTCCTTATTTTGTTGCTTAGATCTCATATAAAGCAATATAAAAAGAAGTACATCACGATCGAAATAATCAAATACAACAGGCTGCACTGATACCATATCTAAAGTGACCTTGAATTCTGAACTTGTTGCTGGCATACCAGGAACAGTTGTGTTGTTTAAACAGAGAGTTCAAATATGGTATTGGAACCTCACCTATTGGGTTTCTCCTTGTTCACCATAGACGTTAGATTTTTGAGGGCTCTAAAATATATATAAGACTATTGGCACAATCCTCAGAGATATTTTATTCATTTTGTTTTGTTTTATCTTTCCTCCTTTTTCCCCAATGGAGAGTGTGGCTAAGCTGAGATTTACATAATTTAAGGAAGTCATAAGACATTGAGATTGTGTACTGAATAGCAAGGGTACTAAGTCCTCCAGGAACCTAGGGGAAAGGGGAAGTTGTTGAGATCATGCTATGCCCTGCTCTAAACTACTCCATATTCTACAAAGCAGTGATTTTTTCAGGCTGTTCATTGCCCTATGACACCCCATTTTATAAGCAACTTTTAACTCTGTTTTGAGAGAAAAAGGGATGATTATAACCCCTGGGTGGACCCAGAAACTCCATCATCTGTCAGACATCACACATATAGAAGAGACTGATAAAGAACTTTTATTCCTGGGACTAGAAAGGGAGCCACCCTATAAATTTATTGGGAGAGAACAGAAACTGTGGGGGCATGTGGTCATATTAAAATTATATCAGAGAAACCAGGCCCCCAAATTTTTCAGACATACCAGACAAATCAAATATCTAATTCCTTCACCCAGAGCTTATAAAGTAATAGACACTTAGCACTGCGATGGCATGGCCCCATAACAACCTATCATCTGATACCTAGTATGTACCTCAAAGACTGAAGACTACCCAACTCAGCTTGGTCCCCCACTATCAATGCACCCTACTCAGTCGCCTGCCCATCCACATGTTTGCTCATCTGGATCCAGACCCAGCATGCCATTTCTTAACTTTGTACCTATTTCTTACTCCAGACCTAGTTTGGCCTTTCACCTCACAGGTGGCCTAAGAAACTTCACTCTGCAAATCTGACACCACTAGCTCTGAGTAGCTCCCTCCTGGCACTGGTTGGTTGATTATCTTATCAATGCAAACTCACAATCCATTTCTAATATTTATTGAACTCTGCTGAAGCTTCTTTAACTTATATTCATTTTGTAACCCATATGTATGTGTATTGATATATGGGTATGTTTACTGTATGTTGTGTGATGTGTGATATGAGAGTTAATATTTATAATTCAGACTGGAATAAAAGAACCTGCATTCACCTCAGCCAGGGTATCTAGGAAGACAGGTTCTATGACAAATTGCTCTCATTGAAACTGCTGTACCTTGTGAAATTATTATTATTATTATTATTATTATTATTATTATTTTGTCTTTTTGAGATAGGGTCTCCCTTTAGTCCCAGCTGGACTGGAGCTCACTATATAGACGAGGCTGGCATTGAACTCACAGAGATCTACCTGCCTCTGCCTGTCGAGTGCTGGGATTAAAGGCGTGTGCCACCATGCCAGGCCTAAAATGGTTCTTAGCCACCATGTAGGTGCTAGGAATTGAACCCAGGTCCTCTGCAAGAGCAGTCAGTGCTCTTAACCTCTGAGCCATCTCTCCAGCCCCATGAATTTATTATTCAATAAATTCTGACATTGTGAAATGACACATGGATGTTTGTCTGTCTGACATAGTATGCTCACTACAGGAATGCTTGAAATGGCGAGTATGGTTCTTCAAAAGAATAGTAAATCAGCAGATTAGGAGAGCAGAGACAAGCCAAAAATCTGATCCTGGGCCCATCTCTGACTGCCTCTGTGTGTATACCTCTCCCATGTGCATATAGGAAACCAAGTTTAGGGTTCCAAATTTAACAGGACTTGCCCCAATTGTAGTGAACCTTGCCACTATTACATAGGTATGTGTAGCATGGATGATCCTTCAAAAAACTGACTTTCCCATGCTTAGGGGCATCTGCCTGCCCAGGATTATAACTGTTGGCCTTATGAGGAAAAAGGAGGAGCCAGAGGAGTCACCTACCCCTTCCAACCAGCCAGTTGGCCTCAGCTCTGTGAGGGGGAGGGGCTAAGGGTATAGAAACAGAGACTGTCAAGAGCTGGGTTTCTCTCACCCTCCACCATCTTGGGCAGAGGTCACAAGGTCCATGGTGGGCAGGGAACTTTTTTGTATGGCCATGAGGGAGGGGAACTACCAACATTCCTGTAAATAACCCCCTCACCCATTTGCTCTGTATGCAAGCCCAATTAAACTCACTAGAATCTTCCAAACTGTGGTTTGAGGAGTCTGTTCCTCACTTTGCCTTTGGGACCTGGGACCATGGGAGGGGAATGCAGGATGCTAAATGTGCACATACCTCCTAGAAGGAATTTTGGCAACAAAATGCAAAGAGATAGTGCATTACAGAGGGGTTCTGAAATGAAAGTGTAATTTCCTCAGGTCATCAAATCTGGGATGGGGGTAAGTTGTGGGTAGGTGACCAGAAGTTACTTTTCTGTTGCTGTGCTAAAACAGGAAAACCAAGGCAATGGTTAGGAAGAGTTTATTTTGGCTTATAGTTCCAGAATGGTAAGTGCCCATCATGATGGAAAGATACAGAAGCAAGCAGGCATGGTGATTCATGCAGGTAGCTGGCAATTCATATTTACCTTGGCAAACATAAAGCAGAGAGAACAAACTGTAAATGAAGGAAAGACATAACTCTCAAAACTAGCCCTAGTACTGTAGCCAGCAAGTCTGTGCCTCCTAAACCTCTGCAAAGAATGCCAACTGGGGACTGAGTAGTCAACTACCTCAGACTATGGCAGATATTTCTCATACAAACCACTACACACCCTGGGCCTCACAGATTCATGACTATATCATACCCTGTGCCTCATACGTTCATGACTATATCATAATGAAAAAAATTTTAGCTCATCTTTAAAAGTCCCCACAGTCTTTAACAGTCTCAACACTATGCAAAAGCCCAAAGTTCAAAGGTTTTTTGAACATCAAAGAAGTCTGTTAACTACAAACTTCTGTAAAATCAAAAGGATAAATTACGTACTCCAACATATAATGGAACATAATATATATTCCCATTGCAAAGTGAAAGAATAGAGTCACAGTGATAAAATGTCAAAGCAAAACAAAACCAAATCCAGCAGGGCAAACACCAAATCCTGTAGCTCCATGTCCACTTTAGTTGCAAAGGCCTCAGATGGCTCTTCACCTCCAGCTTTGCTGCCTGTAATTCATTCTCTCTCTCTCTCTCTCTCTCTCTCTCTCTCTCTCTCTCTCTTTCTCTCTCTCTATCTCTTATTCCAGTCCCCTTTGGCAGATGTCTTTTGGCCCTGGAATCTCCAACATTTTGGAGTCTCCAATGAGATTCACTTTCACAGTTTCACACAATGGTTTCTCAAGGCCTCCTGCCTTCTCTCAGTGACTCCAGCACTGGACAAGTTGCCTGGCTTTGGCATCTCTATGAACAGTGATGAAGATGAAGAATCTATGAACACTTCATTCTTGTATCTTTCATGTTTCTAAAGCCAGTAGCCTGAGGATGGCACTGTCAAGTTTGGCCACCAGTTTAGAATGGACTCTTTCCCCTTTATACCACATTAACAGTAGCTTTTGTATATTGAATTAATTGCTTTCTGGGAACAAACAACCTCTTGGACTTTTTCCTTTGGAAGCTCAGCACAACGGGGTCTTGCACTGAGAGCATCCTGTCCCTTATTACAGTGCTGAGCAGGAGGTCTCTCCTTGATGACACTAATCACCTGCTTAACAATTACAGTCTCTATTCCACAACTTGTCTTACATTCAACATTAAGCTCTGAGTTCTCTTTTATTTCAAAACTATACATTTTCTATTTCTTTCTGCCCCACTTGGTCTTTTTCACCGTAGTCCTGCATAAGCATTATCCTTAATAACCAAGTCACAGGTTCAATGTTAATTCTTCCACCAAAGAAATTAGTCCATGACTTTTTGTTTTGGCCTCAGGTGAATTCTTAGGACAGGGGTAGAATGAAGCCAGATTATCTACCAAAAAAATCATAGGAATGGCCTTCAGCCCCATTGCTGTTACAGTCCTTGTTTCCTTCTGAAAGGTCTTTGTCAGTGTCTCTATATGCCACATTATTATCAGCACTGTCTTCCAGGCTCCTACTAGACATGCTCATTAAGCTCTGCTCATAACATTCAACTACCTCTATAGTCCAAAGTTGCAATGTCTTCCACATTCTTCCAAAAAACATCCTTCACAGCAACAGCCCAGTCTCTGGTATCAACTTCTGTATTAGTTACTTTTTGTTGCAGTGATAAAATGCCATGACAATTTATAGAAGAATTTGGGGGGGGGTTATGGTTCCAGAGGGATAAGAGTCCATCATGGCAGGGAATGCATGGCAGCAGGCAGGTATGGTGGTTGGGAAGGAAGCTGGTATATCTTCAGTATCAAACATGGAGCAGAAAGAGAGAGAAAGTGAAAACTACAAATGGGGCAAGGCTCTCCAACCCCATCCCCAATGACACACTTCCTCCATCAAGGCTGCACCTCCTCAACTTCTGCTAACAGGCCCCCAACTGGGGACCAGGTGCTCAAATACCTGAGTGTATGATGAACATTTCCTATTCAAACCACCAGTGGCCAAGAGACCTTCACATTGGCCTCCTCATTCCAATATCACACATTCTACATGCTGTTGATGGACTGCATGTCCAGCCCTGAATTTTTCTTTTTCTTTTTTTTTTGTCTTATTGAGTCCCTATAGCCCCACCTGTCCTGGAACTCTCTCTGTAGACCAGGCTGGCCTTGAACTCACAAAGATCCGCCTGCCTCTGCCTCTTGAGTTCTAGGATTAAAGTTGTGTGCCACCATGCCTGAAATTTTATTCTAGCCAAGAAATCCAAAACATATCAGCACATTATCAAGCTAGCTCCTGCTCATGACCTAACGGTAGTTGCCTGCAGAAATCTGAGATTTCTGATACCTTTCAGGAATAGATATCACTGGCTGGGTCCCAAATGTCTTGTGCACTCACTGCCCATTCTTACATGGTATATTGGTTGTGTCACATAGGTGGCAAACTAGTAAAAATAGTATATACATTTTGTATGGCAGTACTCTCAAAGGAGCCCAGGACTGATCACATGGAATATGAGCTTCCCTGTCCCACACCAAAATATTAGGGTTATACTGATGGTGATTTATCTTACCACATTAATACTGTATGGAAATACTTGATCTTCATATACTGGGTACAGGCTCCATTAAATATACTGTGCTCCAGGTACCAGAAAGGAGACACAAAACAAGGATATTCACTGAGCTTAGAGGGTACAAGGACCAGTTTGTTTTAAGAATAAGGATGTTCCCCTGTCTCTGTTCATGGAAAGGCCAGAAGAGGTAGATGCAGATCATATCCAGGATACATGGGTCCTGAGAACCACACCAAGCCCAAGGAGACATGGACTCCAGAGTGCTGAGCCCAGCAACACCCACCCTCACTGAATTGAGCCACCAATGTGGGAAGGAACAGCAAATATCAGGTTAAGTTTCCCAAATTTCTTGGTTGCTATGAGGTTTAGATTGTTTTGAAAAAAATAAAAAACAGGATATTTTTCCAAAGCTGCATATTTACATTTGTTAAATGAATCAAATGCCAAAAATCTCTGGTGAGTAGGTATCTTCTTGATGTTAACCCTGTCCCATACTTAGCAACTTAACCACATTTCCTAGTTCCTGCAAATTTACAGAGGATGTTCCTAGCCATAGAAGTGTTTTTTCTTCTTCCATTGGTCGAGTTGCATAGGACACCAATTATGCTCATCTTCACACCAGCCAACTGCAGTGCCTATAGTAATACTCAATATTTGGTGATTAGAATTGCCCAGAACTGCCTCTTGGCTCTGTCAACACCTGTCCTCTGTGGTTACTCTGAGATTCCCTGTTACCACTCTGACAGCTCTAGTTGTTACTCTGTGGACTCCTGTGGTTATTCTATGAAATCCTTGTCATGCTATAGAATACCATTGCTTTGTTGCTATTTGATGTTGCTCTGTATTTTTTTAAAATTTTTATTTATTTTAAGTGTATGAATGTACTGTCTGCATGTAGGTTTGTGCACCCATGTCGTGCAATGCCACGGAGGTCAGAAGAGGGCATTGGATTCTCCTGGAACTGGAGTTCTCCTGGAATTGGAGTTAAGGATAGTTCTCAGCTGCCATGTGGGTGCTGGGGATTGAACCCGGGTCCTCTGCAAGAGCAGTTGGCGCTCTTAACTGCTAGGCCATCTCTCCAGCCAGATGTTACTCTGTATTAGTGCTATGTAAGACACATTGAATTGGTAAATTGCCAAGTGTTATTTAAACTCTGAAAGAGGGGAAAACAGCAAGCAGCTAAGAATATTAAAACATTATGTCCTTGAGAACAGTTAAAAGGTAAACTATTCCTGTGAGAGGTTACAATTACTTATCCCAGGGTATAAAAATGCCTGCAGTGGGAAAAGGAAGGCAGAAGCTCATTTATGTAGACACTTTCAACCTGTAACCAGCATAACTGCTTGCTTTATCAATCCATTTCTGCTTGATGGTGTAAGCACCAATTTGATGATGTTTTGTTATATAGTCATTGCTTCTATCTGCTACTTGCTACTTGTACTTTTATTTTTACTTGATATATGCTTAATAAAGTCACTTGAAACTACAAGAAAAGATTCTGTAGATCATTCTTTGAACCATATGGAAGATGCTATTACTCTGAGCATTCCACTATAACTCTTGTTATTTATTGTTATTGTCCATTACTGTGAGCTACTGTTGTTTTGTGGGTTCTCCTGTTAATCTGTGAATTTCCAGTGTTACTCTGTGGACTCTTCTTTTGTGAGTTCCTACAATTAATTTGTATCTTTTCAATTAAACAGAAAGAACTCTTTCATAAGCAACTATGTACATGTTATCAAATTAAGTTGAAATTAATTTGTTCCCCAAGTTATAATGATTTGACTTATTTCAATTTTTACATGGTATGAAAGCATACACCTACCTACCATATCCTGGTTTGTCTTTCCATTGCTGTGACAAAACACTCTGACACCAACTTGGGGAGGAAAGGGTTTATTCAGCTTACATCTCCTGGGTCACATTTCATCACTTAGGGAGCCCAAGGCAGGAACTCAGGGCAGGAACCTGGAGGCCATGGAGGACTGCTGTTCACTGGCTTGCTATCTACTGGTTTGCTCTCTGGCTCATGCCCAGCCTGCCTTCTTATACTGTCACTGCTCAACAATCAAGACAATACACCACAGATATGGCCACAGACCAATCCAATGGAGCCAATTCCCCAACCGAGGCTCCTTCAACCCAGGTGTGTCAAGTTGACACCAAAGCTATCCAGCACATACCACTAATCTGTATTATTCAATAAATACATGAAGTACTTGTATGACATTTCCTGGGGATATATAACCAAATATCTATTCAACCTAGTATGGTACCAACATCAGACCTAAGAAACAATTTCAGGCACATTTAGCTTAGTGAACCAGTGAGTTTACTGTGGTTACTTACAGGAGCATAAGAGGAAGATTACTTACAGGAACATGGGTAACTCAAAGGCATCTGCATCATTGAGAAGTCCACCCCAACATAGGTGACAATTCAGGAACCTGCATCCCTGGAGATCCCTGCACATTGATTCTGCTTATAAAACCTTGGGTAGGAGATCTGGAACTTTCTGAGTCTTGGGAGCCCTCCTCCTCTCTCTAGTTCAGAGGACACAGCTTACACAGCATATTCAACACTTTCTAACAAAAGATTCTTTTAAATTTCAATTTTATTCTCTCTCTCTCTCTCTCTCTCTCTCTCTCTCTCTCTCTCTCTGTATGAGTACAGACACACAAGACCCACAATGCACTCCTAGTGGGCAGAGAAAAACTTTTTCTAGGATATTTGTTCTTTTTCCACCATACATGGGATCCTGGGAGTGAACTAAGGTCATCAGGCTTGGGTAGCACACTGAGCCATCTCACCAGCCCTCAACACACTGTTTTAAACAGGCTTTATTAGATAATTTTGCCTGACCACAGGCTTATGTACATGTTCCGAGTGCATTTAAGATAGGTTGGAATTAAGCAATATTCGCTAAGTTTGGTGTATTAAATCCATTTTGACTTAATATTTTCTTTTTTTTTAAATTTTATTTCTGTATGTGTATGAATGTACTGTCTGCATGCAGGCTTGTGCACCCGTGTTGTGCAATGCCACGGAGAAGAGGGTCTCGGATTCCCCTGGAACTGGAGTTCTCCTGGAATTGGAGTTTCAGACGGTTCTCGGCCGCCATGTGGGTGCTGGGGATCGAACCTAGGTCCTCTGTAAGAGCGGTTGGCGCTCTTAACCACTAGGTCATCTCTCCAGCCCTTGACTTAATATTTTCATCTTGCTTGGGCTTATCATGAAAAAAACCCACTGGAAATTAAGGAGTGATTGTATTTTATGGCCTCTGTTCTGGTAATATCTTGGCTTGGTAATATCAACAAACTCCATAGGCAGCCGACATTGGTTGAACATTCTGAATTTTGGTTATTTGCAAATACATCACTACAGGTTCAACAAAAACAGGCATTGGGCATGATTTAGAGGCAAGAGAAAGGTACCTAAATTGAATGCGTGGTAGTATTGCCTACTTCAGTCCATCATTCGTCCATTATTATTTTTAAAGTAGTCAGTCAAAAAACGCTATTAGAATACGCACATCAGAAATGATTTGCTGAAGTTTTCCAAATATGAATACCTACTTCATTTTGAAATAGAAGACTAAAAAACTGAGCATGCATTTCGTTTACACTAGGCCTTTTAAAATATTTTCCATTCTCGAACTCATTCATACTTACTGCAATCCCTAGGGTAAAAACCATTCTGAGCTCCTTGTTGCTAGCAAGGAGGTCTTCCAGCATCAATCCTCAGGAGTGACTGTTGAGAGGATCTGACTTGCGGCACCCCTTACCCACTGTGGTACAATCTGCTTTATCTCCTTCCCTCCCCTCCCACTAACCCCACACTGTATTTGGAAAACAGGGCGTCATGTTAACACTACACTCTGGGGGCATTTTTAGCTTTCTAGGAACTGAAGGATACTCTGAGACGCAAGTCATCAGATCCTCTTTGAGCCTCAGGGATACTGTCAAAGAAACAGGCGCACTGATGGGGCAGCTCTAAGGAAGTCTCCTGCAGCCAGGCTGTTCCCTGGGCTGGAACACTTGGTAGTGGGGTGATGGATCTGAGTGTAGACGGCCAGCAGGTGTCCTTGCAGCAGCACCCGGGTGCCAGGGCGCAGTCTGCAGAGTCGGAGAGGGCGTCCGGAGACCGGAACCAGCCGCTGAGTGTAGACGGCCAGCAGGTGTCCTTGCAGCAGCACCCGGGTGCCAGGGCGCAGTCTGCAGAGTCGGAGAGGGCGTCCGGAGACCGGAACCAGCCGCTCGCTCAGGGGTGAGTGAGCCATCACTCCAGGGCTGGGCCAGCGGAGAGGGTCCAAAGGTTCCTCGGTGGCCGCACCCCACAGGAGGCCGCACCCACAGGAGCCCACAGGGGTGTTGTGTTCATTGCGCACGCGTGAGTGGGAAGACCTCCGAGACCGGGTAGCAACTCAACCACGTGGCGCCAGGACAGCCAATCATCGCGATCTTGGGTGGGGCTTCCAGGGGGGCGCCCCTGCGGACCGCTGGCGATTTCCGGCAATAATCCAGCTGGCCGGTTGGTGTGCTCTGAGGTTGTCTTCCACTTGCACCACCAGGTGAGGGGACCCTGGGGGACTTGGGGCGGGCAAGCACCGGCAAGCTGGGCTTCCCCGGCACGCCCCGCGGGCACTCCCCGCCGCTCTTCTGCGGGCTGTGGGCTTGTCTGCCTCCCTAGGTCCCCGGGCGTCCTCCCTGGCCGACAGGCCTAGTCTCCTCCACAAGGTCCCCGCTTCCGAGCAGCGGGCCTGGGCTCGGTCGTCCGGCTCGCTCTTGTGCTCGCTGCAGTTTTCCTTGACACTGACACTTGGGTGTTGCATCTTTACCTTCCCAGTGAGCTCAATTCGACCTCTTCCTCTCGAGCTCCGTCCTCCTCCCTGGGCATGATCAGATTCCCAGGAACCCCGCAATCTGAAGAACCTTCTTCTCGGCAAAACACCCTTTTCCTGCAGCCTCACCTTTCAGCCCTAATCAGAAAAGGCACGCTTTTCCCTGCTCCTTCCCATTCCATCTCCTACCCCCATCCCCTCCCTTGTGCTCCCTGGCATGTTCTGTGGCATGGGGCATCAGTGATGATCTTTCTGAACTACTGGAGTAAACTCCATTTCTCAGTCTGTAATACGCAGTTTTTTTGGTGGTTTTTCGCGATCATATTTGTCCACATTTACAAATCGTACTTACATTTGACCTAAGTTGTTTGACCTTAACTTGAAAATATTGTAAGAAAAATAGAGCAGCAAGGCAAAACCAATGTTAATCGGGTTGAAAACAGTTCTTATTCCAGAATAATAAAAATTATATTCTCAAAATCTTAAATGAAAAATTAAAAAATATTTCACAAACTTTTTTCTCTGAAATTGAAGTTGCCTTGCTATTTTTGTTGAGATTTTTATCTTATATAGCTCTTGCTATACATTCACAAATTTTATTGTTTTGAAGATAGACTTAACTAATATAAACAATGATTATTCCTTTTCTTGTAATTTAAAAGGTAGCAGCACACATTAAGGTAAAAAGATGACATTTTCTGCCATCTGTTTTAATGGGGCATTAGGGATTACTATATGTATAGTGGCTAAGAGTATGGATTGTGAGATAAGAGCCTCTAATTTTGAATCCCATTCTATCAAATTCAGTGCATTCATCTATAAAATAGAGAATTTTTGGTATTTGTAGTACTGGGGGTTGAACTCAGTGTCTCACAAATGAGTTTTATCCGCAGATGTAAAATAGAAAATTACATTTCTCCAGTAAGGATAGTTCCTACTTTGTAGTATGAGGACTAAATGAAGGTGTAATTCGTGGGAATCATTCAGAGGTGATGCCTACCCTATTCTGTGTTCTAATAAATGCTTTCCATTACTATTCTCATTAGTTTAGGGACCATGTGCTTGTAGAAGAAAAAAAATACTGCTTTCTTAGTTCAGGTTCTTTATTATTAGGAGTTTCTACCAAGAAATAAACTTGATGAATCCCTGTTCTGCAGAACAAGGAAAGATTTAAACCTGTTAAGCCTCACATGCTTTCTGGCCTTTAATATGTTAAAAGACTGCAAATTAGGCTAGACAGATGCTCAGTGGTTGAGAGCACTTACTATTCTTGCAGATGATCCACTTTGGGTTCCCAGCACTCACATGGTCACTCACAACTATCCATAATTCCAGTTCTAGGGGATCCAACACCTTCTGCCCTTCATGGGCACCAGACACACAGATGTTGATGCACTAATGCGCAAGCAAAATGCACATAAAAATATATAAACTTTTTTTTGAAAGGGTGAAAATGATAAGCTGTGTCACAGTTGAATAGACTGAGAAGTTTCTCATACATGCTTATTTTTTTTTTAAATTTTTTTTTTTTATTTTATTTATTTCGGTATGTATATCAATGTACTGTCTGCATGCAGGTTTGTGCACCCGTGTCGTGCAATGCCGCGGAGGTCAGAAGAGGGTCTCGGATTCCCCTGGAACTGGAGTTCTCCTGGAACTGGAGTTTCAGACGGCTCTCGGCCGCCATGTGGGTGCTGGGGATCGAACCCGGGTCCTCTGCAAGAGCGGTCGGCGCTCTTAACCGCTAGGCCATCTCTCCAGCCCCTCTCATACATGCTTATTTACACACACACACACACACACACACACACACACACATACAGAGCCCGTTTTTTACCTTACCTGAGGCTAATCTTGCTTGTCATCTTCACACACCTAGGAAGAAGAAACCTCAATTGAAGAATTTCTTCCAGCGGAAGGGCTGAGAGCATGAGCATGTCTTTAGGACATTTTCTTGATTGCTAATTGGTGTGGGAAGGCCCAGCCCACTGTGGTCAGTAGTGTTTAGGCAGGTGGGCCTAGACAGTGTAAGAAAGCTGTTAGCAAGCGAGTAAGCATCATTCTTCCACCATTTCTGCTTCAAGTTTTCACCCTGATGGAATTCCTGACCTGACTTTCTGAAAAGTTGGAATTTATACAATACATACAAACACTGTGACTTCTAAGATGAAATAAATCCTTTCCTTCCCAAGTTGCTCTTGGTCAGACTTTGTTTTTTTTTTTAATTTTTAAAATTTTATTTATTTCTGTATGTGTATGAATGTACTGTTTGCATGCAGGTTTGTGCACCCGAGTTGTGCAATGCCGCAGAGGTCAGAAGAGGGTGTCGGATTCCCCTGGAACTGGAGTTCTCCTGGAACTGGAGTTTTGGACGGTTCTCGGCCTCCATGTGGGTGCTGGGGATCGAACCCGGGTCCTCTGCAAGAGCGGTTGGTGCTCTTAACCGCTAGGTCATCTCTCTAGCCCTGGTCAGACTGTTTTGTACAGCCACAGAAAAGAAACTAGAAAACCTAAGCATTTATAAATTATCAAAACAAAGGTGATTTTAATTAAAATACATTTATAAAGTGCTGGCAATTCATTATTTTTAGCTACCTCGGCAAGTGCTCTACCACTGAGCTACAGCCCCAGCCCTTAGTGGCTTGTTGTTAGTGTTTATTAATAAATCCTCCATAATTTATGCCTTCATTCATGAATTGTATAGATTATACTTTAAAATATCAATGTGATCCTAATATCTGGCCCTAACAAGTCTATGTAATTCATTTGCAGAACAAATATTTTTCTCTATTTTGTAAAATCTGGGACATGAGGGTTTCATTTTCATGGTCTGCTGGCTGCCAATTCTTAAACACAGATACTTAACACCTAAAAAATTCAGACTAGGCTGTTTTTATTTCTCATGCAACTTATTAAGACAAGTTTGTGTATAGTTGTTTTTCCAAAGTTATGTTATTGGAAATGATCCAATGGCTCTTTACATAAATGCTATTAAGGATTGTTTTTGAAGCTAAAAGATAAGTACGAAATGGTGTGTGGACATGTGTCTTCCTAGATTAGTGCAATGTTTGTATGTCATCAGGTTTAGGATTATTTGTTAGCAGAAGTTACAAAGAACATGGATGAGGAATTGTTGCTTCTGGAATTATTTTTCTATTCTCTGTTTCATTTTATGCTACAGGCTCCAGAAAATTACCTTTCTTTTTTTAAATTTTTTAAATTTTTTTTATTTTAGAAAATTACATTTCTAAACAATACTGGTCAACATGCTGCTTAAAATTTTAGTTCTCAAAAGAGAGTAGAATATAAACACTTTTAACTCTGAGACTCTTATGTGACAAGTATACTCACAGTCCAGGACTTCTCCAACTTATTCAAACTGTTCCTTCTTTCAAATGTATTACATACATTCTAGCATTAATCTTTCCACCCACTGTACCTCTGGCTATTTCTTTCCTTGCTTATCCATTAATGGAATATATAACCATGGTTTAAGACAAGCACATAGTCTGTTCTCAGGGCCTTCCTAGCTATCATGCCTATTTCTCTAGTTAAATGTAAGTTATTCTATTTAACACTAATAGGATATTCATACTCCAGACTTGTGTATACACACACAAGCACACACAAACACATTCTTTATATCTCATGTATATGAATTTTCTTTGTATTTTTGGTTTCCTTTTGCTAGGTATTTTAATTTCTGTGCTAGACTGCTTCTCTCATAACACTTAGTACATGTCCACTGTTTATTATTGAAGTGATCCTTCATTTAATCAGTAGTATTTTTAAGGGTTTTCAGAATTGATAAAATATTTTTTTTCTGAATCAAGTTTCAATGTGATACTGAGAGACACTTGGGCTGTTGTCAGAGCTGATCCCAATAGCCATATTCCTATAGAGAAAAACTTCAGGCTGAAGTTGACATTTAAAATCCCTATGATCTTCATTCTTTAATGTGTTCTCTGGCCTTTCTCTAAATATCATTGAGTCACATAACTATGGATTAACCAGATGTTGTAGTGGTCTTTGCATTTGAGCTGCCTATACTCCTCTAGCTGTGCAGTAGATTTGTAATATAACATGGTTAAGATCTAAAGAACATTTATGTCAAGTACCTTCTAAAGCAAGAGTTTGATCAGTATGTAAAAGAGAAAGATGTATTCTGACTACAAATTAGTTTAACAAGGTTTTAAGATCCTCTTGATGTTTGAATAAAGATTATTTCCACATCTATTTCATACACTGGGCCAGGACATGAGTCCTTGGAGATAACACATGGGTAGTGTCGAAATCTATGTATTTTTTTCTTTCTGTTTGCCTTTATTAGTTATACTAAGTAGAGTTTGGGATACATTTTTCAAATACTCAAAGCAATGGAATATTCTACATCATAAAACACTACAAGTCTACTTTGCTTTGTTTCTTTGTTTTATTTTCAGTGATGGAAGTATCTCATCTAAGGTAGCTAAGTGCCTTGCCACTGAGCTTGACTCTGGCCCTTCCAAGTCTACTTAGAATGGGAGATTTTAGCATATTTTTCTGTGATGTAAATACTCTGCATTCTGAATATTCAGGTCAACTTTGGATGTGAGATGGAAGAACATTGCTCTACTGAAGCTCTGTTTGAGCAAGCCTTCAGCTTTCTTTCTATACCTACACTTAAAACTTGTCTACTTTTGAACTCCTATTAAGTATGGCTTAATAATGTTTTCCTCTATTGTTCTTTCTTAAGATGTCTTCTTCTGTTGACTTTCCACCTTCCTCTCCAAGTTCTTAGTCTTTCCTTTCAAGTTCTTTCCTCTGCTTTTCTTTATTTATTTATTTATTTATTATTTTTTTGCCTTTTTTATTTTAATTAATTAATTTTTTATGTGTACGAATGTACTGTCTGCATGTAGGTCTGTGCACCCGTGCCGTGCAAAGCTGTGGAGGTCAGAAGAGGGCGTCGGATTCCCCTGGGACTGGAGTTAAAGATGGTTCTTAGCCACCATATGGGTGCTGGGAATTGAACTCAGGTCCTCTGCAAGAGCAGTTGGTGCTCTTAACCGCTGAGCCATCTCTCCAGCCCTTGGCTTTTCTTTATTCACTTGTCTGTTTCTCATTTCTTAGGAGTCCTTTGTTTGCTCATGCTGCATATTTTATGATATTATGTCCATAACTTTGTTGTTCTGAATACTGTCTGGCTTTCATTATGTAGCTCTGGCTGTCCTGAAACCATGTAGACCAGGCTAGCCTCAAATTCACAGAGATCTGCCTGTCTCTGCCTCTTCAGTGCTGAGATTAAAGTCATGAGGCACCACACCTTTCACTGGCCTTTTTTTTTTACCCCCAAGCTTTGAGTCTGTGCATTCATCCATTCAGTACATAAATAGGTGTTTGTTGAGTTCTGGCTGTGTACCTGTTATTGTTCAAGGTAATTGGGTAAAACACAGAGGAAGATACATGGTAAGTAATTTTAGATACTGCGCAGTGACAGGGGTGGAAATGGTGGAGCAATTTGTATGAGGCGATCAGGGAAGCCTTTGTAGGGAGGTAACATTTTGAATCTGCAACATGAATATCTGTGGTATTTCCTAGCACTTAGTGTAAGAATTGACTGCCTTTGGACCTTTAAAAGAACTTAGCCTTCACTCCTAAGTACTTCTGTTAATTGGCTCACATGGGCTAAGTTCTTATGTTTTTAAAAACCTTCCTAGACTGTGGAAGGACCTCGGGGATATAGAGATGGATTAACCATTAAGGGCACTGGTTGCCCTTGCAGAGGACCCGGATATGATTCCCAGAACCCACATGGCACTAACAACTTTCCCTCAGCTCCAGTTCTAGGAGAATCCAACACTCTTCTGACATCTGCAGCATTGCACAGCACAGGTGCACTCACATACATGCAGGTAATACACTCATACACATAAAAATAATAAAATATAAAAATAATAAAGGACCTCTACTCTAGTCAATAGGAAGAACTAGTGTTCTAAGTCTCACCCATTAAATTGTAAGCTTTGTGAAGGTAACATTGGCAATTCTGTAGTTTTTTTAAAGTAATGTGTCCCAAACTGAAACCAGCATCTCTTCCCTAGCTCCTTCCCAAATCTGTTCCTGCTATATAGTTTCTCTTAGAGCAGGGTGAAAAGCAATAATCTGGCTAAATCATTTGCCTTTGTAAATTCCTTTCTTGGCTTCTGATTAATCTCAGGATGAAACCTAACCTCTTTTCCTCATCTGGGCATCATGGTTTCCCAGTGTCTCCTGGCTTTTTCATCTTCTGTTCTAAGTGTCACTCATGTTGATCTCCTCAGAATTGGGTGGGAGTGTGGTTCAGTTGTGTTGCTGCAGACTTCAAGCAGGAAGTGGGGCTGTTTAGAATGGTATTCTCCAGTTTGCTTCCTTCTTCAGGTATAAGCTCAGGTGTAACCTGGGGTAGACCTTTCATGATGTGAAGTATTAGTAAGACCCATCTATGCTTACTCCAGCTTATCACTTTACTACAGTCAAGGTGCTGTACCATTATGCTTGGTTATCATGGCTACCCAACATTAAGTGATAAGCATTTACACGTTAAGTAAGAATTTTGTTCCAAATCAAGCTTCTGTTCATTGTATACTTTTAATGTAAACTAATTTTTTTTTTAGGAGAACTATGCCATTTCTTGGTCAAGATTGGAGATCCCCTGGATGGAGCTGGATTAAAACTGAGGATGGATGGAAAAGATGTGACTCCTGTAGTCAGGAGCTCAGAAGTGAAAATAACCAGTGTAATATCAACCATAGCATGTAAGTCTCAGTGAGACAGATCCATGGCCTGCCAGCCTGACATTAGTGGCCTCATCTATTTTTCAGAGCTCTGTCACTTAAAATTTTGCTTGTGTTTTACCTAGGCTTGTTGCTCAGCTCCCAGGAGTTACCAATGCTGGGGTTGCAAGTATGTATGGCCATACCTGCTTTTACATGGGTACTGATGATTCAAACATAGGTCCTACTGCTTGTGCAGCAAGCACTCTTACTCCTTGAGACATCCCTCCAGCCCCAAGCTTGCCATCTTAATCATATCTAGGTACAGAGTTCAGTGGCATTCCATGCAACCTTCCCAAACTGAAAACCCTGTCCTCAGTAAGCAATAACTCCATCCCTTCTTTCAGCCCTAGTACTTACCACTCATAATGCCTCATCTGTCCTTTTGTGACTAGATTATCTGATTTAGCAAAATGTCATGAAAGGCCAACTGTATTTAGCATGTATCAGTAGTTCCTTCAATTTTGGAAGTATTTTTCCTCCTCACTTTTATTTTGTGTACTTAACTATAAAAACCATCACTAGGGCTGGAAAAATGGTTCAGCAGTTAAGAGCTCCCACTGCTCTTGCACATATCCCAGCACCCACATGGCAGCTAAGAGCCTTCTTTAAGCCAGGCATGGTGGTGCACGCCATTAATTCTAGCAGTCGGGAGGCAGAGGCAAGCAGATCTCTATGAGTTCAAGGCCAGCCTGGTCTACAGAATGAGTTCCAGGCCAGCTGGGGCTATAAGGAGACCCTGTCTCAAAAAAACAAAACAAAACAAACAAAAACTACCAAAAAGTATGGCTTCTCCCCACTTTAAAATACTTTGTAAAAATAGCAAATAATAAAGCCAGACATGGTGGTGTATACCTTTAATTCTAGCACTCAGGAAGCAAAGGCATGTCGATCTTTGTGAGTGTAAGGCCACCCTGGTATACATAGCAAGTTCCAGGCTAACTGGGGCTACAGCGAGACCCTGTCTCAAAATATCAATATAGATTCAAAGGGGGGGGAAGGGAGGAAGAGAGAGAGAGAGAGAGAGAGAGAGAGAGAGAGAGAGAGAGAGAGAGAGAGAGAAAGAGAGTGGGGGAGGAGAATGAGAGAAACTAGTCAGTAATTTGCCCGACATAGGTACTTTCTCCCTGATTATCATCAGTAGGTATCCACAGGGCCTCTTTTCCCAGTCTATTGAGTCCCATCAAACCCTGGGCATCTTAGAAAATATCAGGCATTAACCAAGGAGGGCATTCTACTAGAAAGATGTAGCTGTAGCCAGAAGGCTTGGAATATTGCCACTACAGGTAGCCTGTCCAGGGCTCAGCTGGGAATGAGTCTGTTTTCTCTCTGTTGGAGCATCTAGAAATGGCATAGTAAATATATCTATGGGTATTCACACAACTCACTCTCTGTCTCACACACCTACCAGAGCTAATGCACAGGCTGCCCCAGTTTATGAAGCTGATTGCCCTCCTTCTTGTTTTCTAGAGAATGATGTTATTTATGTCACTTTTCCTTTGATATGTTTGTGATTTTAGTTAGAAAAGCTTTTGTTCAGATTCATAAGTATTTCTAACTAGTATTTGAGTCAATAATAAACAGGTATAAGATTAATAGATTTTTTTCTTTTTGAGACTGGGTCTCCCTTTAGTCCCATCTGACCTGGAGCTCACTCAGTAGACCAGGCTGGCCTTGAACTCACAGAGATCTGCCTGCCTCTGCCTCCCAAGTGCTGGAATTAAAGGTGTGTGCTACCACACCTGGCAAGTATAAGATTAAATATAAGATTCAAGAACCAACATATTTTCTTGAGTTGATTTCCATTAAGTGCTTGTGACAGGATGTAGTTGTGTATTTCAGATGTTCTTTGGTGTCTGACAGTTTACAGCCATTATTCATGCTTTTTAAGTGATGAACAGACTTCATGTGGCAAACTCAGTAGTTTTATTAAAGGTGTACACTGGTGGGTAAAAAGAGGCTTTTACACAATTTTCTTGTCAAAGAACAGTGATGGGGAAATAAGCAATTTTAGATCTTTGGTTTTGAGTGTCCTTCCCACATGGTTCCACCAGCCAGCTTTTCACCAAAACACTTCCTTCCTTGCTTTCAGACTAAAACCTGACTGTTCAGTGTATATAAAAAAGCATTTTTTAGTTTTGATAGTGTGGATTGCTATTTAAAATTTTTTTTATTACACAGATTTTTTTTTTTAAAGAAAACGTGTTCAAGTTGTTATTTCCTTGTTAGTTGAGTTCCTTATTTCATAAAAAGAAATACCAGAATGTATTTAAATGTATTTAAGTGGTACAAATATGTTTTATCCATCTGGTTCTATTAAGTATCTTGGCATATTTGATTGATGCTAACTAGGAAGATGTTCAGGGCAGCAACAGTTACCTTCAACTAGAGCTTTGAAAATGTAGATGATAAATAAGAATGTTAGTGTTTACTCAATTTTGAATCAGGGACATAGCAAGATGTTAGTTCCAGGGTAATATTATTTCTAGTTTTTTTTTTTTTTTTTTTTTTTTTTTTTCAGGGCTTTTACAGTTTTATTTGCAATGTCCATGTTATACTAAACCCTTTTGATGTTTGGCTCAGCATGTCAGAATCCTTGGCAGATTCTAAAGCATATCCAGCACTTTCTGGAGGAACATTCTCAAAAGAACCAAGATGCCTCTCAATCCCTTCAAAGTGAAAAAAATGTTATAGATATCACATTTGTATTTCAAGCTCATGATTTCTCTGAAAATTGCTAGTGCTTTTTAGAAATTAGCACAACCTTTATTTTGAATTACAAACCAGATGTTTATTCTCTTACAAAAGAAAAGACAAGCAAAGTTCTTTGTGAAAAACTTATTTTAATAAAATATCTTTATTTCAGTATATTAAATAGTGGAGAAGAAGAAATATTTAGTAATGAGTGTGAATATGCATCCAAAAAGAGAAAAAAGGACCATTTTGGGAACGATACAGCTGCTCACAGTAAGACTATTTTCTCTGGTAATTTTATCCTGTTTTGCTTGTGGAATGTGTTGACACGCTGAATTGTTTGGCAGTACTGTTTTATGAGATAAAGGGTGATATGGGAGTGTAAACAAGCACTCTATCCAGTGCTGCCCACTAAGATGTGGTACTGTCTGAAATAATTTTTCATGTAGAAGTGTCTGAGCACCCAAGTGATACTAGGAAACAAAATGTTTCTTTTCATATTTACCCTAATAAAAACATCTCTTAATTGGTATAGCAAGACAGATAATTTTGTTACCATATCTATATTAGTTACTTTACCATTGCTGTTAAAAACACTATGATCAAGGCAACTTATAGTTTATTTAGGCTTATGGTTCCAGAGGGATAAGAGTCCATCATGGTGGGAGGGTAGGAAGTAATGACAGAAGAAAGTCAAGGGCCCACATGTTCAAGCATACCCAGGAAGCAGAAAGAGCAATAGAAAGTGGGTCAAGGCTATGAACTCTCAAAACCTGCCCCCAGTGCTATGTGTCCTCCAGCAAGGCCACACCTCCTAAATCTCCATAAACTGTCACCAGCAGAGGGTTCATACTCAAGTATGTGAGCCTCAGAGGGACATTTCTCATTCAGACCAACACACTACCCAATTATTTTCTTTAAAATCTTCATTTTTAAATTATATGCCAGATTTTTTTTTAAGACAGCTCATTTTTATTCTAGGTTTTTATCGTGAAAAATGGATCTATGTGCATAAAGAAAGCACAAAAGAAGTAAGTGTGCTGTCAGAAGAGTGTATGCTGTATTGTTTCTGTTGAATATGTCACATTAATAAATTTACTTCTTTTGCAGTATGAGATCTGTGGCTTACATTCTACCAGATGAATACATGTCATATGGGAGCTTTCTGAAGTAGTGATTATAATCATGTGCATGTGTTTATTAATTCTTAAATTCTTTGATTAATGTGTATATAAATATGTACTATGTATGTTTGGTGTGTGCCTCTGTGGGGTGTTGGATATATTTGTGATATATAATGTATGTGGTATGTATTTATGATATATGAGGGTTGTGTGTGGTATGTGGATGGGTGTAATGTGTGCATAAGTGAGGCATGTGTCATATATCTGTGAGTGATATGTTCTATGTATGGTATATTCGTACATATGGCTTATGTGGTATGTGTGTTGTGTGTAATGCATATGTGATATGTGTATGTGCTGTGTGGTATATTCATGTGAAATACAGGGTGCATGTATCTGGTATGAATGACATGTTTGTGCAAAGAGTGTTTATGTGTAGCATGTAATTGTGGCATATGTGGTATGTATTCTCTTTGTACAATGTGTATACCTCTCTAAATCAGGAAGTGTTCCTTCAGATCAACCATATGTTCCTCTGAATTTGATCCATGTTCTGTCAGTATGAGTTGCTGCTATTAGTGGGGTTGTTCCTTTATCTTGTGTGTTTTGGGGAAGAAGGTACCTTTGAGGCCATCCTTCCATAGTAGAAAGTAGACCATAGGAAGCTATATAGCGAGATTGGCTCCGCAGAGCAGTTTAGACCCTTTCTCTGCCTTTGCTTGCCAAACTCACTAAAGCTTTCTTATGAGCCATCACATAAACCGGAAAACTGTACTGTTTCTTATTTACTTAGCATCAAGGAAGCCTGTTTCCTTTTATAGTTCTTGAACATCTGCATCTGCTTAATTTCACAGCAATTGGGACAGAGTAACTAAGGGTACAATTTCTCATTATGATTAGGTTAGTATTGGTTAAGTGTTCTTACTGTTAATATTTTTATCTTTAATTCATTTATTGTGTGTGTGTGTGTACTCATGTGTATGTGTGCAGGCTGGGAAGTGGATGAGGAAATCAAAGGACAACTTGTGGGAATCAGTTCTCTCCTACTGTATGGGTTGCGGGGATTAAACTCAAGTTGTCAGGCTTCGCAGCCATCTCACAGCTGAGCCATCTCACCAGCACAGTAATATTTTTAAACTATCTCTGCTTTCTAGGAAAGATTTGATTTGAGAACGAAAACCTAACTTGGTGATCGTTAATGTTGTTAAATGTGTTATAACACCACTCCAGTTCCAAAGTTGTACAAAGCAAAGCTTGATTAAATATCTCCCCTGACCCAGGGAACCTTCAAAGCTAGATGCACTTGAGTGTGCACTCTGGCCAGTCTGAGATGGTGATTGTCTCAAAGAGGTATCTGTACCACCATTCATAATTCTTTTCCTTAAAGTGAGACTGTTGGCTGTAATAGATTTCAGATTATGTTTTAAAATATTTTATTTATTTATTTTTTAAATTTTATTTATTTCTGTATGTGTATGAATGTACTGTCTGCATGCAAGTCTGTGCACCTGTGTCATGCAGTGCCGCGGAGGTCAGAAGAGGGTGTTGGATTCCCCTGGAACTGGAGTTCTCCTGGAATCAGAGTTACAGACGGTTCTCAGCCGCCATGTGGGTGCTGGGGATCGAACCCAGGTCCTCTGCAAGAGTGGTCGGCGCTCTTAACTGCTAGACCATCTCTCCAGCCCCTATTTATTTATTTTTTATGTGTATGAATGTACAATCTGCATGTAGGTTTGTGCACCCGTGTTGTGCAATGCCACAGAAGTCAGAAGAGGGTGTCGGATTCCCCTGGAACTGGAGTTCTCCTGGAATTGGAGTTACAGACGGTTCTCAGCTGTGAATGTGTGGTTGGATTATGTACATTAGGACTATTTTCAGAGTAGGGCACAAAACCATGCAGACCTCTATAGTTTGCACACTGCTGTCCCTGCTGTCCCTTACTACCCCCACTCACCTGTTTGGAACTCAAAAGAGTCACCTGCCACTTTGTGGTTCCTTTTATTGCCCAGTTCATCTTCCCCTATAACCCTGAATTGAAAAATCTGTATATAGAATTAAGTATCCAAATGCAGAAGATGGGAATGAAGATGGTTCCTGACCTAAGGTGAAATCTGACAGATTGGTAAAGAGGAGAGAAGAACTTAAGACAGCAATACTTATGGGACTGAGGGAAAATAACTTCTATTTCATTTTAAACCTATGCATTTTGTTATAGCAGTTGATGTTTTGGGTGCTCAGCTCCCATGCTCCCAGCCATCATCAAGCCTGGGTTATATAACCTCAAGCCTCCCATACTCACCTCCATTTTTCAGAGTCTCTGTGAGCCTTGATCCTTGATTATTGAACACACTTCCACTGGGGCAGTCCAGAGCTCCCTGCAGAGAAATCTTACTCCACGTGTACAATACAAGCATCATTAGGCCTCATGTCCACCCCGTCTTGTCCACAGCTACAGAAGTCAGTATAGTGTTTCATGACTGCTTCCCTTGTCATTGTATCAGCAGTATGTAAAAAAATGTCAATTTGTGCCTCATGTCTCAGTTGTATATAATTGGGTTAAATTCACAATTGCTGCTCTGTTCTCTGATATAAATTGTCAAAATGAATATAAATACCTTTTGCTAAAACTTTCAGAGATGTAGAGCCTAACTGGTAGAACTGTCAACTCATTTTGGCTGGCTGACTGATTGCAATACTTGTCTGATGTTTTCTAGAGGCATGGCTACTGTACCCTGGGAGAAGCTTTTAACCGACTAGACTTCTTAAGTGCAATTCAGGATATTCGAAGGTTCACTTATGTGGTTAAAGTAAGTGTTTTATTTCAAAAGCAACTTTGATGACTTTTGGATGACGGTTACATATGTGAGGTGTTCAAGGTGCTTTTGATAACTGCATAAGGGTCACCTGTTTACTTCGTAGGAGGGAAAAGAAACAAGTCAAGAAGACATGGGTGTATCTACCAACACTGAATTCACAGGTTACAAGCAGGTTGTTAGAGGGCATCTTTCCTGGGGATACCTCACACCCTTTGCTCAGGAGGATCCCTGATAACTCCACATGATTTTCCCCTTCATCTGTTTCACTGAGAATGAGGCTTGTTACTCAAAGAATATTATACAAATAGAACTCCTCCAAAGTCCTGCTGCATTATTGATGTTTTTAAAGAAGTTTCTATCCTGGGCTACATTCAAAAGAAAAAGATCTTTACCATATAGTTTACTTATAGCTTGCTTTTGTTTATCTAAATAATCATCACCATGTGGGTTATTCACCTCAAAGTATTATAGGTAAACTATAAGTAATGGCTTTCAAAGCTACTAATTTTGTTTCCAGTGTGCTCTGAAACTCCAGGAAAATTCTTCTCAATGAATTCTAGGTATTTAGAAGTTCAAGGACAGAGATATGAGATGGAGTTGCTGTCAGTCTCAGCTGGGTTTGTTGTATGGCATAATTCCAGGCAGCATTGGCAGGTGGCAGGAGAGGAAATCACAAGCTCTTCTTGTGTATTGTATACATTGGGCACTGTTTTCTGAGCTATTGCAAAGATGGTTGCAGAGCATCTGCCTAGGTACCTTTGTTCTGGTGCTAGAACTGAGTTTCAATTTCAATTTATTTAATTGTTGAGGAGTTAAGTATCCAGGAAAGAGACAGGCCTGTTTATAGTGACTGTTTCTCTTACAGCTCTTTAGTGGTTCACACCACAGTATGTTGACCTTTCAGCAGCAATTTGTGACCATTTATTTACATAAAAAGATTTGATTATTAAAATTAGTTTTTAGACATGTAAGAAGGGCACTATTCCTCAGGCATGGATGCTAGATGCCAGACTTCATGATCTCCATTTGTTGACCCTAGGGAAGGTATGAGTGTCCAGTGCTTTGTATGGAGCAGAATCTATGGACTAGGGCCAGTGTTTAATCAATTTCAGTTACTTGAACTACATCATTTTTTTTTTTAGCTGTGTACCAAACACTATTTACTGAGTATTTTTTCTTCAAACTGGCTTTTTAAAACAAAAATACCCATATCACCCTAACCTGTAATAAGTAGAATAACTATAAAATGTTAAATGTCTTGTTTCTTAAAGTAGATAATCTTAGGGGAAAAATTTTAGAATTTTAAAGTTTCTGTACCTTATTTTGAAAATAGACTTATCTTAGATACAAAGAGATAGTAAGTTCATCTGGTGTCAGAAACTTTGAGGATAATATGTTGAGCTGTAGAATCTAAGCTTTCTTTGCCATACTTCTGTTTTTTTTTTTTTTTTTTTTTATCACTCTTTGGCCTCACTATAGCTGAGTTGGTAACTCTTGCCTTCATTTAAATTTTTATATATTGGGAATCACTCCTGGACCCAAATGTTCCTCCATTTTTTTGAGCACCCCCATAATCTAGTCAGTAATGAAACCAGAAACCCTAGAAAGGCATCATAAAGTGGAGTATTTGATTGAAGGTTTGGGATGGGGGAGTTGGGTGGTTTGGTTTGGTATAGTTCGGTTTGGTTTTGGGCTTTTTTTTTTAGGGTCTCCCTGACCTGGAACTAAATATGTAGACCAGGCTGGCCTTGAACTCATAGAGATCTGTCTGCCTTTGCTTCCCAAAGGTGGAGGTTAAAGGCTCACACACCACACCTGGCCTAGTTGAAGATTTTTAAGAATATTTTAGGATTTCTATTGTGGTCTCCATGACAGCAGAGTTTGATGACGAAGAGGCTTATGCCTTGTGTTATCCACAAGTCACCCTGGTACTTGAATTCCTCTCTTCTCCTCTCCTCTCCTCATTTGTCCACCAGGTGACCTCCGGCAAATAGGTGGACCTCCTTGTCCATAGTATTTGGCATTCTAGGGCCCATTTCAAAGACTTTAGTGGGGATTTGGTCATTTAGAATATGAGGTGTGGGGTCAGGTTATCTGCAAGTCTTAGCTACGATTTCTACTTTCTTTTGAGGGTAATACAGGCAGAAGGGTAGGTGCATGCAGACCTTCACCACCTAGGAATCAAGCTGAAACAAGGACATAGCAAAAGGTTTTTGGTCACACTTTGGTTTGGTAATTATATAAACTTCTGAGAGAGTGATAAATGTTCTAAGTATATCATATGACATATTAGAGTAATGAAAGAAAGCATTAAAAGGGGCTGTTTTTCTAAATTTGTGATATTTGAGCCAGAGCTATGGCTTAGTGGGTGAAGGCACCTCATTCCAAGCTTCACAAACTGAGTTTAATCCCTGAGACCACCATAGCGGGAGGAGAGAATGAATGCCCACAGGTTATCCTCTGATTGCCCATGAGCACCATGGCATACACAGACACACACACACACACACACACACACACACACACACACACTCTCTAAATAAGACAAAAAATAGTCTCTGATACTATTGCTGAACAAGCTTTTGCATTGTTAAACTTTACCTTAAGAGAGATTACTAAATGCTAATTATCATTTATTTGGTAAATCTTGCTATATCAAAGTCACTTGGCAAAAAGTACTTTTATTATTAAATGAGGGAGTGAACAAACTAACAACTGTTTAAGTGAGTTTGCTTTATATGTTACTCTACTTTTATCATTGTTAAATATTCTCCACAAATCCGACTTGAAGTTTATGGCCTGGTATGGTGGTTGGTATTGTCAGTCTGACAGAAATTAGGATCACCTGGGAGAAGGGAGGGGGAGGGTCCCGATTATATTAGTTGAAGTAGGAAGGCCTTCTCACTGTGAGTGGCAGCATTCCGTGCCTAGAGGACTATGAGTGGAGAAAGTGACCTGAGCAGTTTCCTTACTCTGACTAGACTTAATGTGGCCAGCTGCCTCAAGTTTCTGCTGAATTGGCTTCCCCACTATGATGGATTATAATCTGGAACCCTTCTTCCCTTAAATTGCCATTTTCAGAGTATTTTATCATAACAAAGAGAAAAGAAACTTAAGACATCTGGCTAGCAGAATACCCTAGGACAATTACATTTGTCCAAGTATAAGTACCAGTTCTTCAAGAAGACTTGTTATTCTAAATTCTACTTTGTAAGAAGTCTCTTTATAAAAGGATATGTTCTGCTTTCCTAAATTAGTAGAATATCTCTTACATAGTAAAAAAAGCATATGTATGTTTGGTTTTTTAAAATTTATTATTATTTTTTTATGTGTATGAGTGTACTGTCTGCATGTAGGTTGGTGCATCCATGTTGTGCAATGCTGCAGAGGTCAGAAGAGGGCATTGGATTCCCCTGGAACTGGAGTTAGCTGCCATGTGGGTGCTGGGAATTGAACCCAGGTCCTCTGCAAGAGCAGTCGGTGCTCTTAACCACTGAGCCATCTCTCCAGCTCTGTATGGTTTTTTTGTTTGTTTTTTAATCTTCTGGGACTGGACAGGTGGCTCAGCAGTTAAGAACAATTGTTATTCTTCCAGCGGAACTGGGTTCAATTCCCAACATCCACATGGCAGCTAACAACCATCTGTAACTCTAGTTCCAGGAAATCTGGTACCCTCTCTTCTGACCTCTGCAGGGCATTGTACATACTTGGTGCACTTATATACATGCAGGCAAAATACTCATATACATAAAATAAAAATAATAAATTAGGGGCTGGAGAGATAGCCTAATGGTTAAAGAGTGCCAACTGCTCTTGCAGAGGACCCGGGTTTGATCCCAAGCCACTACATGGCAGCTGAGAACCATCTGAAACTCCAATTCCAGGAGAACTCCAGTTCCAGGGGAATCCGACACCCTCTTCTGACCTTCGCGGCATTGCACAGCACGGGTGCACAGACCTGCATGCAGTCAGTACATTCATATACATAGAGAAAAATAAATAAAAAAATTAAAAAAATAAATAATAAATTATTTTAAAATCTTCTGTATTAAGTATTTATTCAAGGGCTTGGTGCGATGGTGCAGGCTTTTAGTCCTTATACTGGGGAAGCAGAGGCAGGCAGATCTCTGTGAGTTCAAGGCCAGCCTTCTCTACCTAGCAAATTCCAGGCCACCTGGGGCTATAGAAAGACTGTGTCTCATTATGAGCAATCTAGAAGTTATTTAAAGTATGTGGGGGTATCTGTCAAGATCATATTCAAATACTGCATCATTTTAAATAACTGAGCATGCATGGATTTGGTATCCTCAGAGATCTGGGAATAAATGCTCCATGGATGTCAATCAATCAATCAATCAATAAATCAATAAATAGAAAGACCCTGTCTCAAAAAGAAAAACAAATTAAATTAAGAAGAGAAAGGAACTGAAATGTGTTTATGTAACTTCAATAACCTTAGCACTACAGTAGCAAGAGATGCAGTATCCTTTTGCTGTGGTTCCAGACAACAGGGAAAGAGGTCACATTGAGTTCAATATTTGACTCTTGACACTTTTCTATATATAAAACAAGTTTCTTGAAGGTTCTTCTTGATTGCATTATAGAAGTTACCATGTCATAAATAATTAGACATTCAACCAAAGTATTCATATGTTGCTTAATTTCTTGATGAGCCCCATAATGGAAAGACTTAAAGATGAATTTGAAAAAAATTGAAATTAAATTATCAGGTTCTATTAAATTGTTATGTATACCTTGCTTAATTTCTGCTTGTTAATTTATATTCCACTCAGTAAAATACAAAATAAATTTGAAGGAAAAAAAAAAAGAAGAGCAAGGAAACAGCTTGGGGACCTCCTAGAGACACCACTTTTGCTGAGACTACCTGTCAAGTTTCTCCTCAACTGAACTAATCTGACCTTGTATTCTATGCTTTTAAGAAAAATTGGAGGTAATTGAAGATTATGGCAGTAGGTTTCCCTGGTGTTTTGTTCAATGGCCTGATGAAGTTTCTCTAGATACATGTCCAAACTTCAACAGAGATTTGGAATGAATGGAGCTAAAATAGGCTACAAGATGGTATACAGTGCCATCTTCATTTTTCTTTAACTCTCAGCATTTAATCCTGTCAATAAGGCTTAAGCAACAACTAAGAATGCTTTTACCAAAATAAATTTTTTCCATGTGTATGTATGTGTGGTGTGTGATATATGTGTGTTTGCATTTATAGGTGTTCGTGCATGTAGAGGCCAGAAGTTTATGTAGGATGTCTTCCTTGGTCATTCTCTGTTCTGTTTACTTAGGCACAGGGTTTCACTGAACCCAGAGCTCACTGATTTAGCTTGTGTGCTGGATAGCTTTAGTGTCAACTTGACACACCTGGGTTGAGGGAGCCTCAATTGGGGAATTGGCTCCATTGGATTGGCCTGTGGCCACATCTGTGGAGTATTGTCTGATTGTCGAGCAGTGTGGGAGGGCTCAGCCCACGATGAGTGGTGCCACCCTGGGCAGGTTGTTGTGTACGGTATAAGAAGGCAGGCTGGGCATGAGCCAGGGGAGCAAGCCAGTGAACAGCATTCCTCCATGGCCTGTGCTTTAGCTCCTGCCTCCAGGTTCCTGCCCTGAGTTCCTGCCTTGGGCTCCCTAAGTGATGAACTGTGACCCAGGAGATGTAAGCTGAATAAACCCTTTCCTCCCCAAGTTGGTGTTGGTCAGAGTGTTTTGTCACAGCAATGGAAGACAAACTAGAACAGAAGTTGGTACCAGAGAGTGGGCTACTGCTGTGACAGACCTTACCTTGGTGTTTCGGGGAAGGATTGTGGAAGCATTTGGAACTTTGGGCTAGAAAAATTATTGACTGCCTAAAGATCGTTGCTGTGGAACTTGGAACAGTTTTGCTGAAAGAGTTGTAGACAATGGAGGCCTGGCTTGTTAAGTTTCTAGTTTCAAAGGGAAGCAGAGATCATCAGGACTGTTTAATCTGTGGGTTCTGGTCAGCTGGGGCTGAAGAATCAGCTGTAAGTAACAAGAGACCAGAACCTGTAGTGAAATCTTTGTTGTACTGGGACAATTGATGCTGGTTAGCTGGGGCTGAAAAATCAGCTGTAAGTAACAAGAGACCAGCATCACTGTGGTGAAGTCTTCTGGGAAAAATTTCTTCAGGGTCAGCACACAGAAGCTATGTTCCACAAGGGCCCCGAGCCTCCATGTCAAGCCAGAAGGACTTGGTAATGTGTAAGAGTCTCCTATAGGGTTCCCATGTTGAAAGCATGAAGGGGTCACAGAGAGTAGCTGAGGCCTGGCACTATGAGAGGCCAGGAAAGGCCACTGGTCAGAGTGTGGCCTTGGTTGCAGTGAAGACCCCAGGATTCCAGGGGTCAGGAAGAGAACTTGAGGTTTTGCATCAGGAGAGGGCAGAAACAATCTCAGTTTCAGTAGCGACCCCAGCTTTTTGGAGATGCCAGGACCATGGGACAACCACCAAGAGCAGCAGCAGGTGTGAAATGGAATCGGCCCCTTTGAGATGAGCTGTGTGTGCCACGGGCAGCAGAGTTGGAGAGGGGGACCTGCCGAAACCCTTTGGAGCCCAGAAGATTGTGAGTGAATCCCAGGTGTCCAGCCTTGAGCTACTTTGCTGGACTTAGGTTTTGTTTGAGAGTGCCTGATTCTTCCCTTTGAAATAAGACAGTACTTGCTTTGGATTTTACAACAGCCCACAGTTAAGAGACTTTTAATAGACTGAATTTTTAAGTGTTTGGACATTTTAAGGACTATGGGGCTTTTAAGGTTTTTCTGTCTTAGGTTGTGATTAATGTTAACATCATACTTTGGGGATAAGGACTGGAAAGGTGGTGGTTTAATAGTGATGTATTTTGTGTGTCAAGTTGACAAGGGGTCAATTGTGCTGGATAACTTTAGTGTCAGCTTGACACACCTGGGTTGAGGGAGCCTCAATTGGGGAATTGGCTCCATTGGATTGGCCTGTGGCCACATCTGTGGAGTATTGTCTGATTGTCGAGCAGTGTGGGAGGGCTCAGCACACAATGAGTGGTGCCACCCTGGGCAGGTTGTTGTGTACCGTATAAGAAGGCAGGCTGGGCATGAGCCAGGGGAGCAAGCCAGTGAACAGCATTCCTCCATGGCCTGTGCTTCAGCCCCTGCCTTGGGCTCCCTAAGTGATGAACTGTGACCTGGGAGATGTAAGCTGAATAAACCCTTTCCTCCCCAAGTTGGTGTTGGTCAGAGTGTTTTGTCACAGCAATGGAAGAGAAACTAGAACAGCTTGTCTACCTAACCAGCTTGCTGTAGGAATTCCCTGCCTTTGTCTTCTCAGCACTGGGATTACAGGTGGGCTGTTACACTCACCTGGCATTTTATGTGGGATCTAAACTCTGGTCCTTAAACTGGCATGGCAAGCACTTTATTCCCATCAAAATTACAACCCCACCACAGCCCTACAAAATTAAAATTTTTTTTTGTATGTGTATGAATGTACTGTCTGCATGCAAGTTTGTGCACCTGTGTCATGCAAAGCCTCGGAGGTCAGAAGAGGGTGTCGGATTACCCTGGAACTGGAGTTCTCCTGGAATTGGAGTTACAGACGGTTCTCAGCCACCATGTGGGTGCTGGGGATCGAACCCGGGTCCTCTGCAAGAGCAGTCAGTGCTCTTAACCGCTAGGCTATCTCTCCAGCCCCCCCCAAAATTTAAAATTTTATATTGTATAATAGTTTGATTTTAGATAAAACAATTGTGTTTCTTCCAGCTAATGCTAGAAGTCTAGACAAGATGAGCATTAAAGTGGAATATTTGTTCCCAGTGCAGAAAGGGGGCAATCCAGAAAGCAGAGATGTTTTCCCAAACCTGAGCCTGAATAACTATGGATCATTTATGAGAGGTGCTAGTTCCTGAAGAAAAGAGAGGGGTGACAGTAAGCCTGGAACTTGCCAAGTATCTTAGGAAAGTTATTGAAATTCCTACCAGTCTAGAAAGAAACTACATAACAAGTTTAGGGAATCAATAGGTCGGGTTTGGCCTGCTCTCAGAGTATAGGTTACATACCTTTATGTTAAAGTCAGTAAAATTAGGGAAATTTCAAAATCAGATAACCAAACTTCAGATTACAGAAGGCTGTTCAGAGCTCTTTTTTTTTTTTTTAATCAAATACTACAGGACTGATTTAATCAGTATAAAATTGAAAGAGCTTTAGATTTGTAATAAAAATCCAAATTTGAGGGAGGGCAAACTTGAAAACAGCAGCCAAGTCTTTAGGAAAGTGTGGGGGTGGGTGAACAGGCACTGGAGCTGTGGGGAGGGGGAACTGGCCACTGTCAAACCAGTGTAAGTTGCTTGGTTTCTCATGGAAAACATTTTATACACCTAAAGGCCATCAGCGTCCTGATATGTCTGTTCCGTTGGTGATATTACAACATTATATTGCATTTACTCCAGTTTCTGTCCCATGGTGAAATTAGATTTCAAATACTTTCTTCAGCTCCACAGTAAGCTGCCAGTCACTCTTCTGCATTTCATCTCTGAACCAGTCTTTGAGCGCATCAATGGACTGTCAGCTGATCTTACTGACAAGAATGTCGGTAGCTTCAAAATGTCTCCCGAACATCTTGGGAGATTCACCAGGGATAGGCTCTATTTTAACACAGTCTTCTTGTCCTTTTTTTGCAACATCTACTTGCTTATGGTTTATTTCAGTACTTGTTACTATCCCAATGTCAACAAAATTTTTGCTTGGGATGCACATAGGTGTCCCTTGTTTCACTTGACCTGCCTCCACAGTCACCCCCATGACTATTGGATCTCGAGAATTTAAAATGTAATGAGGGAGGATTTTCATCTTGCAGGGAAATACTGCTATGTGCTTGAATTCTTCTTGTTTCTATTTCTTGTAATCTTGTCTGTATTTAGTAAAGGCATCAAATAAATGATAAATAATTTCTGCACTAAAAATTTTAACTCCTAAACTGTCAGCCATCTCTTGTGCATCCCGTTCAATTCTTACATCAAAGGCCCAAATTACTGCATACTGAGGATCATGTTCAAACATCACTGATGCCTTCATAACATCTTTTTTATGGACTGGGCCAGTGTTAATTCCTGCATATGGCACTTCTGATGTTTTCAGAAATTCAAGTAGAGCTTCCAAAGAGTCCAGTGTGGATGCCTGGACATAAATTCCTTTCTCTTCTAATTTGATAGCATTTAGTGTCTGCTTTAACTCATGGATCAATTCATCTTTAAGAACAGGGATTTCATCATCTTTATAAGCCACTAGGAGAGGTAACCTTGCCAATGTTTTCTCAAGGTCTTTTCCAAGAATCTTCACTCCCTGGGCTGCTTCTACTTCTTTATGTTTTTCATACTGGTTCTTCACCCATAATTCCTTCATAGGAGGAGGTAAAAGGAGGCTTCGAATCTGAGTGACAATGGGTCCTTCTACCTGAGGAACGATGATAGTATCTCCTTCTTTCAAACGCCCATTGATCAATATGACATCTGTAGTGGTGCCCATTCCTGTGAGAGCTTTAACCTCCATCATCTGTGCTCTCAGCTCTTCACAGTGTGCAAGTCTCTTGCTCAACATGGTCTGAGTTAACTTGACAAGAAGGTAAATCAGACTTCCCATACCATCACCGGTATGTGCAGAGGTAGTACCAAGGACACAAAAGTTTGGGGATCTTTATTCTCATAAAACAAAGCAGCATTCAAACCCTGCTGTGCAAATTCTACAATAATGGCCTTTGCTCTCTCCTCAAATTCATCCTTTGTATTCTTCTTCTGCTTCTTTAAAGTAGCAGACACATCAGAATCACGACTCTTCTTCCAGTCATTCAACCTTTCTTATTAAGTGCAACAATGAAGGGACATTTTTTGGATTTGAGAAGATTGATAGATTCAATTGTCTGGGGCTCCGAACCATGCATAATATCAACAACTAAAATGGCAATATCACAAAGAGAGCTTCCTCTGTTGTTTTTTTTTTTGTTTTGTTTTGTTTTTATTTTTGCTTTCTTTTCTGACACTGTGCTGAAGGCAGCTTTCTAGATTCTGAAGTTGTACCTGTTGCAGGCTGGTACCATCCACCTCAGCTCCTAGCTCTGGGCCAGTCTCTTCATCTCTTTGTCTGTAGAGTAGGGGTGAATAGTGATAGTAACACCTATTCTCCAAAATGCAATGAAAATTAAAGGACATCAAGGACTCCAAATAGTGCCCTGTAATCTGATTCGGTGTTTACAATTTAGATGTTAAAGACAAGCACAGTTGCCTTTGCCTGCTTAGTGAAGAATACGCTGCATGTTCTTTACTGAGACCAACTTTAAAAATAAAGATGGTAAGCCTGGTCTACAGAGTGAGTTCCAGGACAGCTGGGACTACAGGGAGACCCTGTCTGGAAAAGACCAAAAAAAAAAAAAAGATGGTAGCTACCATGGCTGCTGGTCCATACTTCTGAGGTAAGGCATGCTCATGGGAAATCAGATGCAAGGGTGTTCATGAATGTGCCTTCACTGTCCAATAGCCAGTTTTATCTAACCTTAAAGAATTTGAATTGTCTTATCCTCAAACACTTTGCCCTCTGAAATCACTGCTTTTTCCCCTGTGGGGATTTTCATAAGTTTTGTAAATATTTTACTGACATGTGAAAAGATACAGTTACTATTTCAAAGATACAATTTTTCTATTTAAAATATGTTTTGGTGGTTGTATTACTTATTTCATGCCCTTATTTGTTGAGAATTGTTACACTTATTTTTCTATAATATTTGCATTTTAAATGGATTTTCATTGAAATATTTCATCCCAATAGATTTTGCTTTTGAAATAGAAGCTTAGGTCTAGTTATATTGTCTTTGTACATTGTGTCTTTTGCCATTTTAATTGCTACTTTACCTAAAATGTCATCGTGTCACTGTCCTGTTTTAGTTTCACATACTGTTGGTATCTCTGGTGATTTCTTCTAACCTAGTCCTCTGTTATGTTCATTGCTACTTTACCTAAAATGTCATCCTGTCACCATTTTGTTTTAGTTTCACATACTGTTGGTATCTGGTGGTTCTTCTTGTTTATGTGGCTGTTTCTCTTTTTTTTTTGTTCCCTTTAATTTTATATTATTCCAAAATAAGCATATATACACTCCACACATAAATCAACATTACAAAATCTGAAAATAAACTATAGGCTAATTCCAAAACACATTTAGAGATTCACATTTTAACAGAAATTGCATGCAGGTAAAAAGAAGTATAACTTCTTTTAGACTTCCAGTAAATCTATAAACAGAAAAGGCCCCTAAGATGCAGTTGAGCTAAGAGTAACATCCTAGGGAAGGAAATTCCAGGGAGGAAACAGGTCCCTCAGAGGACAAGTCCCTACCACCCCATCATCAATGTAAGGATTTTAAGAAGTCCTTTATAAAACAATGAGATGACTAGCAGAAATCTTACACTAGTGATGCACAGAGGACTAGTAAAGAGTTCCTACCTTTAAGGGGAATACTTCCAACTTTTTAGGACAATGTTGGCTGTGGGTTTCTTGTATATGGCTTTTTATTTTTTTTTATTTTTTTTTATTTATCTTTGTATATGTATGACTGTACTATCTGCATGTAGGTCTGTGCACCCGTGTCGTGCAATGCCGCGGAGGTTAGAAGAGGGCGTCGGATTCCCCTGGAACTGGAGTTCTTCTGGAATTGGAGTTACAGACGGTTCTTAGCCGCCATGTGGGTGCTGGGGATCGAACCCGGGTCCTCTGCAAGAGCGTCGGTGCTCTTAACCGCTAGGCCATCTCTCCAGTCCCATATGGCTTTGATTACATTGAGGAATGATCCCTCCAGTCCAGTTCCCTCTAGGACTTTAAGCATGAAGGGATGCTGGATTTTGTCAAAAGCTTTTTCTGCATCGACTGAGATGATCCTGTGGTTTTTGTCTTTCAGTCCGTTTATGTGTTTTATGATACTTACTGATTTACATATGTTGAACCATTACTGCATCTCTGGTATGAATCCAACTTGGTCATGATGGATGATCTTTTTGATGTGGGTCTGTATGCGATTTGCAAGTATTTTGTTGAGAATTTTTGCATAGAATGTGAATACATATCTTCTACCCATATATGGTACTTACAATGTGTGAATACAAGTGGTGGGTCAACTCTAGAGCCCATTAAGAAATTCACATTATAATAGCACAGTTGCTTTCAGATATAATGAAATGTAATAATAAAGTTGCTCAGTTTGCATGCCACCTGGGGATTTGGTGTTAGCATCCACAAGTGAGGGAAACCATTCACCTTTTCTTTTTTCAGGGACTTTGTTCCTTCACTTAGCATAATGGTTTTGAGTTCCATCTATTTACCTGCAAAATTCATAATGTCATCTTTCTTTACTGCTGCATAGAACTCCATTGTGTAGGTAGATATACCACATTTTTGTTATCCGGTCATCAGTTGAGGGGCATTTGGGTTGGTTCCAGCTCTTTGCTATTGTGAAGAGAGCTGCAATAAACATAGCTGTGCATGTATCTGGTATATACCCAGGAATGATATGGCTGGGTCAGGTAGTAGGCTCATTTTGAGACTTTTAAGGGTTCTCCACACTGCTTTTTCACAGTGGTTGTGTGAATTTACATTTCCACCAGCAGTGGATGAGTGTTCCCCTTTCCCCAAAACCTCTCCAGCATTTGGTGTCTTTTGTTTTCTTGATCTTGGCCAGTCTTATTGGAGTGAGATGATACCTTAGTGTGGTTTTACTGTGCATTTTCTTAATTATTAATGATGTCGAACACTTTTTAAGATGTTTCTCAGCCATCTTTACTTCCTTACTGGTAAAGTCTCTGTTCATCTCTTTACTCCATCTTTTGAGTAGGTCATTTGTTTTCTTCTTTTTTTTAAATTTATATAATCTGGATATTAGTGCTCTGTCAGATGTATCAGTGGTGAAGGTTTCCTCCCACTCTATGGATTTTCTCTTCACTTCCTTGATTTTTTCTTTAGCTGTACAAAAGCCTTTGGGTTTGATGAGGTTGCACTTGTCAGCTGTTGTCGTTATTTCCTGTGCAGCTGCTGTTTGATTTAGAAAGTCTTTTCCTACGCCGATGTCTTATAGGTGGCTGCTGATTTTTTATTCTATCACCTTCAGGGTTTCAGGTTTCATGTTGAGATCTTTAATCCACTTGGAGTTTATTTTTGTATAGGATGAGAGGTAGGGGTTTAATTTTGTTCTTCTACAAATGGTGATCCAGTTTTGCCAACACCATTTGCTGAAGATGCTGTCTTTCCTCCATTGAGCTCTTTTGGCCCCTTTGTCAAATATGAGGTGGCTGAAGTTTTATGAGCTCAAGTTTGGCTCTTCTTTTGTTCCACTGGTCAATGGGTCTGTTTTTTTTTTTTTTTGCCAGTATGAGGCTGTCTTTATGACTATAGCCATGTAATATAGCTTAAAGTCTGGTAAAGTAATCCCCCCTGTATTGCACTTTTCACTCAGGGTTGCTTTAGCTATTTGGGGTCTTTTGTTTCTCCATATGAATTTAAGGGTTTTTTTTTCTAAGGCTGTGAAAAAGCTCATGGGGATTTTGATTGGGATTGCATTGAATCTGTATATTAATTTGTGTAGAATGGACATTTTTGCTATATTAATTTTTCCAATCCATGAGCATGGGAGGTCTTTCCATCTTTTGATGTCATTTTCAGTCTCCTTCTTCAGGGCTTTAAAATTTTTTGTTATACAGATCTTGGTGTCTTTGGTTAGGTTTATTTCCAGGTATTTTTTTTTTTTTGAGCTTATGATTGGAAAGGTCTCCTTACATTCCTTTTCCAGTTGTTTATTGTTGGTGTAAAGGAAGTCTACTGATTTTTCTAGATTTATTTTGTATCTCACCACTTTACTGAAACTTTTAATCTTTTCTAGGAGTTTTCTGGTGGAGTTTTTAGCATCCATTAGGTAAAATATCATCTGCAAAAAGGGATGGTTTTGCTTCCTTTTTTCCAATTAGTACTCCTTTAATTTCACTTTCTCACCTTATTGCCCTAGCAAGCGTTTCAAGCATTATATTGAAGAGGAGTGGTGATAGTGGACAGCCTTGCCATGTTCCTGCCTTTAAGGAGAATGCTTCTAACTTTTCTCCATTTAGGATGATGTTGGCTGTGGGTTTCTTGTATATGGCTTTGGTTACATTGAGGAATGGTCCCTCCAGTCCAGTTCTCTCTAGGACTTTAAGCATGAAGGGATGCTGGATTCTGTCGAAAGCTTTTTCTGCATTGACTGAGATGATCCTGTGGTTTTTGTCTTTCAGTCCATTTATATGTTTTATGATATTTATTGATGTACATATGTTGAACCATCCCTGCATCTCTGGTATGAATCCAACTTAGTCATGATGGATGATCTTTTTGATGTGGGACTGTATGTGAATTGCAAGTATTTTGTTGAGAATATTTGCATCTATGTTCATTAATGATATGGATCTATAGTTCTCTTTCTTGTTTGTGCCTTTGCCTGATTTTGGTATTAGAGTGATGCTGGCTTCATAGAAGGAATTTGGGATATTTCCCTCTGTTTGTATCCTTATGAAAAGTTTGAGAAGTAATGATTGTAAGACTTCTTTAAATGTTTTATAGAATTCTGCTGTGAAACCATCTGGGCCTGGGCTTTTTTTAGTTGGGAGGCTTTTTATTACATCTGTTTCCTCAAGTATTATGGGTCTGTTTAAGCTGTCAGTCTCTTCTTGATTAAGCTTTGGTGATTCCCAGGATTTCAGATATTCATCCATTTCTCTTAGGTTTTCAAATTTAGTAGAGTATAGGTTTTTGAAGTATTCTCATGTGATTGCCTGGATCTTTTCTTTATCTGTTGTGATGTTTTCCGTTTTATCACAGATTCTATTGATTTGGAGTTGCTCTTTCTTTTGGTTAACTGTGCTAGAGGTCTGTCTATTTTGTTTATCTTTTCAAAGAACCAACTTTTGGATTCATTGGGGTTTTTTGTTTCTATTTCATTGATTTCTGCTCGGATTTTTGTTATTTCTTCCTGTCTGTTGGGTTTAGGGTTCATTTGTTGTTGTCTCTCAAGTGTTTTTAGCTGCAGTGTTAGATCATTTATTTGTTCTCTTTCTGTTTTTTTAATGTGGGCACTTAGGGCTATAAATTTCCCTCTTGGGACAGACTTTAATGTATCCCACAGATTTTGTTGTGTTGTATTATAATTTTCATTTAGTTCCAGGAATGCTTTTATTTTATTTTTTATTTTTTCCCTGACCTACTCATTATCCAGGATTGTGTTGTTTAGTCTCCATGTGTTCTTATAGTTAGTAGAGCTTACCCTGGTGTTAATATTGAACTTTATTGCTCTGTGGTCTGATAGAACGCATGGAATAATTTCAGTCCTTTTGTATTTGTTGATATTTCTTTTGTGTCCCAGTATGTGGACGATTTTGGAGAATGTTCCATGGGGTGCTGTGTTGAAAGTATATTCTCTGGCAATTGGGTGGAATATTCTGTAGATATGTGTGAGATCCATTTGATGTATTGTGTTGTTCAGTTCTGATGTCTCTCTGTTTATTTTTTGCCCAGTTGACCTATCCAAGGGACTCAATGGGGTATTGAAGTCCCCCACTATTAGTGTGCTGGGATTAATCTGTGTCTTGAGGTCCTGAAGGATTGTGTTTATAAAGTTCAGTACAGTAGAGTTTGGTGCATAAGCATTTAAGATTGTGAAATCTTCCTGGTTAATTGTTCCATTGATAAGGATATAATGGCCTTCTTTGTCTTTTTTGATTAATTTTACTCTGAAGTCTATTTTGTCTGATAGTAGAATAGCCACTCCTGCTTGCTTTTTGGTACCATTTGCTTGGAATATTTTTTTCCAACCTTTCACTCTAAGGTGGTATCTGTCCTTGAGGGTGAGATGGGTTTCTTGTAGGAAGCATATAGATGGATTTATGTTTCCTAATCCATTCTCCCAGTCTATGTCTTTTGATTGGCAAGTTTAGATCATTAATATTTAAGGTTATTATTGAGAGATATGTGTTGTTTCCTTTCAACTTATTTTTAGTTTGCATTCTTGGTCTAGGTATTTATTTACTCTGTTATGCTTTTGTTAATTTCTCTCTTGGGTTGTTTAAGGATAGTTGCTCCTTTCCTCTGTTCTTTGAATTGCTTTGAGTATTTTCTGAAGTGTTGTTGGTTTTTTTGACATGTGTTCTTTCATTTTTTTTATGTCATGAAAGATTTTTCTTCCTCCTTCAACTAAGATTGACATTTTTGCTGGGTATAGTAATCTGGGTTGGCATCTAAAGTAATTTTCCACTGGGAATACTTTGGTCCATGTTATTATGGCTTTCATAGTTTGCACTGAGATGTCAGCTGTGATTCTGATGGGTTTCCCCTTATGTGTAACTTGTTGTTTTCCTCTTGTGGCTTTCAGTATTTTGTCCTTGTTTTGAGCATGTAGTGTTTTTTGTTTGTTTGTTTGTTTTTGATATTTTTGAGACAGGGTCTCCCTTTAGTCCCAGCTGGCCTGGAGCTCCCTCTGTAGAGCAGGCTGGCCTTGAACTCACAGAGATCTGCCTAACCTTCTGCCTCCTGAGTGCTGGGATTAAAGGTGTACACCACCAGGCCTGGCT
>VZQC01013320.1:72973-230171 GCA_009823505.1 Rhizomys pruinosus | reverse complement strand
TATATATATATATATTTAACTTTCCTAAAATAGTGAAAAGCAAAATAATTTCACACTTGTTACCAAGTATATAAAAGATTTTAAAGGTAAAATGTCTCACTCATATTTATTATTTTTTTAAATGTTAAATGTATTTATGTTTTATGTGTATGAGTGCCTTTCCTGTATAGAAGTGCATTAAGTGTATATAATGCCTGCGAAGATCAGAACAGGGCATGTGATCTCTGGAACAGGAGTTTTTGATGGCTGTTAGCCACCACGTGGTTTCTGGGTAATGAAACTGGATCCAATGAAAGAGCAGTAGTTTCTCTTAACTGCTGAGCCATGGCTCAAGCCCCTAGATATGGTTTACAACAGATATTCAGTAGTACAATGACTGGACCCCCTCTTTTATCCAGTATGTTCTCATATATTCAGATGAAACTTCTTATAATACAGGTTTCTAATTGAAACTATCATACAAAGGTGTCAATTAAAAATATTATTTACAGCTGGAGAGATAGGCTAGCGGTTAAGAGTGCCGACTGCTCTTGCAGAGGACCTGGGTTCAATCCCCAGCACCCACATGGCGGCTAAGAACAGTCTGTAACTCCAATTCCAGAAGAACTCCAGTTCCAGAGGAATCTGACACCCTCTTCTGACCTCCGTGGCATTGCAGGACATGGGTGCACAAACCTACATGCAGACAGTACATTCACACACATATAAAATTAATTAATTAATTAATCATTTAATTAACTAATTAAACAGAATAATTTTGTGAATCTGTAATATAAAAGATCATCAAAGCATCAAGTAACAAATTATACTGTTAAATTTCAAAATAGTTTTGCCCAGAGAATAATTATTATTTAGCAATTATTGAAAAAGCATAATTTGAGTATGAGGTTGCACAGAAGACACTATCAAAGAAGAAGTTAGGTGCTTCTTTGGTACAAAGGCATTTTCTTTAGCATATTTGATGCCAGGAGAAATCAAGCGCAATTCCCACATTAGGGAAGTAGAGTGGACACCTTGTCCCCACTTCATTGTATTATTACTTTCAGTATTTACATTTTATTTATAAGTAGTTTTAGACTTTAACAAGAAATGCATACATAATAATGTTTCTATTTCATCTTCTTTTACTTTTGTTTATTTTTATTCTATGTATTGGACATTCATGAATTATATATATATTATACAAGATTATCTAATCTAGACCCGTGTCCTCCACCCTATCCCCCCCCACCCTACCTTCTAATGTAGGCACCCAGGGCTATAAGCTTCCCTCTTCGTACTGCTTTTAAGGTATCCCATAGGTTTTGTTGTCTTGTATTGTCATTGTCATTCAGTTCCAAGAATGTTTTTATTTCTTTATCGCTTCCTTGACCCATTCATTATTCAAGAGTGTGTTGTAGTCTCCATGTGTTCTTGTAGGTAGTAGGGCTTATCCTTGTGCTGATGTTGAGCTTTATTGCACTACGGCCTGACAGAATGCATGAAATTATTTCAATAATTTTCTATTTGTGGAGGTTTCTTCTGTGTCCCAGTATGTGGTCGATTTTGGAGAATGTTCCATGGGATGCTGGGTAGAAAGTGTATTCTCTGGTGTTAGGGTGAAATATTCAGTAGATGTCTCTGAGGTCCATTTGGTGTATCATATCATTCAGTTCAGATGTCTCTCTGTTTATTCTTTGTCCTGTTGACCTGTCCAAAGGGCTCAGTGGGGTATTGAACTCCCCTACTATGAGTGTACTGGGGTTAGTCTGTGCCTTGTGGTCCTGGAGAATTGTCTTTATAAAATTTGGTGCACCAGAGTTTGGTGCATATATTTTAATAATTGTGAAATCTTAGTGAATTGTTTATTTGGTAAAAATGTAATGGCATTCTTTGTCTCTTCTGATTTCTTTCACTTTGAAGTCTATTTTGTCTAATATTAAAATGGCAACACCTGCTTTCTTTTTGGTATCATTTGCTTGGAATAATTTTTTTCCATCCTTTCACTTGAAGGTGTTGCCTGTCCTTGAAGGTAAGATATGTTTCTTGTAGAAGCATATCGATGGGTTCTGTTTCCTAATCCAATCACCAGTCTATGTCTTTTGATTGGGGAATTTAGTCCATTAATATTTAGGTTATGACTGATAGGTTTGTGTTGCTTTCTTTTGCTTTATTTTCCATTTGCAGTTTTGGTTTAGGTTTCTACCCTGTCCTTGAAGGTAAAATGTGTTTCTTGTAGATAGCATATCGATGGGTTCTGTTTCCTAATCCAATCACCAGTCTATGTCTTTTGATTGGGGAATTTAGGCCATTAATATTAAGGTTATGACTGATAGGTTTGTGTTGCTTCCTTTTGCTTTATTATCCATTTGCAGTTTTGGTTTAGGTTTCTACTTCTGCAGTTATACATTCCTTGATTTCTCTTTTTGTGCCTGGGGATGGTTGCTCCTGTCTTCTGTCCTTTGAATTGCTTCAAGTATTCTTTGAAAGGTTGGTTTTCTAGACATGTATTCTTTCATCTTGTTTATTTCATGGAATGTTTTTCTCTTTCCTTCAACTGTAATAGATATTTTTGCTGGGTATAGTAACCAGGGTTGGCATCTATTGTCCTTTAGCACTGGGAATGTTTCGCTCCACGTTCTTCTTGCTTTTTTTTTTTTTTTTTTTTGTCTTTTCGAGACAGTGTCTCCCTTTGTAGCCCCAGGGTCCTCGGATTCACTCTTCGACCAGGCTGGCCTTTGAACTCACCAAAGAGCCGCCTGCATCTGCCTCCTAAGTGCTAATGATTAAAGGTTGTTGTTGCCACCAGAGGGCTGCTTATTTGCTTTCATAGTTGGCCACTGAGAAGTCATTTGAACTTTCTGATAGATTCCCCTTTATAGGTTCAATTGTTGATTTCTCTTATGGCTCTTTTAAGGATTTTGTTCTTTGTTTTGGGTGCCTAACATTTTAAATATGATGTTGGCATGGAGAGTTCTTTTCTGATCTTTTCTGTTGTGCGTTTATGGTTCTTGTATTGATTTAAACAATTTTTTTTTTAGTTTTTTTTTTTTTCTAGTTTGAGGGAAAAATTTTCATCTATTTTTCTGTTGAAGAATCTGTTCAATACCATTCTCTTGGATTCTTCTCTTCCCTCTATTCCTATGATATGGAAGTTCGATCTTTTCCTCGTTCACACATTTATTGGTTGTTTTCCACTTTCTGTTTTTTTTTTTTTTTTTTTTGGTCTTTTCGAGAACAGCTCTCCCCTGTAGCCCCAGCTGTCCTGAAAACTCACTATTGTAGACAGGCTGGACTTGAACACTCAAATGTATCTGCCTGCTTTGCCTCCCCAGTGCTAAGATTAAAAAGCGTGTGCCACCACACCGGCTATTATTTATTCTGTATAATGTACTGTCTTCCTGTAGTTTGTGCACCCATGTCGTTCAATGCCGCGGAAGACAGAGAGGGTGTCGGATTCCCTGGAACTGGAGAGTTCTCCTGGAATTTGAGTTCCAGGATGGTTCTGTTTTTCAAACGCCATGTTGTTGATGGGGATCTAACTTCAGTTCCTCTGCAAAGAGGCAATTGGTGCTCTAACCGCTAGGCTATCTTCCAGCCCCCACTTTTGTGTATTTTTATTTTTTCATAATCTTTATTAAAGCTTTTTAATTGCTCTGAATTATCTTCCAGGTCTTATATTCTTCTGCTTCCTCCATTCTACTTCTGCGGCTTTTTCCATTCCTTTCCTCTTGATGGATGAGTGTTATTCATTTCATTTCCTTATTTATTTCCTTAGTATTTCTACTCTTTGGAGCTTCTCAATCTCTTCCTATCGCTATTGCTTTCACTGGTTGGTTTCCTTATCTTTTTCAGCATGGGATATTTTTTTCAGTGTTTCCACTTCATTCTGGAGTTTCTTATTATCTTTCTCCAGGGTCCTTCTTGAGTCTTTCATTCTCATTTCTTAATCTTTGATTTGCTCTTTATACTCTTGTACTTTTTAAAGTTATGTTCACAATTGTATTTCTGATATCTGTGTTCCTGGGTCAATCCCCAGGGGGATCCCACTGGAGGGATCTTCCACAAGGGTTGGTACCAGCTTGGTTTTGGGATTATCCTGCACCTTCCCCATGTTGTCTCTCCTTCGTGATCCTGCCATATGGGCTTCTCCTTGCTGTATCCATGTGTGTCTTAAATGCCTCTTCACTGTTGTTGAAGACTTTTTGCTGCCCACCTTCAGTTGCCTTTTTGTTGTTTGTTTGATTGTTTTTTGTTTTTTTTTTTTTCTTTACTCCCTTGCTTTTATTGCGTGGTGAATTCTAAGCTTTAGGCTTTCTGAGATCCAATTCACTCGTCCCTTTCTGTTCGAAGTTTCTCCAAAGAATCCACATGGACAATCTTTCCCCTTTGTTGTCCCATTTGGCAGGGGCTGGGGGTGGGCAGTTGGGTGGGTTCCTGTCGCTTCAGGTAGTCTTGAGAGATCTCTGATCTCAAGAAACATACAACCCCACTTTTTATACCAGCTGGGAGGATTAACCCCCCCCCCACCGCCACAAAAGTCATCAAGCAAAAAACAATAAATTAATTCAAATAACCATCCTCCTTGCTTGACGCACCCCAACTTCTACCTTACTTGTGCTTCAGGTTTTGCTGGCGATCTCTATCCAAGGACTCAAAACAAACCCACCTTTATATCCAGTGGGAGGATACTCACCCGCACAGAGAAAAACAAAAGGACAATTCAAGCCAAAGCCAAACTAAACTTAAATCACAACCACAATTCTGCCTTGCTGAAAGCACCCAGCTCCTACCTACCTGTCTTCAGGGTTCTTGGGAGATCTCTCTGCTTTCAGGCATTTTTGTAGCAACTATATTCTGATCATATTTTGGCTACTTCCTGTATCTGCACTTCACTTGCTACCCACCACATGATTTCATGTATTCTCTCTATTGAGTCAAATATGTGTCCCACATGCACTTTGATGTTTGTCCAAACCATTGGAGATAGTTAACCTACCAAAAGTCACACCCTTAATATGAACTCATGATAATGGTTAAATTAGGAACATCTCTCACATAAGTTCAACCCCAAACCTTGGTAACTACTAGTAAATCAATAAGCTGCTTGTGGAGGAGAGTCCGTTTTTTCCTGGGGTTTATTTATCACAGTTTACATTCATTCATAACAATGTAAAAGATATAAAAGATAAATAGGTCTAAGAACACTGTGCACAATTCTTTAACGATTAAATGCCTATATATAATTTAGATCTATATATCTATATATATATATATATATATATTCAAACCCAAGGAGGCAGGTATAGTTGTGATCCACATTTTCCTTGTGAAAATATGGTTGCAGAGACAGGTGATATATTTTTTCTTAACTACTCACCAAGTGGCAGAGCTTGAATATAAATGAAATATGAATTCCCCAGAGACTTTTTTTTCTCACTACTCTGTGTTTTTTGACTTATGATTCTTTATTCAAAATAAATGTTTTTAACTAAAGGCACGAAGTCAATATTTAATTGAAATATCTCTGCTGAATTTCAAATATGAATTCAATATATGGTATTATAATTTTATTGGTTAGTATTGTTTATATTCATATTCACAATTATACCCTGAAATACACTTGGGGATTAATTATTTATAGCAGTGGTAAATGTTTTCAAAATTTTATTGCTTTAATAGCTAAATTCAGAGGAAATCAAGACATATTATTATATGAAGCTTCAATACTTATGGTGGTTATAAACATTTAAATTAAATATGCAGAATAAAGTAGCAAAAGCAAATTAGTTTGGATATTTATAATCAATGTATTTAATGTTATATTTAATTAAATTTTAAGCCATATATAGCAAACCCATTGCCAGCATCATCCTAATTGGAGAAAACTTGGAAATTCTTTAAAGGTGGGAACCCAGCAAGGCTGCCCCATATCGCCACTCCTCTTCAACATAGTTCTTGAAACACTTGCTAGGGCAATAACATAAGAGAAGGAAATTAAAGGAGTACTAATTGGAAAGGAAGAAGTTAAGCTATCCCTTTTTTGCAGATGATATGACAGTTTACCTAAGGGATGCTAAAATCTCCACCAGAAAATTTCTAGGAATGATTAAGAGTTTTAGTGAAGTGGCAGGCTAAAAATTAACCCAGAAAAATCAATAGCTTTCTTACACCACAATAAACAAGTGGAGAAGGAATATTAGAAGACCTTCCCATTCACAATAGCCTCCAAAATAATAAGATACCTTGGAACAAACCTAACAAAAGATACCAAAGATCTCTACAACAAAAATTGTAAACTCCTGAAGAAGGAGGTTGAAAATGACATCAAAAGATGAAAAGACCTCCCATGTTCATGGATTGGGAAAATTAATATATTAAAAATGTCCATTTTACTTAAATTATATACAAATTCAAAACAATCCCAATCAAAATGCCTATGTGCCTCTTCACAGACTTGGAAAAAAATCTTAAATTCATATGGAAAAACAAAAGACCCTGAATAGCTAAAGCAACCCTGAGTGAAAACTGCAATACAAGGTTGCTTGCTCTACCAGACTTCAAACTATATTGCAAGACCATAGTCATAAAAACAGCCTGGTAGTGGCACAAAAACAGAACCATTGACTAGTGGAACAAAATTGAAGATCCATTCTTGAGCTCATACAATTTCAGCCACCTCATATTTGACAAAGGGGCAACAAACCTTCAATGGAGGAAGGATAGCATCTTCAGCAAATGGTGCTGGCAAAATTGCATCCTCATCTGGGGAACACTCATCCACTGCTGGTGGGAATGTAAACTGGTACAACCTCTGTAGAAAACAGTGTGGAGAACTCTTTAAAAAACTCAAAATGAACCTACCACCTGACCCAGCCATACCACTCCTGGGTATATACCCACACTATGCATCCTACCTCAAAGATACATGCACACCCATGTTTATTGCAGCTCTCTTCACAATAGCAAAGAGCTGGAACCAACCCAAATATCCCTCAACTGATTACTGGATTAAAAAATGTGGTACAATGGAGTTCTATGCAGCAATAAAGAAAGATAATATCGTAAGCTTTGCTGGTAAATGGATGGAACCTAAAGCAACTATGGTAAGTGAATTAACACTGTCCCAGAAAAAAAAAGGTGAATGGTTTCCCTCATTTGTGGATGCTAACACCAAATCCCCATTTGACAGGCAAGCTGGGCAACCTTATTATTATATTTAATTGTATCATAAAGCAACAGTGCTATTCTAATGTGAATCTCTTAATGGGCTCTAGAATTGTTCTACCACTTGTATTCACATATTGTCATTACCATATATGAATGGAAGATATGTATTCATATTCTTAAAAAAAGAAAATGACATTCTGGATAATTTAAGCAAAAATAATTTTTTTCCATTTTCATTCTTCCTCTCAGGTTGGTGTATTACTCTTCCAAACAACTTGGGATCCTCATGCCTCAAAGACATGTAAGGAGGACCTTAGCAGTCACTCTGGGTGTACAGAACCAATTTTATTAAATATTTCTCCTCAATGTCCCCATGAACATCAACAGCTCCAGAGAAAGTGGACTGTTTTGCTTCTCGTCCACCTGTGCCTCTTTTCTAAGCCTAGGGAACAATCTGCAGAAGACGGGGCATGATAGAATGTAAGGGCTGTGAATGGGGTGAATGACGAAACTACAGGAATATAGACTGGACATTCATCTGATGAACTTGATTGAACATACAAAGCCCCCCAGCTGGATGGTGGGACCCATGGGCTTTCTGTTTGGGCACAACTGCTTGCAAATTGATTTTACATGAAGGATGCTTGTACTCATAAATGATTACTTATTGTTAAAAAATGAAAAAAATGAAGTGATAAAAAATATCCTATAATCTACTAAAATTGAAAACCTAACAGAAATGTATGAATATCTGAAATCCGGGGAATTAAAAAAACTTAACTAAGAAGAGATTGACAGATTAAACAGATCCATAATATTGGAGGAAATTGAAAATGCACAGCAGAATTTATAAAACATTTAAAGAGGTCTTACACCCATTACTACTCAAATTGTTCAGAAGGATACAAACAGATGGAAATCTCCCAAATTCCTCCTATGAAGCCAGCATCACTCTAATACCCAAATCAGGTAAAGACACAACAAAAAAATTATAGACACCTCTCATTAATGATCATAGATACAAAAATTCTCAAAATCATACTTGCAAATCCCATACAGACCCACATCAAAAGATCATCCATCATGATCAAGTTGGATTCATAGCAGAGATGTAGGGCTGGTTCAACATATGTAAATCAATAAATATCATAAAGCACATAAATGTACTGAAAGACAAAAATCACACAATCATCACAATTAATGCATAAGAAGCCTTTGACAAGACCCACCATCCCTTCATAGTTAATTCTAGAGGGAATTGTATTGAAGGGAACATTACTCAATATAATCAAAGCCCTATATAACAAACCCACTACTAAAATCATCATAAATGGAGAAAATTAGAAGCATGCCCCTGAAAAGCAAGGCATTCCCACAAGGCTGCCCACTATCACCACTCCTCCTCAGTATAGTGCTTGAAACACTTGCTAGTTCAATAATGCAAAAAAGGGAAATTAAAGCAGTACTAATTGGAAAAGAGGAGGTCAAAATATCCCTTTTTGCAAATAATATGATTGCTTACCTGAGAGATGCTAAAACCTTTACCAGAAAACTCCTAGAAACTATTAAGAGTTTTAGTAAAGTGGCAGGATACGAAATTAACTTTGAAAAATCAGTAAACATTCTTTACACCAACAACAAGAAACTGGAGAAAGAGACCTTCCCATTCACAATAGCCTGAAAAAGAATAAAATACCTAGGAACAAACCTAACCAAAGACACCAAGGATCTCTACAACAAAAAATTTAAAACCCTGAAGAAGGAGATTGAAAATGACCTCAAAAGATGGAAAGCCCTCCTGTGCTCATGGATTGGAAAAAATTGATATAGTAAAAATATCCTTTCTACCCAAATTAATATTCAGATTCAATGCAATCCCAATTTAAATCCCCATGAGTTTCTTCAAAGACTTGGAAAAAAATCCTTAAGTTCATATGGAAAAACAAAAGACCCCAAATAGCTAAACCAACTGTGAGCAAAAAGTGCAATACGGGGGGGTAGGGGGGATAACTTTACCAGACTTTAAGCTATACTAAAGGCCTATATTCATAATGCAAGCCTGGTACTGGCACATAAACACACTCATTGACCGATGGATCAAAAGTGAAGATCCAAATTTGAGCTCATACAATTTCAACTACCTCATATTTGACAAAGGGGCAAAAAACCCTCAATGGCAGAAGGATAGCATCTTCAGCAAATGGTGCTGGCAAGAATGGATCATCATTTATAGAACACACTGCACAAAAATGAACTCCAAGTGGATCAAAGTCCTCAAAGTGAAAGCAGAAACTGAAGTTGATAGAAGAAAATATTGGCAGCAGCCTCCAAGATATAGGAGAGTAGGAAAAGATTTTTGTGTTTGTGACAGGTTCTTCCTGTAGTCCCAGCTGGTCTGGAACTCATTCTGTAGACCAGTCTGGCCTTGAACTCACAGAAATCCGCCTGCCTTAAGTCAAACAGCAACAGGGCAGGGAAAACGGTCAACAGCAGACAAGTGGGACCTCATCAAAATCAAAAGCTTATGGACAGCAAAAGAAACAATCAAGGAAGTGAAAAGAAAACCCACAGAGTGGGGGAAAAAACCTTCATTAGTGGTACATCTGACAGAGTATTAACATCCAGAATATATACACTACTCAGAACACAAAGACATAAGTAAGCAAATGACCAACTTGAAAGATGGAGTAAAAAGCTGAAGAGAGACTTCATCAGTAAAGAATTAAAGATGGCTGAGAAACACATTAAAAAGTGTTCAACATCACTAATAATTAAGGATATGCAAATTAAAACCACCATATTATTTCATCTTACTCCAGTAAGACTAGCTATTTTCCAGAAAACAAAGGATACCAAATGCTGGAGAGGTTGTAGGGAAAGGGGAACACTGCTGGTGGGAATGCAAACTCCTGAAACCCATATGGAAAACAGTGTGGGGAACTCCCAAGAAATTGAAAATGAGCCTACCTCCTGACCCATTCATACAACACCTGAGTATATACCCAAAAGGCACATCCTATCACAGAGATTCATTCATATCTATATTTATTGCAGCTCTCTTCACAATATCAAAGATGTGGAAGCAACCCAAGTGTCCTTCAAGTTTTGAGTGCATAGAGAAAATTCTATCCACACAATTGAATTCTGTGCAGCAGTAAAGAAAAAATGATATCATGAACTTTGAAGTTAAATGGTTGGAACTTGAAGCCATTATGCTAAGTGAAATAACACAGTCCCCAAGAAACAAGTGGGGAATGGTTTCCTTCATTTGTAAATGCTAGCACCAAATTCCCCAGTTGAAAGGCAAGCTGAGCAATGTTATTGTTATATTTATTTTTATCTGAAAGCAACTGTGCTGTTATAATGTGAATCTCTAGGTTTGAAATGTCTTGCAAATGTGGGTCACTAGTCTTCCTGTTCAGGGAGGTCTTGGAGAGCCACTAATGGGACTTCAGCTAGTGTCCAGTGTATAAAGAGGAATGTCTGCTCATGCTTCAGAAAAGGAAGCCTGGTCTAGCAAGTCCTGGTTTTGTCCTTGAGTGGATGTAACTGGTAAATAAAAAACTGAAAGGAGCCAGGGCCTACCCCCTCCTCCCCACCAAGAATAAAAAAATCCCCGAGTGACTCCTGAGGACCAGATCCTCAACTGACCTCAAGAAAACAAAGACTTTGATTAATCTGGTCTAACCGTGTGGCCTTAAGCTCCCAAAAGGAAAGTAAAACCAGAAATAATCAGTAAGGCCTGAGAAATTGTACTTCAGATATAAAACGTGAGATCTTAGTAAAAAGACAAAAAGAAAGAAGAGAGCACTGTTGTTCAGCCTGTCTTCAATTCTCCCTTGCAAGTGCATTTACTCTGTAGCTTCCACTGATTTTGCCACTCTTCAAAGACATGAGATACAGCTTTTTAACCCTCCAATATGGACTGAAGACTCATGTCTCTCCAAGAATCCTCCAAATCTTCAATGCCATATGGAGACTACTGAGAAACCCAGCTTGTGGACTAAGAAGCTAAGGGGATTTCATCCTCTTCAGAATATAGACTGCCATTGTTGGACTACCTGGGCTGTATCATGGAGGACAGTGCATTTGGGATCAAGACAGGACGCATACTTAATAGACTTCATTTGGGAGACCATGGGAGGGAAAGACCCCAATGTGGAGCAGAAGGGCAGGATTGAGGGTTGTTTGGGCTTGCCAAGGAGGAACCTCTGAGCACTTCCTTAAGGAAAATATGACATTTTTTTAGCGAAAAAAAAAATAATCCTCCAATTCAGATAAGTATGGTAGAGTGCAGGGACTCAGGTGGGGTGGGGAGCATGGAAAGGGAAGTGACTCTAAATTCTAGTGAAACATGATGTATGATTTATGGAAAAAGTTTAATAACAATAAAGAAGTAAATAATAAAAATCTCTTACTGGGACCTAGAATTAACTTACCACTTATTTTCAGATATTGTAATTACTGCATATGGGTGGAAGGTATGTATTCATATTTTAGAGTCATATAAAATTAAAGGGAAAAATGTGAATTCCTAAACACATTTTGGAATTAATATACAGTTTATTTCAGGAGGAAATAATTTTTGTACATATGTGATATTATATAGGCATATTTTGGAACAATACAAATGGGAGGGAACAACAACATAAGGACTGGGTCAAAGAACTGATTGACACAGTTAAGTTCTTGCCAAAGGGCTGGAGAGATGGCCTAGCAGTTAAGAGCGCTGACCGCTCTTACAGAGGACCCGGGTTTGATCCCCAGCACCCGCATGGTGGCCGAGAACCATCCGAAATTCCAATCCCAGGAGAACTCCAGTTCTAGGGAAATCCGAAACCCTCTTCTGACCTCCATGGCATTGCACGACACGGGTGCACAGACCTGCATGCAGACAGTACATTCGTACACATACAGAAATAAATAAAATTTTAAAAAATAATAAAATAAAATAAATTCTTGCCAAAACAATAAACCTCTGCANGTGTCCTTACTTGAGCAGTTTAATATGTTTCCTGGTACCTGGTATGCAGCGATTGATCTGGCCAATGCTTTTTTTTTCTCAATCCGGTTCATAGGACCACCAAACTTTTGCTTTCAGCGGTCACCAGTATACCGTTATTGTCTTACCTCAGGGGTATTTTAACTCTCCAGCCTTGTACCATAACTATGAGAAGGGATCTTGAGCGCCTGACTCTTCCACAAATATCACACTGGTCCACTTATATTGATGATGGTATGTTGATTGGACCCAGTGAACAGGAGGTAGCTGCTAGTCTAGACTTGTTGGTAAGCATATGCGCATGAGAGTATGGAATAAAAAATCAACTAAAATTCAAGGGCCATCTACTTCGGTGAAATTTCTAGGAGTTCAATGGTGTGGAGCATGCAGACATTCCTTCTAAGGTAAAGAATAAGTGTTGCACCTGGCCCCCTCCCTTCCCTCCACCAAGACAGAAGCACAACGTCTGGTGGTTCTTTTTGGATTCTGGAGGCATCACTTTCCTCATCTGGGTGTGTTACGACGACCCATATATCAGGTGACTGGGTAGGCAGCAAACTTTGAGTGGGCTGAAACAGAAAAGGCTCTTCAACAGGTCAGGCTGCAGTGCGGCTGCTCTGCCCCTAGGGCCATTGATCCAGCAGACCAATGGTGCTTGAGGTATCTGTGGCAGAAGAGATGCTGTCTGGAGTCTGGTGGCAGGCTCCCATAGGGGGAATCACAGCGGAGGCCCTTGGATTTTGGAGCGAGGCTCTACCTTCGTCTGCAAACAACTAGTCTCTCCTTTTTGGAGACAGTCTTAGCCGCTATTGGGCCGTAGTGGAAACTGAACGTTTGACAATGGGCCACAAAGTCACCATGCGACCTGAGCTGCCCATCATTAGCTGGGTGTTATCTGCCCACCAGACCATAAAGTAGAACGTGCACAGCAACAGTCCATTTCTCAAATGGAGTGGTTACATACTGGTACAGGGCCCGGGGGCAGGCCCTGAGGGCACAAGAAGCTTACATGAAGAGAGTTGCCCAAATGCCTATGGGTCCCACTCCTGTTACAATGTTATCCTGGGCTTAAGCATGCTCTATCGCTCCATGGGGTTTGCCCTATGATCAGTGACTGAGGAGAGGTGAAGTACTATGGTGAGACTAGGGCCTGGTTTATCTGATGGTTCTGCACGCTATGGCAGGGCACCACCCAGAGGTGGAAGCTGCAGCATTAGCAGCTCAATTTCTGGAACAACCCTGAACGGACACTGGCTGAAGGAATTCTTCACATGAGAGCAGAACTTCAGGCAGTGAACATTGGTTGTACATTTTGCCTGAAAGTGAGAAATGCCAGCGGCGGTAAGAGGTTCGATTATATAACTGATTCATGGGCTTTGTACCAATGGTTGTTGCGCTGGATGGTCAGAGAAGCTTGGTAGTGAAGCATGACTGGGAGGAACAATTGTGTGATGAAAGACATTGGGTGGGGAATAGGAAGTCTGGGTAGAGCTCTCTGAAATGGCAAAGGAGTGAAGATAACTTGTGTGTCTTCATAATAAATGGCTCATCAAAGGTGATCTCCCAGCACGAGGGATGATAATATTAATAATAAGTAGATTGGATGATTACTTTCTGTGGATAGTCACTCTTTCTCCCAGCTATCCCTATTGTTACTCAATGGGCCCATGAACAATAGCAGTGGAGTGAACAGATCGGTGGACAGAGTTGAAGGATGGAGGTTTGTGCATGGGCTCGAACAGCATGGATCTCCCACTCACTATAGGCTGATATGGCTACAGCTGCTCGCACGTAGTGCCAGAAATTGTTTCCAACCCCAGCAAGGCGAGACCAACATTGGGAGCCCCCATATGGTACTATGGTGAACCCGCGGGTGACCAGCGCACAGGCAAAAACCTTGTGGGCAGGGTTACTAACATTGGGACCACTTTCATTCATCATTGGAGGACAAGCGTTTTTTGTAGTTTCTTGTTACAGGAATAAAGTTACTTTTCTGGTTATGGATTTGGCCTTCCTTCCCGTACTCTTCTGACAAACAACCAGACCAGGGGTACCTTACGGAATGCCTTTATCCCCGTCATGGTATTCCTCACAGCATTGCTTCTGATTTCAAGGAACTCACTTCACAGCCAAAGAAGTGTCAGATAGTGGCCCATGGTCCGGATCCAGGTGTTGATCCAATGGTTCTTTACCATGTTCCCCACCCACCCCGGAAGCAAGCTTGGCTGATAGAACGATGGAAAAAATGCCTCCTTGGATACCACAGTTACAAGCGCCGCTTTTTTATATATGTAGGTGGCATAACCCTGGGGGGCTTGGGGCACAAGGTTTGGTCTCCAGCAGCAGTATATATCTTTGATTGGATCAGCGTCCACTATATTGTACTGTTTCTCCTACTAGCCAAGAATTCATGGGTCCAGGAACCAAGGTTGGGGGAACATGTGGGAGTGATTACATCTCACTATCACCCCTAGTGACCCAGTAGAAAAATTTTTGTTCCTGTTACCCACCGACCTTGCGTTCTTGCTCGGTCTGGACGTTTTGGCTCCAATGGGTGGGAGTGCTTTTGCCAGGAGATACAGCAAACGTGTCTATTGAACTGGAAGCTAAGACTTCCCCCTGGCCACTTCGGCTCTACTGCTGCTTTAAGCCAACAGGCTAAGGAAGGAATTACCAGTAGTAGGGGGAGGTGGAGTTGATCAGGCAGACTGAAACCGTGGGGAAAAGGTGGACGTTGATTCAATCCCACATGGGGGGCAAGGTAAGAGTAGGTGTGGAAGGCAGGAGATGCGGAGGGGCCGTCTGGGCGACAGGTGTCTATGATTAAGGTCAAAGGGCAACTCCAACAACCCAAACCAAACAGGACAATAAATGGCCCAGACCTTCAGGCGATGAAGGTATGGTCACTCCTACCATTGGAAGAGCAAGGATACCATGCAGAGATGTTGCTTGTCTGATGGGGAGGTAAGTACAGAATGGGTTGTAGAGAGAAGGTAGTCATAAATATCAGCTGACGGCACCCGGACCATTGCGGACAAAAGCGTGGATTATATATAGATATTAACCTTCGTCCATTGTGGTCTTAAGACGAAATGTGCTGTGTATTATTAATATAATAGAATATATATATATATAGATATATATAATATGTATGTAATCTAAGTGGGATACTGTGTTACCCCTTTGAATGTGCAACTGAGATATATAGTGTTAAGTTTTCATATTAGGTTAATTTAAATACTGAAGGACTAAGTTTCCTCAAGACATTACCACCACTCTAATATATATGCTTTGCATCTTGCCATGAGCGTACTTATAACATGTTAGGTGGATTTATGGACCCTGCCATCATTTGCAATTGACATCTTAAGCATAGGCTATTTATTGTGGTTTCTTCGTCAAGTTAACAAGGTGGTGGACTTTGTCATGGTGTAATCCTGTGGTGTTTCAACTTGACTCGGACAAGGAAACCAAACATAAAAAGAGGGGAAAAGAAAAGGTTTCTTCCTTCTGATTTGGACCACCTCAACCCGGAATGGCCCACCCCAAATGTGGGTTGTTACCTCTTCTTCCGGAGGCACGTATTTATATTTAAAGCCTGCCCCCACCCTAGCGGGGAGCTGGTCCTTTGTTCTTTCTCTTTTCCTGGGCTTGACTCTCTCCCTCATCTGGTGAGTTTGCCTTGCTGTCTGTGATCAACTTTCGATATCAACCATGCGTTGGATCCAAAAGTGTACTGGCGGATCTCCTGGGAATTCCATTTCGGAGCCTTCCAGCACAGAACTGGGGGAAGGACTCCTGAGGTGACAATCCAGCCTTGGGACATCGAGCAGTTCCCTTGGATTCCCTGCCGTCCTTCCAGTTCGGCGCTTACTGTGTGAGCCCGTTCACGTGAGCAAATCAATAATTGGTATATTGCTATATATATTCATCCTGTTGTGCTTCTGTTTCTTTAGAGAACCCTGAACTAATACAATATCCCAAACATAATTGGCATTAAGCTCTCTTCCTTGGAGGAGTAAATCAAATGGGATGATTGTCCACCAGTTACATCCTCTACATGGTAGGTGGTAATGTTTATAGAAGTAAGCCCCGGTTGGACAGAACAATAAAAAAAACAGGGTATAAACATAAAAAAAAAACACGAAAGGAAATAACATAAGAAAAATAAAAAGAAAATAAGGAATGTCATGGGAAGATAACACTAAAACAGGAGGTGGTCAGTACGAACAAAAGTAACCAACCAAAACTAGGTAGGTGGCTCTGATGATTGTGGGGACAGCTTTGGGTTTACAAATGTCTTTTTAGGATTTGTGTGGTATGTCTTGCGTATTTCCAACAGTCTTCCATGCATTTACGCAATAACCCTTCCGTTCTTCCCCCACCAACCACCATACCCACGCAGATCTATGCTGCATTTCTTCGCCGGTAAGTTTTTGTCTGCATTCTTCATCTGTTTTTTTGTTTTCTTTTGTTTTGTTTTCATTTTTTTTATTTTTTACTAATAGGTTGAGTAATTTGTGAGTACAGAGCACCTTCTATGTAAAACACAATTTTGAAGGCAGTTGTGCCCAAAACCACACAGGCTCATTGGGTGCCTGAACCATTCCTGAAAAGGGTGAGGGTTTATTTTCAATCAAGTTGATCTTCAATATGGTCGTCCAAGTCTATTTAGTTGTAGTTTTTCACCATTTTTAACCCAAATCGAAGCCCTTACATTCTACGACACGGTCCCCTCTTCGCAGATTGTTCCTAGGCTAGGAAAAAAGGGGGCACAGGTGGATGATAAGCAAAACACTCTACTTTCCTCTCTCGTGAGCTGTATGTCTTGGTCTCTAGTCGTTCTGGCTGTTTCTTCTTCTTATGGGCTGCCAGCTTGTCCGTGCCAGGCTAAACTTTTGGATCCGGCGCCACAAAATCGAAGGCTCCTTGCCTCCTTGAATGGTGATATCTGGCAGGAGAGAGAGGGGATTAAGGCCCTGCTGTTGAAAAGATCTTCTAGATCACAGCAGGGAAAAGACTTATTGAGACTGCACTTGCAATTATACAGATGGTCTATGGGATGCAAGAGAGTGTTACCAAGACCACTAAAAACCAATAAACAAATAATAAGTCTCCTGAGTCAGCAATACGCCACCATACCGTCCACCAGCTACACACCTCATCTGCCTGGATACTGTGCATCATTTGGCAGCCATGTGTCTGTTATATCCCAATCTAATTGCTATTTATTAGTGCCGTTTAAATACCTACATATTCTAATTGCGTGTGCTTCATAGTAAGATTGAAAGGTTTTTCCTGGACAAAACTGTCAGCCCAATGAAAAGGAAACAGCCAAATTGAGCAGAGTCAGAGACAACAGCTCCAGAGAGATGGACTGTTCTGCTTCTCACCACCCTTGCCCATTTTCTAAGCCTAGGGGAACAATCTGCAGAAGGGGGGCATGGCAGAAGATAAGGGCTGCGATTGGGTGTGAATGGTGAATCTACAGCAATGTAGTCTGGAAATCATTTGAGTTAACTTGGATTGAACTACACTCCTCAGCCCGCCTCCTAGTGGGGCTGTGGGGGGTGGGCACAACAGCCTGCAAATTGGTTTTCATGAAGGATGCTTGTACTCATGGATCATCACTATAGCTAAAAAATGAAAAAACAAACGAGAAGAAAGATGCAGACAGTTATGCAAAAATGCATGATCTGTGATTGGGTGAGGGTAGGCGGAAGGGAGGGAAATAATGCCTGATCTGAATTGGAAAATGATGTATGAAATGCACAAAGCACCATAAAAAAGAAAAAAAGAGCTGGTAAATAGGGAAAAAAAGAATAAGAAAAAAAAAGAAGAGAAAAAAAAAAGACAAAGCGATGAGACGGCAACTAAGAGAATTTCTTATTCTGTGTTTTCATCTGTAAAATTTGAGTAACTAATTTGCTAATCAGAGCAATCAGATATTCTGTTTCATAATTTTTGGATGCATAACACTGGTCATCACATCACCTCTTGGTTAAAATTCATATTTAAAACATTTTCCTGTTAGAATCTATAATGGCATATTCCAGTGGAAAGTCTTTAAACCTAATTTCTTTGAATCTCTTTGCAGCATAAATATAACAATCATCTTCCCTTTGGGAAGATAGGGTAATATCATGAGATTTTAAAAAGAGTAAATGTACAGTGGTACACTATTCTCAACATTTTCAATCCTCAATAGCAAGTTCAACATGTTAGGCATTGAAAAAAAAAATGGCACCCTTATGCCACATGGTACAAGGTAATCCCAGTTTGTATCATGACTTCCCCCTTCTTTCTTTTTTTTTTCTTTGTTCCTAATTTTTTATTTATTTCTGTATGGGGTATGAATGTAACTGCTGCATTGCAAGTCTGTGACACCCGTGTCGCGTCAAGCCGCCGGGGGTCACGAAGAGGGTGTTCAGACTCCCCTGGACATGGAGTTCTCCTGGAACTGTCAGTCTCTATTGACGTTTCGGAGTTTTACCGCCATGTGGGTGTGGGGTCGAACACGGTCCTCTGCAAGAGCGTCGGAGCTCTCAACCGTAGGCCATCATCTCCAGCCTCATGCTAACCCCTTCTTTCATGCAGATGTAAAACACACTTCTTCCATTTGTGTGACACTTAAGCTAGAATTTGATTAAAATCTAAACTTGTAATGCGGTTTTGTGTCACTCATTTCCCTTAATACGTCGTGTAGAAAAACAGTAAAATTTGACAACCAGGAGCCTTTTCCTCTCTTCAGTTAAAGGCGGTATTATGACCTGGATTCAAATTAGCTCTCTTTTTCTTTTTAAATAAAATATTTTATTGATGTTTTGTGTATTTCTCACATCATTATTCAGTTCAATTTAGAAGTCCCCTTTCCCTGCCCCCCACCCCACCTCAGCCCATGCATTCTGTCACACTATGTCCTGCATCTGTTCCCTCTCAGTCTCTTTACAAAAGTTTTTTTTTTTTTTCTCCCTAGGCCATCTCTCCAGCCCCACCACTCTGACTTTAAAAACTGGGATTGGACTATTGATTGATGCTCTCCCTTAGCATATTCCATAGTATGCTCCAGAACTATATTTACTCTTCAAAGAGGAGGATTTCTGATTAGATCCACCTCCATTGTTCCAAGTTCTGTGTCTTAAGTATGCCCTGTCTTCTGCAATAGGATGTTATCTTCAAGTTCTAAGAGATCATCAAGCAGCAATAACCTGTACAATTTGGGGAGGTCCTTGGACCATCCTGACCAACAACTCGAAAGGAGCCTTCTTTGTTCTCACGCTATGTTTCTTCTTATCCAGATAAAGTACCCCAATTTTCCCCCATCCCTTTTATCACCTCTTTTTGTGTTCCTTCTTCCCCTTTACCCCAAATATTTCGTGATTTCTTTCTTCTTCCCCACTGAGTAAACCTCCATTATGCAAAGGTATCACATTATTCTTATCCATTCATCAGTTAAGGGATCTTTTGGTTGTTTCCATTTCTTAGCTATTGTGGAAAAACAGCAACACAAAGGACTGTACGATAGTAGGATGTCTTTTTAATATAAACCAATGGGTGGTGATATAATGAGATCATATACTAGATTAATTTTTAGTTTCTAAAGAGTTCTTCATAACACATTCCATAGTGATTGCAAGATTTTGCAATCCACCAGCAGTCAATGAGCTTTCCCTTTTCTCCACATCTTCTCTAACATTTGGTATCATTCGTTTTCTTGATCTTAGCCAGTCTGCCTGGGGTAAGATGAATTCATTCAGTTATTTTGATTTGGACATCCTCAATTATGAAGGCTGTTGTATAGTTTGTAAGGTGATTCTTAGCCTTTTTAAATATTTCATTTGAGAATTCTCTGTTCAGATCCTTACCCCATTTATTGGGTCATTGCTTTCTTCTTGTTGTTTCTGTGGGGGTTTTTGAGTTTTTTGCATTCTGATTATGAATGCCCTTTGTAATGTGTAGCTGGTGAAGGTTTTCTTCCACAGTGCAGGTTTCCTCTTCACTTTCTTCATTTTTTTCATATATAGGAGCTTTTTAGTATAATGAGGTCCCACATGTCAACTTTTGACTTTAAAGCTCTCAGCTATACCAGTGGGCAAACATATTGCCATTCTTGATATTAAAGATTGGTTTTTTTTCTGCTTTGTAATGCTTTTATTGATGTTTTGTGTATTTCAGACATCATTTCTGAGTTCAATTTAGACATCTTCTCCTTTCCTTTCCCCTCACCCCACCTCAGATCATGCACTCTGCCATAACTTTCCTGCATCTTTCTCTCAGTCTTTTTTATGTTGAGGAATTCACATTTTCCTCCTTTAATTTTATATTACTCTAAAATATGAATACATACTTTCCACTTATATATAGTAATTACAGAATCTGAAACTAAGTGGTGGGTGGATTCTAGAGCCCATTAACATATGTACATTATAACAACATATATTTGCTTTCAGATAAATAGAAACATAACAATAATGTTGTTCAGTTTGCCTTTCATCTGGGGATTTGGTGTTAGCATCCACAAATGAAGGAGACCATTTGCCCCCTGTCTCTCTGGGACTGTGTTACTTCACTTAGCATAATGGCTTTGAGTTTCATCCATTTACCTGCAAAGTTCATGATGTCGTCTTTCTTTTCAAAATTATTTTATTTATTATTTTTATGTGTATGAGTGTACTGTCTCCATATAGGTTGGTGCACTCGTGTCTTCCAATGCCACAGAGGTCAGAAGAGGGCTAAGATTCCCCTGGAACTGGAGTTAAAGACTGTTCTTAGCCACCATGTGGGTGCTGGGAATCAAACCTGGGTCCTCTGCAAGAGCAGTCAGTGCTCTTAACCTCTGAGCCATCTCTCCAGCCCCAATGTCATCTTTCTTTACTGCTAAATAGTACTCCATTGTGTAGATGTACCACATTTTTGTCATCCATTTGTCAGTTCAGGGACATTTGGGTTGGTTCCAACTATACGCTATTGTGAAGAGAGCTGCAATAAACATGGATGTGCATGTATCTTTACGGTAGGATGAGTTTTGTGGGTATATACCCAGGAGTGGTATGACTGGGTCAGGTGGTAGGGTCATTTTGAGTCTTTTTGTTTCATTTTGAGTCTTTTAAGGGTTCTCCACTCTGCTTTCCATAATGGTTGTACAAGTTTACAGTCCAACCAGCAGTGGATGAGTTTTCCCTTTTCCACACAATCTCTCCAGCATTTGGTGTTTTTTGTTTTCTTGATCTTAGCCATTCCTATCAGAGTGAGATGATATTTGAGAGTGGTTTTAATTTGCATTTCCTTAATTATTAATGATCTTGCACCCTGAAGACAGACCTTGATTTGCATCTACTGTCCCTCATAGGAAGCACTCCTGCCCTACAGAAATGTCAATCAAAAGTCCTGCCACAGGGCATGAAAAATAGCCCCACAATCTGTCAGGTTTTGGTCATGTTCTGAAAAGGTTTTCTAAAATCCCAAGGCTAGATGTCATGAACTACATGGACTATATTCTCCTAGTTTATTGTGACAGAGCAGTCCTGGACTCCTTTCTTCTACAAGTCTTCCTGGTGCTTGAAGCTACTTATTTACAGGTCACCCAGGAAAAAACTCAACTTGCCCCTTGCTACAAGGTTCTGCGGTCAATTCTAGAGACGAGGCTGATTTGGCCTCAGATGCTAATAATTAAACTCCCTGAGATATTGTCTCTTAACCACCTTCAAAAGGCTTTGGAGGCTATTAACTTCCTGGACCCATGGCTTCATATACCCTTGGAGGGGATGTAACCACTGTATGCTAGCCTGAGGGGCCCTACAGAGCCCTCTTTGCCATCAGAAAACACATAGCCTACATCAAATGTTTTCTTCCTCTGTGGTGGATCAGTGGAAACAATTGGTCTGTAGCTGCAAGACCTGTGCACCAGTTCTGCCTTTGGGCCCTCTTCAGCCCTTGGGAGTTAACGCTCATGGCCTAAAAATTAACACTTTTTGGCAGATGGATGCTACTCATTGTTCCCCCTTTGCCCATCTAAAATAATACATTTTACTGTGATACCTAGTCTCAGTGTGTAATGGTTACTCCTATGACAGGGGAATCTGGGGCTAAGGTTTTCCAACATCTACTTCACTGCATATTGATTATGCATGTCCCACCCACATCAATTAAAAACTGAGAATTGCCTGGTATATACCAGTGTCCAGTTTAAATATTTCTGAGCTTTCTGGAATAACTCTCACATAACTGATATTCATTATAATGCCCATGGACCAAGGCATTATTGAAAGAATATATAAAATTTTTTAATTGAAGTTTTGTACATTTCATACTTTTCTCAATCCAGTTTAGACTCACTCATTCCTCTTTCCATGACCCCCACCCCACCTGACCTCAGGCATTCTGCCATACATGTCTTGCATCTTTTTCTCAGTCTTTTTAAAGTCTTTCTTTGCAGAGGTTTACTGTTTGGGGCAGAATTTACTATTTCAGTTAGTTCCCTGAATCAGTCTATTTGTTGTTGTTGTTCCTTCCAACTTGTATTGCTCTAAAATATGCATAGATATACTTCACACATATACCTAAATTATGATGACTGAAAATAATCTATAAGTTAATTCCAAAACATTTTCCTTTTCATTTTGTATTACTCTAAAATATGTATACATACCCTCCACCCATATATCAAAATTACAAAGTCTGAAAATAAGTGGTAGGTTAATTCTAAAGCCCATTAAGGTATTCACATTTTAACCATATCATTGCTTTCAGATAAAAAAGAAATATAACACTGACGTTGCTCAGTTTGCTTCACAACTAGGGATTTAGTGCTAGCATCCAAAAATGAGGGATACTATTCATTGTATTTCTTTTCTGGTACTGTGTTACTTCACTTAGCATAATGTCTTCTAGTTCCATCCATTTACCTGCAAAGTTCATGATGTCATCTTTCTTTACCACTGCATAGAGATCCATTGTATAGATGTACCACATTTTCTTTATCCAGTGGTCGGTTGAGGGGCACTTGGGTTGCTTCCAGCTCTTTGATATTGTAAAGAATACATAAAACTTTAAATGAGCAATTAAAAAAGAGAAGGAGGCCTGTACCAGCCCCCCCATGATGCAGTGTGCAGAGCACTCTTTACTATAAACTTTCTGACAATTTTGAAACAAGACATGATAATCCCAGTTGACAAGCATTGGAGCCCTCTGATAGTGCATAATGAGGCACCACTGGTACTTTGTCAGGTGTGGTGGTGCACACTTCTAATCCTAGCACTGGGGAGGCAGAGACAGGCAGATCTTTGTGAGTTCAAGTCCAGCCTGGTCTACAGAGCAAGTTCCAGGCCAGCTGTGGCTACATGGAGACCCTGTCTCGAAAAGACCAAAAAAAAAAAAAGATCCAATGTCACGACAATAGAAGGGTCCAGATTCTCTGCTAACAATGGGAAGGTTTGCTTGTGCATTCCCACAGGCAGAGCTCTGCCCCATTTGGGTTCTGGCAAGAAGTGTTCATCCTCGGATGCCAAGGGGTAGATCAGGATCCACCAGCAGAGAAGCTGTTCCATCTGTGCATCCAGAAAGGGCAGTGAGATAGAAGATTATAAAAACTCAGGGATAGTGCTCTAAGGTGGCATTAAGTTCCATTTTTCCCTGAGTCATTCTAGGAATGATTAGTTTGCTTGCTTTGTGCATTACCTTTTTTTTTTTTTTTTTCTCTTGGCCCTATAAAATGTCCACGTTTACTTGGCAGATGGATGCTACTACATTTGTTCCGTTCCTGGTGCTGGGCACTTTTGACCAACATCGAAGACATCAATAACATTTTTGACTTGAGCTGATACTGTCTCAGTGCGTGATAATTGGTTAACTCCTAATGACAGGGGATCTGGGGTAAGTTGTCCCACACTACTCACTGCATATTGATTATGCTATGTCCCACCCACATCAAATTAAACCTGGTTGATGGTATTACCAGGTACATTTATATATATTATTTATCTGAGGACTTATCTGAAATACTCTCAACATAACAGATATTATCATATATATATATGTCTCATGGACCAAGGCAATTATTGAAAGAAAATATAAAGTTTTTATAAAATGAAGTTTTGTACAGATTCATAACTTTTCTCGAATCCAGTTTTCTTCACTTCATCCACTCTTCGAGGAGACGTCTCTACATCTTCTTATATTTAATTGATTAGTTTTTAAGTATCACCCCTGACCTCAGGCATTCTGCACATAACCTCATCCCGCTGCGTTAAAGACACATAACTTTCTCTAGTTCTATGTAAAAGAATCCTTTAATCTTTGCAGAGGTTTTCTGTTTTGGGCAGAATTTTACACTTATTTTCGCATGTTAATTAGTTACCCTTTGTAGATCAGTCATTTTTGTTTGTTGTTTTTTTTTTTTTTTTTTTTTATTTTTAAAATAAAATATGCCTTTATGTTCTTCACACATATACCTAAATTATGATGACTAAAACAATCTATAATCTATAATTAATTTATAACAATAATTATATCTTTCACAATATTAATGCTAATTTAAGTATATCTTTATAATATTCTTAATATAAAGAAATTATTTGATAAAAGCCTTCATTACCCTCCCACCCACCATATAAAACAAATTAACCAAAGTATCCTGAAATAAAAGTGGTTGAGGATTATTCTAACGAGCTCTCATTATAAGAAAAGATTCACGATTTTAACCATACATTTGCTTTGATATAAAAAGAAATATAACACTGACGTTGCTTTCAGAATCCTTATGCTTCACAACTAGGGATTTTAGTGCTAGCATCCCAAAATGAAGGAATACTAAACCATATGTTCATTTCTTTTTCTGTACTGTATGGTCTTACTTGACAATTCAACTTAGCATAATGTCTTTCTAGTTCCAATCCATTTACATGAAAGGAGTTCATGGTCATATAGTCATCTTTTCTACCACTAGCATTAGAGATCCATTGTACTTAGATGTAAACCCCAAAATTTTTTCCTTTTATCAGTGGGTCGCGGTATTGATGGAAGGCGAACACTTGGGGTTTGCTTGTCCAGCTCTTTTGATTATTGTAAAAGAAATACTAAAACTTAAATGGAGCTCAAATTAAAAAAGAGAAGAGGGAGCCGTACATTACCAGCCCCCCCTTGATGCAGTGTTGCAGAGCTACCTATTACTATATTAAACTTTCTGACTAATTTTGAAACAAGACATTGATAATCCCAGTTGAGCAAGCATTGGGAGCCCTCTGATAGTCATAATTAAGTGCACACACTTGGGAACTTTTGTCGGTATGGTGGTGCTGCCACTACTAATTCCTAGTCACTTGGCGGTAGGCCAGAAGAGGCAGCAAGATAGTCTTTTGTGGTTCAAGTCCAGTGCCTGGTCACAGTGAGCAAGTTCCAGGCCCACTGTGGCTTAACATGTGAGAGGCCCTGTCTCAAAAGAAAAAATAGACCCAAAAAAAAAAAAAAAAAAAAAAAAAAGAATCCAATGTCACGGAACAAATAAAGGTCCAGATTTCTCATGCAGTAACAAAGGGAGAGGTTCGTGTTGTGTATTCGACCCACAGGCAGAGCCTCTGCCTCATTGGGTTTTGGCAAGGTTAATGCCGTGTTCATCCTCTGGATGCCAAGGGGTAGATCAGGATCCACCAGCAGAGAAGCTGTTCCAGGTCCTGTGATCCCAGATAGGCAGTGATGAGTAGAAGAATATACAAACTCAGAGGTTAGTGCTCTAAGGTGGCAATTACGTTCATTTTTCCGCCTGAGTCATTCTTAAGGAATGTTTAGTTTTCTTGCTTTGTGCAGTTTACCTGTTTTGTATTTTTTTTTTTTTTATTAGTTTGTTTTTTGTCTTTTCGACCGACAAGGGTCTCCCTAATATGTGATCCCTACGCTGTCGTGGAACTCACTTCTGTATACCAAATGGCCTTGGAAACTCACAGATGATCCACCTTGCTCGTGCCTCCTAGAGTGGCTAGGATTAGAAGGCATGTTTCGTCCAACACACACAGCTCATTTGCAGTTACCGTCCTGATTCGGGCTAACTTAACTAGCTGACTCTCTGGGGCTTCGATAACTGCTTTCTTGCTGGTCGCTCTCTTCCACCCTAACTGCTGACTCTCACTTCTGTATTATGGCTTGCTTTGGCTTTGTGTGCTTCCCCTTGATATCTGATTTCTGATTGCTGCTGTACTATAAAAAATTTAAATCTCGACCACCATTTCCGATGAAATTTGGACGCTGTATCTATACATTTACCTACAAAATTTTCTAATATCTCCTCGGGCGGCAATTCATCCTGAAAGTTGAATCGCTTGGAGTGAGTGACCCAACGTAAACTATTCCCTATTCAAAATACAGTGGTAAAAGCATGATGTCGGTCTTGCTAGGGCGTTATTGGGACCCGAACAAAAACATTTTAATTTCCCAAAACTAACATAGACAATAGGAAGAAAGATAATAGTGAAAAGTATGTGAAGCATCGACATGGGAGACAATTGCCACAAACCAATGAACCTTGCTTTCCTGTATTGTGTTCCACCTGAAGCTTTCATTCTGCCACCCAATGAGGATAATGGAGACTCTCATTAGTGGTAAGTGAGTGGCTAGGAGAAGCTCTCTAGGAGATGTCTCCCTAGCCCTGGTCAAACTGAGTGCACACTCCTCTTTACAGGGCCATTTCTGGAATAACTCTTCTAAACTGCTAAATCTGTTTAAAGTCCAGTTCCCAAGTTTCCAGGGGGCTGGAAGCAGAAAGAGAAGAGACCTCTGTATATCTCATGCACTGGCTTTTTTTTTTTTTTTTTTTTTTTTTTTTTTTTTTTTTTTTTTTTGTTAAACTGGTGCATGTGTCGCTCTATGTCGTTGTGTGTGTGTGTGTGTGTTGTGTTGTGTGTGGTGTGTGTAAGCGTGTAGTATAGATCTCTACATGTATCTGGCCTCTGAGTCTGACCAATCTGTCTTTTGCGTTTTGTTTGTTTGAGTCTGTTGTTTTATCTGTTTGTTCTTATCTCCTTCATTTTCTCAACTAAATTTTTCCTTAAGTATTCTTATTAAGTGGGAGAGTAGCAGGCCAAGGTGAGTGTCTTTAAACTATTCACCATTCCAGTTTGTTCTAATGCTTTCCGATCAGGGGTTTACAGAGGAAGCAAATAAAAAACCCTGAGGGTATTGGCTTTTGTGACAGGTGAAAACAGTCAACCTCAGGACTCTATGCTGATTTTCCCAGGGACAGAATGGCTGGGGGAGGGATCTCTTGAGTGCCTGCAGGCTGGGATAGTTTGTCAGAACTATGAAAGACATCGTCCTGATAACCCATCCCCTACATAGTAATCTGGCTCAAAGACTCTTTGTCACTGAGCTCAAACTTCCAAATTTTATCTCTTTTTAATTGGTGCTTTGATGGCGCATTTCCATACACATTCAATTTTCCAAGTCGAAGATCAGGCATGCTTCCCTTCCCCTATCCCCCCTTGAACCCCCACACACCCCATCCCAGCATCATATGCATTGTTTCGCCATAGCCCTGTCTCTAGCATCTTGTCTCTCAGGGGTTTCCTTCATTGTGAATTTATGTGATATAGTGGTGATCACATTTTTTAGGCTATAAGCCATGATGCATCACTCGAGTACAAAGCATCCTTACATATGAAACAATTGCAGGCTGTTGCGCCAATACCCCCACAGCCCACCCATCTCAGCAGGGGGTGAGGGGTTGTAAATGTTCAATCAAGATTGATCAAATGAAGTCGTCCAGAACTAGCATTGGCTGTTTGTTTCGACGCATTTCAATCCAAGCCCTTACATTTCTAGACCGGATGCCACGCCGTCTTGCCGCAGAATTGCTGCCCTAGCCGCCTAAGGAACGGGCACACGGATGCATGAGAAGCAAAACAAGTCCACTCTCTCTGGAGCTGTTGTCTTGGACTCTGGTCAATTCTGGCTGTTTCTTCATGGCCTGACAGCTTTTTGGTTTCGCAGTCCATGTAATAGGAAACAAATTAATCGATCCGTGAGACTGAGATGAACGGCACAAAGCACCATTTAGATATATAGGTACTACAGAGGAGTGCAGTCGACTGAGAGTAATAAGTTATCCAGGTAAGGGACTTACAATTGCGTGTACGCCACCCAGGACACATAGGTTTGGGTCATCGAATATGTGGTAAATAACAGGCCACAAGTGGAATTGACATTTACTTGTCATGTTGAACATTACCAGGCGTCTTAAAACTCCCCGTGGCTTAATAACAATCCTCCTATTAAGCACACACTAAGAGGATGTAGAGGCTTGTGGGCGAATAAAGCCCATGGTTAGTCCTCCCACCAAAGGACGAGAACGCAATAGCACAACAAGTTAGGGGTGCTTTGGGGAGAAATACAGAGCATAAAGTGGAGCGGCCTCGTGCATCCGAGCAGCCACAGATATCTCCACGAGGGTCCGCAGCAAGTGTGTGGGTGATACAAGGCGTGGGTGACTGGTCGACGGATAAAGGCAGTCCTGCTCCGACCTTGCAATCCAGGGAGACCTGATTTGCTTATTGGTTATATGAGCTGAAGAGCCCATGTGCGTAAAATCACTCTATGGTGATTTCGATCCAGAGGCTCATCATGTGATCACTTTTGCATGTGTAGGTGTCAATTGAGACATTCTGTCCCCATGTTAAAACTTGGTGTGTCTAGTGTGATTAACTTCGGAATCTATGACAAGTGACCTTATTCATGTATGGCCTCTGCATGCTTCTTGCTATGTGTGAGGACCCAGTTTAGATGGCTATAGAGAGCCTTTACGCTTTTTGTTGGGGGCCTGGGTTGTGATTCTCCTGGCTCAATTATATTATCGCTGGTAGAATAATCCATTGCTGATGTAATATTTTGTCATACGTGCGGCCAGAATTAGTATTTAATATTTAACATTATCTTTGGCTTAAGTTGCTAAGCTTAAGGATTTTAGATTATATTTTGCGTTCTTGTAACAGAGAATATATCCCTTTATTTCACAGTTCATAGTATGGTCTACCTGATCCCAATTTATTAGGAGAAGGCAGTTTTTAACCGAGACTCTCTAATAAGGAGATTAACCTCTATAATGTTACCCAAAGAGGTACAGTTGCAGACCGTCTATATCTCTCTCGCATTTTGCTCAGCAGTTAGAGCTTCCTCTGGCCTCCTATCTGAAAGAATGCGCTCCCTCCCCAAAAAACTTTCGCAGAAGGGGAAAACTTCCTAATGAATGCTCAACACATCCCTGCATACCTAGATCTGGGGAGGAGCACCTGATTGCTGTTTAACCCAGCCTCTTTGCTCGCCACGTTGTTTGCGAGAAATGCTATCAGGTCTGATTGAAGGTCCTCCTTGAGGCATTTCTCAAAAGGAGCAGCGAGTATGGAGTTGGGGTTATAACAGACAATATGGGCTCCCCCAGAATCTATTGTGATGGGATGGGATGTTGTCGAGCTCATTTGTCGAAATGTATATTCTCACTCTGCGAAGGGTTNTTTTTTTTTTTTTGAGGGGGGGGCTCTTCCTTTCCTCCTGCCTGTAAAGCGGAGGCTCCTGTTCCTCTTCTGGGCACCTGCAGAACCGGGTGCAGGGGCCCAGTGGTTTCTTTGATTCATCAGATGGGGGAAGGTCCAAGAGGAGCCTCTGAACTCAATCTCCATTTTGTCGGCAGTTCAGAGGCTCCTCTTGGACCCTCCCCCATCTGATGAATCAAAGAAACCACTGGGCCCCTGCACCCGGTTCTGCAGGTGCCCAGAAGAGGAACAGGAGCCTCTGCTTTACAGGCAGGAGGAAAGGAAGAGCCCCCCCCTCAAAAAAAAAATTTCGCAGAGGGGAAACTTCCAATGAGCTCACACATCCCTCCCATACTAGATCTGGGGGAGCCCATGCTGTTAACCCCACTCCTTTGTGCCCTTTTTGAGAAATGCCTCAGGGGTCTGATGAATGCCCTCTCTTTACATATGCCCATTTCTCTACTGCTGACTTCTATAACTGGAAGCATGAAAACCCTGCCTTTTCAGATAACCCTGATGCTCTCACTAACCCTATTAATTCTATTTTTATTACCTACTGACCCCCATGGGAAGATTGCCACCAGCTCCTGCAAGTCTTGTTCATGTCAGAGGAATGAACAGGATCCTGCTGGAAGCTTCAAAAGCAGTATTAGGCCCAGACAGGTGCCCCACAGGAAAGACTATCATCATTCAGGGAGCCACTGGAAAGATCAAGGGATACCATCATATACAGGTTCACTTTACTGACCACTTTATCCTTAACACTGAATGCACTTTTCCATTGCTGGGAACCAACCTGCTCCACAAACTTAGAGCAAAATTTGAATTTACTGATGGACCTATGGACTTAGGTGACAGGCCCCTTTATGGATCCTTAATTGCCTGCCCCCTGTCAGAAGAATATCAACTCCTTGAGACTCACTTGAATCCCATTAGGACAGAATCTTCAGAACTCTTGGAGATCTGTAAGCAAGACCTTCCTCTCATTTGGGTGGAGACCAATCCTCAGGGCTAGCAATAAATCAGAGCCCCATTGTGATGGAATTAAAAGCTACAGACCAACCCACACAGGTCTGAAAGTACCCCTTAAGCCTGAAGGATAGGAAGGGCATAGCCAAACATATCAATCATCTTAAGGAGTTTGGAATTTTAGTTCAGTGCAATTCTGCCTGGTATATTCCTCTTCTCCTTGTAGCCAAACCTGGGCCAGCTGAATTCTGGCCAGTACAAGACCTCAGGGAAGTTAATAAATGGGTGTAGACCATTCACCTCACTGTTCCAAACCTGTACACCCTCCTAAGTTAGCTGAGTCCTGACAGAAAAACCTACTCTGTCTTTGATCTCATGGATGGCTTCTTTTCCCTTCCAGTTGCAAAGATAAGCCAGCTCGTTTTTGCTTTCAAATGGCTTGACCCAGATGGAGGTTCAGTGGATATTTTTCTTACTTGGATCTGAATCTTGCAAGGGTTTAAAAATACACCCACTCTCTTTGATGGGGTCCTCCACAGAGACTTACAAGCCTACACAGAACTCTACCCAAGAGTAACATTCCTCCAATATATGGATGATTCCAAGGAGTATGAAACAGCCTCCAAAGATCTACTGGAGGACCTGGCAAGACCTGAGTACAAGGTATCAGCCAAAAAAGGTCCAGGACTCTTTATCCACCATTATGTAACTAGGCTACTAGAACCAGGACAGTCAGAGATCCCTGAGAGGAGAGGAAATCCAGGCCATACTAAACATCGCAACTCCTAGCAACAGGCAGCTGCTCAGAGAATTTTTGGGAGCTGCCGAATACTGTAGGCTCTGGATTTCAGGATTTTCCAAGATAGTCGTCCCACCTGTATGTAGCCATGGGTAAGGGGGATACGCCTTTTTAATTGGGAGAAAAAGAACTGAAAGCCTTTGGGTCCCTTGAGACTGCTTTCATGTTGCCCCTGCTTTGGCTTCACCGGACTTATCTAAACCTTTACATCTGTTTGCCCATGAAGCACACAAGACTGCCAAAGGGGTATAAACCCAGAATCTTGGGCAATTGAAGAGACCTGTGGGGCACTTGTCACAGAGCCTAGACCTAGTAACTGTGGGATGACCAAGATGCTTGTAAGCAATCACAGCCCCTGCTATCTTAATAAGGGAAGCCTCAAAACTGACCCTGGGACAGGACAAGGCCATCACTTGTCCCCACTCAGTCAAGAGCCTCCTAAGGATACCACCTGACTGATGGTTCTACAGAAGGTTCTATCAGCCGATATCAGGTCTTAATTCTAAACCTACCCAGGATAACTTTTTCAAAGGCTGTAATGGTAAATCCTGCCACCTTCTACCCTGTTGAGGCTCCAGAGGAAGTCCAACACCATTGTCCAAATGTCTTCCTAGTTCTAATGTGAGTTGAGAAAAATCTTAAGACTTGACATTGCCAAATGTTGAAATGATGTTTTACAGGGACTGAAGCAGTTTTTTTTTTTTTTTTTTTGTTGGAGTCAGAAAGGCAGGGGCTGCTGTAGTGACTGATAAGGAAATACTCTGGGCAAGAGGACTGAGCCCAGGAACTTCTGCTCAGAAAGCTGAGCTGATAGCCCTGACCCAAGCATTGCAGTTGTCACAAAGAAAGACTAACATCTACACTGATAGTAGGTATGCTTTCACTACTGTCTGTGTCCACGGGGTGCTCTACCAGGAATGGAGGTTCTCACATGGGCCAGAAAAGACATTAAAAATATAAAAGAAATTTTGGCTTTACTGGTGCACTCTGGCTGCCTAAAGGACTGGCTATTATCCACTGTAAAGCTCATACCAAGGAGGATACAGTGGAAGCCAAGGGAAACGTTGCCTGATGGAGCCGAAAAGGAAGTGGCCAGGGGTGCCAACCCTGGCCCTGAAGCTGTCCTCCTGGCTTCCCTACCCCTCCATTCATTGTCAGAGGAGTCTACCTACTCAAGGGAGGAGATCACACAAGCCCCAAATTACGAGCTAGAAAGAACAGATATTTTTTCCTGGAGAACTGGAGACCTCTCCTCATATGACCTTTAGCATGTCAATGGCTCTCAGAGACTCATACAGCCACTCACCTTGGAACATCTAAACAAGCTGAATTATTAGATGGGGTTCTTCATACCCTGTGTAACTAATCTAATTCAAGATATAGTGGGAAGATGTTTGAACCGCACTGAAGTCAACTCCAGAGGAAGAAAATTTCTGGACAGTAAAAGACTCAGGGGAAGTACCCCTGGTGAAATATGGGAAATAGACTTTAGCAATATGAAAGTGGGTCCAGGCAGATATTCCTACTTACTTATAGATACTTTTTCAGAATGGGTTAAGGCATTCCCCATGAAAGGGGCAACTGCCCAAATAGTTTCAAAAATATTGCTACAAGAATTGTTGCCTAGATTTGGCCTTCCTTTAGGTTTAGGTTGAGATAGTTGCCCTGGGTTTATTTCCTCAGTATTCAGCTAGAAGCACAGGCATTAAATATAAATTGAAAATTTCATTGTACCTATCATCCTCAAAGCTCAGGATAGGTAGAAAGAATGAACAGAACATTAAAGGAACATTGAATAAGTCCATGGCAGAGACTGGTGGGAACTGGGTAAGTCTTCTTTCTTTTTCTCTCCTTTAAGTAAGATGTTCCCCTTATGTACAGGACATAACATCTTACAAAATTATGTTTGGAAGACCCCACCCATCATACCTAAATTAAGGGATGAATGTCTAGCTCAAATTTCTAATGCAGATTTTTCAGATCTCTACAGGGCCTACAAAGTGCCTTGAAAGAAATACACCATCTGGTTTGGCAGACTCACTGTGCCGGCCATGATCAAGATTTGGCAAGCCCCTTACCAACACCTCAACTAGGCAATTGGTTGTGGTTCCACAGATTTTACGTGTCTTCTCTAGAACTCAAGTAGACTGGCTCCTTCCTGTGATCCTGACCACCTGGACCACTGTCAAGGTCACAGGGAAAAACCACTGGATCCATCTGTCTCAGACAAAGAAGGCTCACTAAGACCATGTCCCCGATCCATGTCCCCTTGAGAAGACTTATGATCATTTGAAGGTGAAATTAAAAAGGACATTTAATCTTGATATTTTTCTCATTCCTTTTTATATGTCCCTAACCCCTCACCAAGCCAGGCAGGGAACTTGGACCCTGACCAGAACCCTCAATGGACAACTTGTAAAGAACTTTATTCTCATTGGGAACTTGCAGACTACAGAGACTCTTTTCTTCCTGATTGACCATTGTGACTTGCTCAAACTTGGGGACCTTATTGGACAGGGAACTTGTTTTATTGCCTCCAGCCTGCCCTCTGTTCCTGAACCTTAAAAGATTTCCTGAAATTCCACCATTTCTGTGTCCCCAGACCACACCACATATTTGGTCCCTCTTAAGGGCTCTTGGTTCATGTCTCTATCAGGCCTGACATCCTGAACCTCATAAGATTTCCAGTAATTCCATCATTTGTGTGCCCCCAGAGCAGAACATGCATTTGGTCCCTCTTGAGGGCACTTGGTTCATTTGTCTATCTGGCCTGACACCCTGCCTTAACTCTGAGGTATTGAAGTCCCAATCTGACTTTTGCATCTTGGTACATGTACTTCCCCAAATTTACTATTACTCAGGGAAGAGAAGCAGAGAGCAACTTATGCCCCTTGAGTCCCATATCAGAACCTGACAGAAACTCATTCCTGACTCTGTCCTAATCCCCTCCTGGTAGGGATGAGAATAGCCAGTTCCATAGGTCTAGGGACAGCTTTACCCATGTAAAGTCTGACTCCAATTTCAAAGAACTTTTTACTCAGGTATGTAAAACACTGGGTCAACTTCATTGGTCAGTCCTATTTGTCTCAGATTCACATAACTCCTTAGCTGAGGTGGTTTTACAGAACTGGAGGGGACTTGATTTACTTTATCTCCAGTGGGAGGGGGGAGGGGGGCTGTGTATGGCCCTGGGAGAACAGTGCTGTTTTTATATCAACAACTCCCAAGTCATTAAGGAAAGTTTAACCTTAGTAAAACAACAGCTTCAGAAAAGGGAAAGAGCTAAGCAACAAAGCACTAACTGGTATGAATCATTATTCTCTTTTTCACCCTGGTTGGCCACCCTCCTTAGTGTCCCTACTTATCCTTCTGGTTGCTCTGACTTGTGGCCCATGCATCCTAAACTCTCTTCTCAGATTCATTAACTAGTAGGTAAATTCTATTAAACTCATGGTGCTAAGGAACCAATACACCCCTCTCCCTAGTGGAGATCATTCCACTTCAGAAACACCAACTGAGGTCAGATAATATGAACTTCCTTCAAGGATTTGAAGATTTCACAGCAACAGGGGGAAATGAGATAGAAGATTACAAAAACTCAGGGATAGTGCACTCAGATGCCATTAAGTTCCATTTTCCCTGAGTCGTTCTAGGAATGATTGGTTTGCTTTACTCTTTGATTGACTAAATCTAACTCCTGACTCTCACTTCTGTAATTGGTCTGCTTGCTTCCTGCATTTCCCCATTTCCCCTTGATTGATAACTTTAACTGTCCTGTTAAACTTTGATTGGCTGTGGTACTTATAAAAAGCTTTGTAACCCTCTCCTAGGGCATCACACTCCTCCTGAGTGTTGGGCCCCACTGTAAATAATCCCTACTTTAAATTCCATGTGGTCTAGTGAGTGCTGTCTCCATTGTGAACCAACAACAGGTGAAAGTATCCCAGGAGGATACAGCTCCACTGGAGGCCAACACACAGGGTGACATGGGAGTTGTCCTATAGTGGAGGCCAACTGAAGTCTCAGACATAAAGCCTGAGAACTCCTGGGACTGAACCAGCCATGGGTCCACTATTGGTGGCCCTCATATGTGCTGCCCAGCAACCAAGAGTACAGAAGACAAGGTATTACAGGTAATGTGGGAATAAGTGCCCAATCCATAGTTACTGTTGGCATCCTTTTGGGTTATTGCCCTGCATCTGATTTCGGCAATGATTCTGCCCTTAATCCAATCACAAGTCTTACCTTACAAATTGAAACAGCACTTTACAATGAATTTGTACTAATGAGAGCCAGTCAGGTTTTACTTAACTCCATTCAAACTTTTACTAAGGAACTGATGCAGAGGATTTTTCATCCCACCTCCCTGCTATGAGAGGAATCAATTCTTATGATAATGACACACTATCAGGCTTGCCTAATCACTCCCTTTGTATTCCTTATAACTAACTCCTCAGTGGCCTTATTTTTAGTTACATTACACCTCATAATACTACTGACGTTATCTTTAGGCGTCCAGCAATAGTTTTGTTGCTGGTGAATCTGACAACTCCTTGGAAAGAGCAGACCAATTTGGAGCATGAGGTCACCCTTCATCATCATAACAAAAGAATCAGAGAAGCCATGATCCTTGGCTATAGGAGCAGTTGCCTCAGGAGTATTTACTGCAAACACCCTACACAGGCAGCCACACCCTCAGCAGGAAAATGACCTGCAGCAAAAACTGACTGAACCTTTATTTGATCAGCATGTTTGAGTATGCAAACTTCTCCAACTAGACTTGGGGACCCTGGGTTTTATAAAAATTGGACACAGAAGCTTGCTAATTGGGTTCATGTGAATATTTCTTATTGCTTTTGCAAAATAATCGTGGCCATTTGGGCCCAAGAAAGGCAAACTGACGGCCACTACTATCATGCTCTCTGAGCTTGTGGAGAAAAAAACAGAAAGGGGAGATGTGGCACAGACCTCCTAGACTCAGATGTATCTTGAGAGTATGCTGCCTACCAATTTGATTAGCACACTACGCAGAGAAAAATATGCAGGGAACACCCTGCTTTCTGCTAGCATGCACTCAGAAGTCATGAGTGGGCTTGCTTGTCTGCATGCCTCTTTTGTGAATGTGCCCCACAATCTTGGATGATAAGTTATGGTGTGGAGGTATAGGATTGGCCACTGGGAGATGATGTCACATGATGTAGGGACTGCCTGTCCCAAACCTATATAAGCTGTTTGTTACACAGAATAAAATGATAAAATGATTTGCACCCTCTTATGTGGTCCCTGTGATGTTGCTGGAGTAACCCCATGCTGTATCCTCCTCAGTCCCTTCAACTGAGAAGTGAACGGCCCCACATATTATAGTGAAAACATTAAAAATACAGAATAGGAAAAGATTATTGAAAGCTGCAAGAGAGAAAGATCAAGGCTCATATAAAGGTAGAATCATGAGAATAACACATGCTTTTGATATAAACTCTTATTTTGTTTTATATATTAACTTAATTTTTGTTGAATTTCTCTGTATTTCATATAAAATATCTTAATAATCTTTATACTCTCTCCCCCATCTCTCTGCCCTCCTACAACTCCCTCATCAGACTTGATGCATTCTTGACAAAAACTTTTAAAGGCATATGGGCCTCAAAAATGCATCCCATGTCCTGAAAGATACAAATGTCAACCCAGGATATATACTCCAGCAAAACAATCTATTAAAATTGTAGGAGAAATAAAATATTTCCATGATCAAAATAAGTTAAAGAAATTTATGAGTACTAAGCCAGCTCTACACAAAATCATTTAAGTGATACATCAATCTGAGTATAAGTATAAATGCAAGCAAGAGGTCACAGGTCAGGATCATTCTGGGAGAGATCATCAAACGTTATCTAAGAAAACACTGTAACATTAAAAAAGCAACAGGAATTTACACAATTCTTTCAATAAACTCTCTAATTGCCTCAAATAAAGTGATACAGATTCATATTCTGGATGAGAAAACAGGATCCATCTTTTTCTGCCTCCAAGAAATACATCTCACCATTAACAAGGGACACAAATTAGGGTAAAGGCTATAAAAATTATTCCAATCTAATGGAAAAAATAATCGAGCAAGTGAAGGTATGTATCCTAACATCTGACAGAATAAACTTCAGCCAGAACTAGTCAGAAGAAATAAGGAGGCTTACATTGGGCTTATGAAAGGAAATGTCCCACAAAAGAATATTACAGCTCCAAATATATACACACCAAATGCAGTGGCACACATTTTCATTAAAGTTACTGTTAGATCTAAAACCATATATGCAAAGAACTAAAAAATTGTAAACATTTAAAATCTAGAGAACCCAATTAAAAATTGGAGCAAGGAAATGAAAAGAAAGTTCTTAAAAGATAAAATTCAAATGAATTTTAAACTTCAACATGTTTAGCCATCAGGTAAATGTAAATTTAAACTTCTTTGATATTTTTTCTTACCTGACTCAGAATGCTAAGATCCAAAAAACAAATTACAACAAATCCTGGAGAATACGTGTAGAAATAAAAACATTTATTCACAGATGGTGGGAATGGAAACTGGTGCAGCCTCCATGGAATTAATTATGAAGCTTCCTCAAAAAAGCTAAAAATTGAATTGATCTGTGACCTTATTCAGGTATTCCACTTTTGTACATCTACTATAAAGACCCTATATCCTATTATAGATATAACCTCTCATCCATCTTCATTGCTGCTGTATTCACAATAGCCTGGAAATTGAAATAAGCTAGATATCTATCTACTAATAAGTGAATAATGAAAACAAGGTGCATTTACACAATGAAATACTATTCAGCTGTTAGTAGAAACAAAATTATCAGATTTGCATGTAAACATATGGAACTTCCATTCATTCTTGGTGAAAACAAATGAGCTTTCTCATAAAGGAATGCTCACTTTGACTCTTTAGGTATGTGATATAAAACACTTGGGGAGGAATAAAGGAATAGTAGGGGTTAAAGATGCTAGGAATGGGGGCACTGGTTAGAGAAGGGGGTATGGAGAAGGATAATCAACACTAAAGTCCCTTCGAAAAAGTTATATGGAAGCCTACTCTACAAGCTTCTGAAAAAAATGAGGACAGTGCTCTTACCAGACACTATAGCTTAGCAAATGATATGCCCAATAACATGAGTCATAGAACATTCACAAGGAAATCAAACTGGTATTGATTTTGAAGATTCATCTCTATTGCCTAGCTTTCATAATAATAGAAGTGCTCTTGCTCTACATGTTTCTGCAATAGAAAAGTAGTTATGAACCTTATCCAGTTTTGAAGCCTGTAAACTACCCGAAAAACTGACCTGGGAAGATATGTCTACTCATGCAGTAGTGGCACAAATATTACAGAAGTAATCAACCACCTTTTGTTTAGACTTGAGGCCTAGTGCACAACATACAGCCTATAACTCGAACTGTTATCAGAGCCATGAATCTGTGGCTAGACAGGTCAGACTCCTCAGATGAGAAGCTACTTTTATTATTTTGCTATGCAGGCACAGTATTAAGCCAATTCCCAATGACTTATTATTATGTCCATAGATTAGAGCATCTTTCAACTCTCACCAAAGAAGGCTCTTCTTGCAGCATAAGGCAACTAACACAGAGAACTGCAAGTGGTAAGCATGGAGAGAATAAGTGAGTATGTAGTGCTGAACCCTACATTGAGCACCTATATCTCATTCTCTCCTCCCCTCAAGGATCAGGGATCATTACAGAAGTGAGGAGGAGGCAAAGAAAGACTGAAAGAAAGATCAAAAGGATTTGTGTTTTTCCAATGGAACAAAGAAATTTAACATAGGATTCCACAAGTTCTAAGATACCCTCCTCCAGCAGCTCAATCCTGACAAAACCCCAGCATGGATTGGAAGAGTGGGTGTGGTGATTTGAATGAAAGTGCTCCACAGAGGATCTAAGGATTTTAACACTTTTTCTTAATTCTGTGGCTCTGTTTTAGGAGGTCTTAGAAAGTGTGGCCATTCTGGAGGAACCACATCACTGGGGGGGCCTTAGAGAGATCTTAAACCTTGAGGGATTTCCAGTCTCTCTCTGCTTCCTGTGCCTGCTTGAAGATGTGAACCTCTGCTTTCTGTTCCTTCTCTTCCACCTCCTGCCACCATGCCTCCCATCCATAGCTGAGGAATTAATGGCAACTGAAACATTCTGGAGAGAGAGAGAGAGAGAGAGAGAGAGAGAGAGAGAGAGAGAGAGAGAGTCAATTTTCTTTAAAGTGTGCTTGCTTGTAGGTTGCTCGGCCTGGGAGATGGAACCACACTCTGTAGCATTCAGAGAACAAAGTTCAAACTTGATAAGCCTTACAATATTAGAGCATATGAAGTGGGGCTGGGGCAGTGACAGTGGAGTAGAGTGGATCTAAGAGAACATGGAGGAGTAGATTTGAATATGATCAAAATACATCATATGAAATTAAATCAATAAAATATTAATTAAATATATTAATATGTGATATATTTCATTTGAAATGACTTACTAAGATGAACCAAATTTATCATATATACATTCTATGAGAAAACAATATCATGGGGAACAGGAACATTAAGAAACCTGGCCAAAGCGACCCAGTAAGTAATTGACAAAAGTTAATTTAATGCCTAGTGCTTATTTACAATGTAAAGTGTTGATGAAGAAAATTAATGGTGTGAACACTGGGCATTTTGAAGTGGTCATTCTTTTCTATTTGATTGTTTGATTACTGAATTTTGCCTATGGTATAGGACAATGATTAAGTTTGGGGAAAGAAATATAGAAAAGAAATTAATGGAATAAAATCTGTAAGCAGCACAGATACAGAGTTACCATCCTGATTTTTAACCACCAGAATAGAAATTTATATTTGTATATAGGATATAGTCACTAGAAAATTAAAAAAAAAATAATGTTTGATGGGGTGCAGAGATGGCTTAGCAGTGAAGAGAATATACACCTCCTGTAGAGTACCTGAGTTTGGTTTTGAGCACCTATGGCACATGGCTGAAAAATCCATATAACACTAACTGCAAGAGATCTGATGCCCTCCTCTCTTCTGTGAAGGCACCTGCACTTGAGCATTTGTGAAAAATGTGGAAGTTGGGAAATCTGGAGTCTCATTCAAAGATTATATATTATTGCTTAAACAACTTAGTTCAATAACTAAGATAAATAGACACAAGCATTTCCCTAATATTTTTACATTTGCTTAAACATTATGGGGTAAAATAATAGTATTCCCTAGGGAAGATGAAAGTCTATCCTGCAGGGAATATCATTAATCTTAGTAAGTAAAAATTCAAAAGCTTTATGAAATCCCTAAAGGGACCAGATTTATGAGGCCCCTGGTTCCCCAAGCACATATAAACCCTAAGGACTGCTGGTAGATACTCAACCTGAACTCCCCAAAAGAGGTTCACACAAGCTTAGTTGCCTGGAAGAAGCAGATACCAGCAGCACTTCCTGGAAGAGGCTCAGACTGACTGAGATATCTGGAAAGGACCCTCAGTAGCCTGTTGAGCTGCCTGAACATTGTGGCACAAACTCCATACTTCCTGTTTGCATCAGTTATCAACTCATGTCGGAGGGAGCACTGTTTGTGATACAGATGTCCTAGTAGTACCTTGTCAGCAACCCTAATAAGGACAGGCTTTGATGGTATCTTTACATTGGTCTGTTTTTAGTTTACCATCCTGGGTGAGTAGATGCTTGCTCATGTCTCCCCAGGAATGACATCCAACTACACAAGTGTGTGGAGGTCAGAGGACAACTTGAGGGAATAAGTCCCTTCCTTATACCAGGTGGATTCAGGAATTGAATTCAGGATGTCAGATTTTGTGGTGTATTAGTCAGGGTTCTCTAAAGAAACAGAAGCAACAGGATGAATATATAGCTATATACAATTTATTGATTTGCTCACATGACAGAGTTCAAGGAGTCCAACAGTAGCTGCGCCACACTGGAGAGGTTGAGAATCCAGGGAACTGCTCAGTCTGCAAGGCTGGATGTCTCAGTAGTCCCAATCTGGTGCTGAAGGCTCGACTGATTCCAGGAGATCTGCTGGTCTCAGTACACACTTGGATCCGAAGGGTTAATCACAGCAGCAAGACAAACTCACCAGTGAGAGAGAGGCAAGCTGCAGGAAAAAAGGGACCAGCTCCCTCTGCCATGGCCTTTAATACTGCCTTCCAGCAGAAGGTAATGCCCACATTTGGGGTGGGCCATCCGGGTTGAGGTAGTCCAATCCGAAGTTCCTTTTACTCTTATTTGTTCCTTAGTCCAGACAAGTTGACACCTAGGATTAACCTTCACAAGTGGCAAGTGTCCTTACCCACTGAGCCATCTCACAGGCCTTCTTTAATTGACTTAAAATTTTATTTTAATTTCTCCTTCTTATACTTGCCCCCACTGGATTTCATGCATTCTGTCATATATGTCAAAGCCTATGGAGTCAAGTTTATTTCTTCAGATGACCCTTTGCCACCCACAGGAACCTGGTCAGCCAATCTAACATCCCTCCCTTAAAGAAGATCAACTCTCCCTCATTCAGTAGTGATAAGTTGCTAATGGTTGCTCAGCTAAGACTAGGGCCTGTTGCCCATTTCCCCTGTTCTATGCTGGTTTTTTTTTTTTTTCCATTTGAGTTTGCATGGGTCTTGTGCATGATATTAGCATTTCTGTATGTTCATATGAGCAAATCTCCAGCCACTTGGAAATCTGTTTCCTTGTTGTCACCCTTCACATCTTCCTCTTACAGCCTTTCTGCCCCATCTTGCATGAATTTCCTGAGCCATGGATGGCAGAGTCTTTACCAATATTTTAAAGCAATCTAATGTAAGGAAGGGTAATGTCTTTCTCAAAAACTACTAGAAAATATTAAATAGCAATATATTAAAAGGTGATTTAAACTTTATCTTAAAACAAACACAGAAATTATACATAAATGAAGTTCAGAGTATGAGAAGAATGAACGGCTTTTCTAAGCGTATAGGAGAAAATGTTGAAATATTGCAGTCAGACAAAACTTTCTTAATTAAGACACAAAAGTATGATAGAAAAAATTATGTTAGACTTCATCAGAATTTATACTTTTCTCTCCAGAAAAGTGTTGGAGAAAAAAAATTTAAATAGACTTGTTATAGAATGGGAAGACATATTTCAAAAATAGTTTTCTGATAATGAACTTCTACTTATAATATATCAAGAACACTGACAATGCGAAGGCAGCAAACAACAAAATGGGGATAGATTAAAACATATGTTTATACCTAAGAACATAAATTTACAAAAATAAGCACACTGAAAATGGATACCACTCTTAGTCATTGAGGAAAATGGAATTAAATCTCCACTGATTTAAAACTACATGCTCATTTGATGCATGAAATGGCTGACAGTGGGCATGGGTGTATAACAAATAAAAAGGTGAAATATTGCATTTAACTTTGAATAGTCTGTCATTTTCTATAAGACAAGATAAATACATTTGCACTGAGCATTTCCACAGGTCTATATTTATCAAATAAAAGTAAAACATCTATCTACACAGAGGTTTACATTTAAATGTTTCCACCACTTTTGTTCATAAGGGCCAGCAAAGAATCCACTCACTGTCCTCCAGCCAGCAGACAAGCAATTGGAAATAACCAGCTTATTTGTTTTAACCTTTATGTCCTAAAATTCACAGTGACATCTTAAATCCCAATTTGCCAGTATTAGGATGAGGATGACTTTGGGAAATTATTAGATCATGAGGGTAAAACCCATTATGAGTTGAACTAAGTATCCTTAAATAGAGACCCTGGGGAGATCCTCACTTACCTCTTCAGCCATGTGCAGTTAGCAGTGCAATGTAAACTTCAATACACAGGCAAATTGATGAGCATTTTCCAATTTACCAAATGTAAGAAATAAATTTATGTGTTTTATAAAGCCTGCTAGTTAATGAACTGTATTATTCTACAGTAAGCCTGAATCAACTAAAATGCTAGACCCCCACAATATTGGGTATAAATTTGAACATGGATGAATTTCTGAAACATAAAAAATAAAGAAGTCAAAAAAATTCTGAAACATAAAAAATAAAGAAGTCAAACACAAACTTTATGTATGTTTAAAGATAAAACTCTTCTGTCAGTTGCTAAAACATTGAATCAGGGTCCTAGTTGGCTTTCATGGTTAAGTTAACACAATCTATGATTATATGGGAGGATAATCTCAATTTAGGAATGGCTTGGATCAGTCTGATTTGTGGGCATGTCTGTCAGGGGATTTTCTTGACAATTAATTTAAGAAAGAGGGCTCAACATTTTGTGGAACGCAGCATTTCCTAGACATGATATCATGAACTATGTAAGAACGATAGCTGGGCATCAGTCTGCCTGCCTGCCAGCAAGCCAGCATGGAGCAGTCTCTGTGGTTTCGGCTGTACCTATCTGACTGTGAAATTAGCTCTTTGGTCTTACATGGAATAGCAAGCTGACTTGCCTTTAAGTTCCTGTCCTGACCTCCCTGGATGATGGAGTATAACCTGAATTGTAACTCAAATAATCCCTTTCCTACCCTAAGTTGCTTTTGATCTGGGTATTTTTTTACAGCAGGAGAAATGAAGTATAACAGAGAAGATTGGCAGAAATGAGGAAAGAAGTAGAAATCAGTTACAAGCACAAGTGGGGTTATTTACTGAAACATAGACAACGTCTCAGTGGCTACTCCGCTGCAGAAAATAAAAATGACCAAACTCACTATATACATGTATGCTACAGCCTAATAATAATAATAATAATAATAACAATAATAATAGGTATGATATAAATGGGTTAATAACTTTTTATGCATTCTAAAACTTACAATGAAAAGGTGATTAATTTTATTTAGTATCTTATATGTATGCCTTAGTAAAGCTGATTTGTTGATAAAATGTTGATAAAAATTTTGGACAGTATAACAATAAAAATAAAATGTGATACACTACAAAATTTTAACATTTGTAGAAAACTAACCATGTCAAACATTTGATGAGATAAGCATATATTAGAATGTGTTAATGAAAATCCAAAAGCTAGCATATAAAGATGAATATCAATATGATATTACTGACTTAAAACGTGCTTAAAGAGGAGGATCAACTGAGTGTAAGGAGTTTAAAGCAATCTTTGGTTACATAGGGAGTTCAAGATCAAGCTGGACTACATGAGACCATCTCAGAGAAACAGTGAACAGTGGCTGGGGAGAGATGCCCAGTGGTTAAAAGCACTGGCTTCTCTTACAGAGGACATAGGTTTGGTTCCCAGTACCCACATGGCAAATGACAACTGTCTGTAACTCCAGTTTCAGGGCACCCAATGTCCTCTTCTGTCCTCTGTGGACGTTGCCTGACAACGGCACACTTACATACAAGCAAGCAATACACTCATACACATAAAATAAAAATAATAAAAAGCAAAGAACAAAGAAATCTAAAACACCAAGAAAAACTAGTGATAGTGAACCAAATAAGTACCCCAGATTAAAAAATAATTTCTTATATAATATATGAAAATGTCTTAAGCTGAAGAAAGAAGTTTAAGTACAAAAGAACCACTGATGGAGAAAACAGCAATGTGAATAGGAGTTAGTTAAAAGGAATACATGGGCTTTAATATGCATTATTAATTTTAAATGAAAATCAAAACGTCAAGTATAATATGTTGCTGTACTATTTATGAAAATGCCATCAGATTTCTTGTCATATTGACAGATCATTTGAAATTATAAGCAAAACAAAGTCAAACTGTTTAAGAACTCGTTGCCAATTTGGCAAGATAAAAACTAATCAAACCTAAAGATAGAATGCTTTTATATAAATGCATAAAAATAATTAAAAATAAAACTAAGGGATGGAGAGATGGATCAGCAGTCAGAGCACTGGCTACTCTTACACAGGACATGGATTTTTGTTTCCAGCACTGACAAGGTGCCTAACAACCTTCCATAACTTCAGTTCCAGGGGATCTAGCACCCTCTTCTGTCCTACATGGGCATTGCATGACATAGGTACACTTAACACATGCAAGGAATACACTCATACGCATAAAACAACAACAAAAATAAACTGAAAAGAAAGTAGATTAGAATAAATTGGAAGACATTATTAGAAAGCGATAAATAAACCTTTTTAATATGTACAATTTGGGCCTTTACTTGAAATTTTCTGCATGTACTTGAAATTATGGAACTGAAGATTGAAAGCTCAGGCAGCTTACTGCTGTGGCCATAATAGCCTAGAGAAAGACTGAAGAAGCGACTTCTGGTGTTGGGTTTCATAGTCCAACATGGCAGATAAGGCTTGACAGAGTAGATATTACATGTCACAGGGAAGCATGGAGCAGAGAGACAGGGACATCAGCACTTAATATCCTGTCTTTTTTCCCCTTTCTGCCTGGAGCTCCAGCCCAGGGGATGGCGCCTCTCACATGTGCAGCGTGCCTTCTCCACTCAGTATGTGTGCTGGAGAGATGGCCAGCGGATAAGAGCGCCGACCGCTCTTACAGAGGACCCAGGTTCGATCCCCAGCACCCACATGGCGGCCAAGAGCTGTCTGAAACTTCAATTTGAGGAGAACTCCAGTTCCAGGGGAATCCGACACCCTCTTTTGAACTCCACGGCATTGCACGACACGGGTGCACAAACTTGCATGCAGACAGTACATTTATACACATACAAAAATAAAATAAAATAAAAATTAAAAAAAACACACACACACAGGCACACCCACCAGCATCTCACCAGTCTCCTGGGTGACTCTAAACCAGATGACTTTGCTAATGAACATTAAAATCATAAAATAGTTGGAAAATCCAGGATTGAAGTCATCGCACAGTATCTGAGACAATCTGACCCTGAATTAATGGCAGAAATTTCTAATCAACATTTAATATATTTGAGAAACAAGGATATATATTAATTTATTTTTTAACAAACAGCATTCTTATTCTTTTCAGATCATATAATTATTTCAATATGCTCTCTCTCTTTCTCTCTTTTTTTTGGACAGAGTCTCCCTTTAGCCCTAGCTTAACTAGAACTCACTATGCAGACCAAGTTGGCTTTGTTCTCACAGAGATCTGCCTGACTCTACCTCCTGAGTGTTGGGAGGAAAGACATGTACTACCTTGCCTGGACACATCCCTTTAACAATCATCATTTCATAAGATTAGAATTTTTGACTAACACATTGAATAAAGTGGGTCCAAAAGGGCTTTGTTATTGTTTCATTCAGGACTGTAAATTTGGGGAAAACACTGCAATATTATCCATCAACAGAATAATAAAACACCTTTCTTTTTTGTTACCACTACCTGTGATCTTATTTTTCCAAGTCGTTTAGATGGTGGTATCCAGCCATCTGTTTAGATACTCCTTTAAGTTTTTCCTGGAAGATATTTTTTGATTAATTCCCATTCTTTTTTATATTTGACCACCAGAATACAGTCTATTTGAAACCAAAAGGGCCCATCCATTATCCGTTTCACTGTGTTTGAGTTTCAGCTTTTTAATAGCATTAAGTTCTTTGGCTGTAATGGATAGATTGAAAATCCAGCTGTGGAATTTGCACAAGAAGGCCTTGTAATGTAAGAGAATGCAAAGTGAAGGCACACCACATAATGCTTGGGAAATTGTTTTCAGGTGTTCAGGGTAGAAAGGCCTACAGACCCATATCCATTTCTAGAGCTTAAAATAGTTTTAAGGGGCTGTAGAGAAGGCTTAATGGTTAAGAGCATTAGACTGCTCTTGCAGAGGGGCCCTTGGTTCGATTCCCAGCACTCACACAGTGGCTAACAACTATCTGTAACTCCTAGAGTATGGGGTTGCACGATATAGGTCCACCTACCTACATGTAGGCAATAATAAATACGATTTTAAAAATAGTTTTTAAAATATCTTTAATCTGGGCTGTAGAGATTGATCAGTGGTTAAGAATCTTGGCTAATTTTGTAGAGGACCCGAGTTAAATTCCCAGTACTAACAACAATTTGTAACTCCAGTTCTAAGGGATCTGGCTGGCACCTGCTTCTGACCTCCACAAACACTGCATAATGGGTGCACCTAAACAAACAAAGACAATACACTCATGCACATAAAATAAAAATTTTACTCTTTTATCTAAAGGAAAGTTATAGGTAGACACTTGGGTCCAGTAATCTTCTTTTTAAGTACAAATTTAATTACATATATATGTGTAATTTTAAGTGTTTGTTATACTATTTTATTTTCCCAGATTGGAGTGCCATGGGATATGACACTCCCTATTAATGTAGTCTATATGTATAGTTTATAAGACAACATCATGCCATAATTACCTCAAGTTAATTAGAATCACATTAAAAGCCAGAGCAGCAGAGATCAGGAAATGCTCTGTATAGCTGACATGGTTCAACTTTGATAGGAAATATTTTAGTTTCCTACCTTAGGCAATTTTCTGAATCCCACATGGATATTTTGAGAGCACCTTAGTTTTGGAGGTCTTCCTTCTGGGCTTTGTTCTCATTGGACCCTCTGTACAGTTACAACCTTTATTTTGTGTCACATATAGCCTGAGGTCCTCAGTAACTCAACTATTTGTAGGATACACACCTCTTTTTTTTTTAAGGTTTATTTTTTTTAATTTTTTTTTATTATTATTTATTTCTGTATGTGTATGAATGTACACCTCTTAGAGTCTAATCTCTGGAGACCCCATGGCCTCTCTGATTATGACAACAGATTGCTTTTCAGTGGTGTTTCATTGTTCCCTGAGTTACGGATGACCTTGGAAGGTAAGGGCCAAGATATTGGATGCTTTCTTATTTATTTATTTATTTATTTATTTATTTATTTATTTATTTACTTTTTGTCTTTGTGAGACAGGGTCTCCCCTTAGTCCCAGCTGTCCTGGAGATCACTCTGTAGACTGGGGTGTCCTTGAACTCACAGAGATCTGCCTGCCTCTGCCTTCCAAGTGCTGGGACTAAAGGTTTGCCCCACCACACCCAGATGTTTTCTTTTTTAAAAAAATCTTCACTGATACAGGATTTCAAGTTTCCTTGAACATCCAAAAGGACAGCTTGAACTTCTGTTTGACTTTGAGTTGAATCCAAGAATAAACAATCCAAACAATTTCAAAGCAACATTGGTTTTGTATGACTTAGTTTCTCCAAGTGGTTAGAGTCTAGAAAAGTTAGCAAAAACATGTTTTATCTTAATTAGATGTACATTTTTTATTCTTTTCTCTTTTATAAATTAAAATTTTCCAAAATTTATATTTTTAAATGTTTTTTTAATTTTTTAAAAATTAAAAAAAATTTTTTGTGTGTGTATGAGTGTAGATTGGTGCACCCATGCCGTGCAATGCTGTGGAGGTCAGAAGAGGGCGTCGGATTCCCCTGGAACTGGAGTTGAAGATGGTTCTCAGCCACCATGTGGATGCTGGGGCTGGAACCCGGGTCCTCTGCAAGAGCAGTCGGCGCTCTTAACCACTAGGCCATCTCTCCAGCCCCCAAAATTTATATTTTTAATCACATTTAGAACTACTCCCCTATACCTTGTCTGCACCCCTCTCAAACAACCTCACGATAGATTTCAGGGTTTAATGGACTCTGAGAGCTATATTATGGCCTATTGAATCAACTTTGTGACCCCAGTTATCTGTCTGTGTATGTCCATCCACTGGAGCCTCGTTAACCTAGCTAGCATCACATGCTTACAGAAACCAACTCTCCTTCTCCAAGTACTCATCTATTAAGCCAGATTTTGCAAATGTTATTGAGTATATCACTATAACTTTAGGAATTTTAAATATTTTAATTTATTATTTTTGTTTTCTGTGCACGAATGTATTGCCTGAATATGTATAACGGCACTATCTGCAGAGGACAGAGGAGGGTCTTGGATCCCCTGGAACTGAAGTTGCAGACAGGTGCTAGTCAACTTAAACCTTTTGGAATGTGGCTTTAAATGTTAGCAGTTTTGTATTTTATTTTATTTATTTATTTATTTTTTATTTATTTCTGTATGTGTATCAATGTACTGTCTGTATGCAGGTCTGTGCACCCGTGTCGTGCAATGCCACGGAGGTCAGAAGAGGGTCTCAGATTCCCCTGGAGCTGGAGTTCTCCTGGAATTGGAGTCTCAGACGGTTCTCGACTGCCATGTGGGTGCTGAGGATCGAACCCGGGTCCTCTGTAAGAACGGTCGGCGCTCTTAACCGCTAGGCCATCTCTAAGCAGTTTTGTATTTTATTAATCATTCTTAGGACAATATCTGTACAAAATGAATGACATCATTCTCAATATTTTCATCCTTCTCAACAATTTTCTCTAATAACTTCTTCCTTATTACCAGCCGAGCAAGACTTGAACTCAAATAAGCTAATGGCTCATTGCAGCAAATAAGATAACCTGCACACACACATTTAACTGCCAAGCATTTTCCTGTTTAAGTCCAATGCCAACTTTCTTTCCACTTTGTCTTTTACATCCTTTCTGTCCCCATGTGGTCTCACAAGACCTGAGAATTATAAAGAAGTTTACATTTTAGTATGAGTCTTGGCATTTTATCAAAATAAGCTGAAGGAGGGCTGGAGGGATGGCCTAGTGGTTAAGAGTGCTAACTGATCTTGCAGAGGACCCGGGTTTGATCCCCAACACCCACATGGCGGCTGAGAACCGTCTGTAACTCCAATTCCAGGAGAACTCCAGTTCCAGGGGAATCTGACACCCTTTTCTTGCCTCTGCGGCATTGCACAACACGGGTGCACAAACCTACATGCAGACAGTACATTTATACACATAAATAGATAAATAAAATAAAAATAAAGGTATATGCCACCGTGCCTGGCTTAAAAAAATATTGAAAAAAAAAAGCTTGAAGGAAGGCGTCTTTGTAAACAACAAACGAGAGAAAAGAAAGTATACAGACAGCCCAAAATCTTTACATATTAGTAATGTCTCTGCAATTTTGGACAAGGAAATACACTTATTGTTGTCTTTTAATGCTCATCAAAAGTCATGAGGGGTATTACATCTTGTTCTCTCTTTTAAAGCTAGGACATTCCCCTTTCCCTTCTCCCTGTATTATAGCATTTACTCTCTTCTTTATCCCTGTTTTACTCCAAGGATTCTCTGATGATTTGGACCTTGAATTTCTGGCTCTCTGCCTTCTTTTATTTCTATTTATGCTTGTGGATATTATCTTAACCTTTAATGGGTGAGCTATCTTTCCAGCCTTCAACCTTTTATAACTTTCTTGCTATATTTACATAGATGTTGGTTACAAGTATAATTTTAACAGCTCATGTAAGAGCTTCTTTTCTCCCTCTCTTCAATCATGCATCCCTGGAAAGGAGTGCATGAGCAGAAACTGGCGCATTTGGCCCCTCCCTAAACCCTGTCCTTTGATCTGCTGAGAGCCTACCCTTGGGAGTAGAGAAGTTGGCACTGGGGAAGGCCTGACTCATTCTGCCTGATATTGGTTTGTTTGCTTGTTTTTGCTTTTTGATTACACACAAAAACATTCTTCTTTGCACACAACCCTGATATGACTGGGTCCTTAACCTGTCTGCAGTGGAAACAAAGGCAGCCATTTGTCCCATGTCCCAGCTCTGTTCCAGAGACTGCAGTCCTCCCTTGCACTTTGCTTGGCATCTTCATGTACCTCCTTCAGGTAAGAGGCTCATTCAGCACAGCCCACTCAAAGCTCTGCTAATAGCTGCCTTAGGTGGGTCTTCCTGGGAAGACCAGAGTTCTACCCTCTGCCACTTCAGACCCATCCCTTGTTCTCTTTTAGGCTGGGCCACAGTGGCAGACACTGCACTCCCAGAAATGTTTACCTGACAAAGATAAAGCCTTGGCCCACAGTTCTCTGACCTCCTGACCCAGACGTTGTTGCTCTTTCCACTACCTTCGTGAACTGGGGTTCCTTTCTGTTGCCAGTCACCTCAGATAAAAAACATCACATCACATCACATCACATCACATCACAAAAACAAACAAAAACCAAGCAGTGTAGCCATACTTTGGGCTTCCTTTCAGTTGCCAATCACCTCACATACAAACATAACATAACATAATATAACATAACATAACATAACATAACATAACATAACATAACATAACATACACAAACATACAAAAGCACGGTGGCCATACTTTCCCCCAGAATTTTTATTCCTTTCTGTTCATTTATATTTGTAAAGCACTTTAAAGTTGTGCTTTGTGTCCCATGAGGCTAATAGGCACATTCTGGGAGGTGTTTAAAGTCTCTTCCTGCTTCTTAAGGCAGGCTTCCAAAACAAATAAATACAGATTCTTACCAGTCCCATGTGGCCCTCATCCCTGAGCTGGGGTCCTGGTTTTCCTTTGCACTCTCAGTGTCTTTGCCTTCACATGCTGGATGGCTAACCATCCCATCCCCTATCCCCAGAGATCTATCTTTGATGTCATAAGAGGTCCCAACTTTGGGGGTTTCCAGGGCTCATATCCTGGTGACAAGGGAGGCAGGCAAAAATGCTATCTTTGAAATTCCACATGGAGGTACCAATTATGCAGCAGGTACTGTATGTGGAGAGAAGAAACATGGAGGTGTTTCAAATCAGATTAACTTTTAAGGTTTAGATTTGTTTTGTTGGCTCTCCTGATTGGGTACTCCATGCTGCAAGCTCATGGCTTTCCCATTTCTCTGTTCTGGGTGTTTCCTGCTAAAGTTCTTCGTTGTAACACTTTTTAAAAAATTTTATTTATTTTTGTATGTGTATGAGTGTACTGTCTGCATGTAGGTCTGTGCACCCATGTCGTGCAATGCCGCGAAGGTCAGAAGAGGGTCTCGGATTCCCCTGGAACTGGAGTTCTCCTGGAATTGGAGTTAAAGACGGTTCTTAGCCGCCACGTGGGTGCTGGGGATCGAACCCGGGTCCTCTGCAAGAGCAGTCGGTGCTCTTAACCGCTAGGCCGTCTCTCCAGCCCCCATTGTAACACTTTCTTACCTGGTTTCCCTATGAGGAAGCCTAACATTTTGTATTTATTACATTGGCTTTATGCATAAAGCGTATGCTGACATCACAATTGAGGTTTATTCACTCATGTTAATTTGGAAATTAATGAATATTGATTAATCTCTAGCACACTAAAGAACAATTTGAATTTTAATGATCAAACCTTGAAAAATATTGAGTTACTCCAAATATTAATGTTCTAGAAATTTATTACCAAATAGGAGAAAAAAGATCTATAGCAATTTTCATTCTTAGAAACAACTGCATTGAATTATGAAACAAGCTAGAAGATATGTTATTTTATTCAACCATTGAAGGTTTTGCCTCAAATTTGAATTGTATTCTAGCAACTAATCAATCATATCTTCACTTAGTTTGATATTCATTATAATGACCAATTTCATTAATAAAATGGTGATTTGACTTATTTGAGAAGATGGTGTAATTGGTTAACAGTTCGTTTGCAGTATCCATTATAAATTATAATTAAATAATTGCTTATGTGTTTACAGAAGCAGGAAATACTATATGAGCAAGCTCACTACTATTAGAAACAAAGGGATTATAATTTACCCTGAGCATGACATTTTAGGGAAAATGTAGCTATGATCACTGTACACTGTACATTAAAGTCATCGGTAACATTACAGCCTCTATGGTAACTCTATACTTATGAGTATAATGGGTTTCTCAATTAATGACATATTTCAAACAAAGTGACAGAACAGTAAACAATAATCCTTGATGTTGAATTATTGCAGTGAGGGTATCAATGGCCTTAGAAGAACCAGCTTAACAGTTTTGAGAAAGTGACAAAGTGATAATAAACCTTTAAATTCTGGAGCCAGAAAGCATCCTCCACTGATAAGAGGTGAGAGCACATCTAAGTGAGTCACAAACAATGGGAAAGCCTCTGAAGAAGATGAGAATGAAGTTCTAAAAGCATCATTGTCAGGAATGTGGAATTTCAGTTCTCACTATGGTACTTAACATGATCTTGCACTTAATTCATTTTAACAATACCAGGGCTGAACATGGTTTGAAGTACATTGACTTATTACAGAAATGGTGTCAATTATGCAAAAAGCTTTCAGCTTTGTGGAGCAGAATTTCAGAATTCCTGGACATCTGCAGATAAGATTATTTATGGATTAAAGAATGAGAGGTTCAGTCTTGCATACACATTACACAAACCTCCCACTGATTGTCTGTACTCTCTTTACTGAAGAAGGCATACCCTAGATTTGTGTAAGTAGATCAATGCTAGTATTACTATTTGAAAAATTGCTGTGTTTGGAGGATAGGTGTCTCACCTTCCAGCATGGATCAGAAAAGTAATAAAACAATGCTCAAAACTGCAGTGACATTGAAAGAATGTCTGGCTCATTAGATTGAAAGTCAACTGTTATTTTTCATGAAAAAGTTCCTTAATATCTCATCCTCTAAAGGGAAATGAGAATATTGTGATGGAAATTGATGTTTTTCTTTTTCCTATTCACAACTATTACTCAGAGGTATTTGGAAACTGGGGATATGGGTATCTTGGCATCTATCATGTCCAGGGATTTTGACTCTAGTAACAGTTTCAAAGTGTGTATGTACCAAAGCAGCTAAGAGAAAGAAAGTCATTCTTAATTTTGACAATGTATATGAAATGATTCATATTCCTTCACCAGATATTATTAATTATCTGCTAGAAACCACAATAAATTGGGAAAGAGATAAAGCATATGCAGCACTCTGGCACTCCAGAATCTTCTGGATGAGTGCTGTCTCTATGTCCTGTAGTCAAAATGTGAGGTGACTTCAGCAATAGGGTATTACTATGGACTTATGGTGGGTGAACCAAGGTCAATGGCAGTAGAGTGGACTGTTTTGGAGTTTTCTGTGGCCTCACTGACCAATAACTCATAGGGAGGTATCTCATAACTTGTACTGTGATTTTCAGTTAATAACTGCTCTCCAAGTCCCCTCAGAAAGATAGTGGGAGTGGATAGTTGCTAGGAGGATGGATCATACTTTACTGAAGATATTGGCACCTACAGGTTTCTCAGTGGGTGGTACCATACCCATACCCATATGGGCAATATGAACTGTACTTAGCAAATTATGAAAAAGACAAGAATGTGGGGATGGGACATGATGGTGAGATATAAGAGGAGTTGTAGGGGAAACAGGGGAGAGGTATGATCATATTTCATTATTTACCCATGTAAAGAAAATATTTTAGATATAAAGTCAATGCTTTAATTTAAAATATTAATTAATTAATTAATTAATTAATTAATTAATTAATTAATGTGGGGGGTATAGGCACATGCATGCATACACCTTTACCTGTTGAGCTATCTTACTGGCACCAAAATTTTTAGAATATTTTTGTAGAAAGTATCCTTTTAACCATTGTTAAAGAAAAAAATATCTTGTATGAGATTTTAGGAGGTTTACATGATAGAGAATACATATGAACATAACTATTAATTAAAATATCCCCAGGAAATCCAAGAAAAGACAAGGCCTCATCTTGAGTAGAAATATATATAATTCATAAATCTCTATATAATTAGGTTCTATAATAGGTAAAATTCCCATTAAACAATGAAGGCTAGGATAACAACTTAGGAATATGTGCAAAGGATATTATGTAAATTTTCACAAAGAGCAAACATAAATTACCAATAAACATAATTATTGACATTTTCCTTAATATTTTTGAGGACAATGCAACAATAAGACATGAAACTTTGTCACTCATGTGTAATACTGAATGCAATCATATTCCACTATTCCTACTTTGATTTTTACGTTATTTTTGGACAATGTGTCCACATTATCTGGAAAAGCTAAATAGCAATTCCTTATGCCAACTCTGTGGTCCATTAGCTCTATGTTCAATAATTCTTAGTGCACAATTGTAGATGTTTTTCACATCATAGCTTTTAGCATTATGAATAATTTAAGGGTAAAATAAGGAAAAGGCTTAATGTCTATTTATGGGACAGTATGTTGATGAACATAGATTAAATGATGGAGCACTGAGAAAGAAAACCAATAAAATATTGCATGAATTAATATGTATTAATTTCATAATAATGCTCCTTATTACTGTGAAAATTGTCTGGGAAATTTCAGACTGTGTAAATAGAATGACAAATTCCTTATGGGCATAGCTCAATGCTAGAGAAGTGTACCATGTGATGATAAAAACCTTATGGAATTTTATCTTATCATAAACTAAAGTGAGCAGAGCAGGAGGAATGTAAAATTATTACTGCATTCATAAGTTTATTTATGTACTACTTTTTGCACATGAATAGGTTGTGTGTGTGTCAGGATGAGTCTGTATATGCAGTACATTTGTATGTGTGTGCACTCATGTGGGCCACAAGATTTACTTCAGAGCCGTCCTCCATTTTTTCTCCACCTTATGTGTTAGGAGGCTTTCCCACTGTGAACAGGGCTCACCATTTGGTTTAGTCCAGCTAGCAGCCTTGCTCAGGGGATTCCTCTGACTGCTTGACTTCTAGCAGTGAGTTCTCAGGATCTGAGCTCCAGTCCTCACACTTGTGAGACAAGAACTTTAAATAACTGAGCTTTCTCCCTAGTCTAGTAATGTTAAATTAAATTTGCTAACTTGAATTTCATTATTCTATATATTATTGCTAGCTATTATTTAAATACTTTAAACATTAAAAATAGGTTTTATTACAAGTTTAGCTTTCAGTCTACACCAAGATTGGGCAGCAGATGCAGAGACACAGGCACGGCTCTGTCACATGCATACACTCCCCCATTACCAACAGATCCTATCAGAGGGTCACTTTGATAAAATAGATCAACTTATGCTGAGACACCATTTATGTCCAGAGATTATGTTAGAGTACATATTGGGTGTTGGTGATTACCTGCTTTCAACACATGTCTATTGATGTATAGCCATCTTCCTAGCAACATGGGATGGTTTCCCTAAAAATTCCCATGTTCCACACAGTCATCCCTCATGCCTCTCCTTCTTCCTGGTAAACACTAATATTTCATTGTGTATAATTTTACCTTTTCCAAACAATAACATGGCTGGAATCAAATGTTCTTTATTTACCCAATGTCCAATTAAATTTCTTCCATATTGTGGCTTGATAAATTTGTGTGTGTGTGTGTGTGTGTGTGTGTGTGTGTGTGTGTGTGTTCACACACACCCATGCTCATGTGCATGTGGAGCTCCGGGGACAACTTTAACTGCTGTCCCTTCATTTTTCAGATGTTTCCACTTTGTTTGTTGTGAGGCAGGTTGTTCAACTGGCCTGAAGTAGACTAGGAGGGAAGTCAGTGAACCCCAGAGACGCACCTCTCTGCATATCCCAAGTACTGGTATTTTTAAAATAAATTTCATTTATTTTAATTTATTTATTTTCATATGTGTATGAATGTACTGACTGCATGTAGGTTTGTGCACCCATGTTGTGCATTGCCGCAGAGGTCAGAAGAGGGCATCGGACTCCCCTGGAACTGGAGTTAAAGACAGTTTTCAGCCACCATGTGGGTGCTGGGGATCGAACCTGGGTCCTCTGTAAGAGCAGTCAGTGCTCTTAACCACTAGGTCATCTCTCCAGCCCCCAGTACTGGTATTTTAAGTGTGTGTCACATGCCTGTTTATTTATTTATATTTATTCATTCTTTTAAATGTGTGATGTGGGGGATGGAACTCAGATATTCATGCTTGCTAGGAAAATACTTCCACAGCAGAGCTATTACCTCAGCATGATATTTTCTTTTTTGCATCAAAAATATTCTACTGCGTAGATGTAAAATTTATTCATTAATTAAAACACCTGAGTTACATCTAAGTTTTGATAATTATAAATACAGTTTCAACACACACTATGAGCCTATTTTGTGCATATTTTGTTGATATCCTTTGGGTAGATACAGGTGACGTGATTAATAGATCTTACAGTAAGATTCAGTTTAGTTTTGTCAGAAGCTGCCAAACTTTCTTCCTCAAAGATGGACTGTTTCACAGCCATGGATAAGAGTTCATTCCACACAATTGCAGTAGGATGTAGAGTTGCCAGCATTCTGGATTTTGCCTGTCCTAACAGCTATAATGGTGTCATATTGCTTTAATTTGACTTTTCCTGCTGGCAGGTTATGAGTAATCATTTTTAGAAATGTTTAGGTGTTCCTATAAATTTTGGATTATTTAAGTAGATAATATAAATTATGAAGTACAGTGTTACTATACCAACATTACAAAAAGCTCTAGTCTCAAACTTGGCGGCATCTTGTTCCCTTAGATGTCTCTTGGGACCATTTTTCTCCTGGAACTGTGTTGATGGAACTGTCTCTGAGAAACTTTTGTCTAGAACTGTATTCTCCAGTCAGGCCCTACCCACAATTTTATTCAAACTTGTTCTTCAGCTTTACATTTGGTTCAATTCTTTCTTAACATACTCCCTTGTCTTTCTATCCCTAGTTCTAGAATATCTCATTTGCTTAAGTTCACTGCCCTTTCCAATGTCCACTGTGTACAACAGAGATGGATATGATGCCTTTCAGCTTTGATATATGAGTTCTTAATCAATCCCATATTCATCCATTCATTCATTTAAGTTTTAGTTGGAGTAACAAATTGAGGAAAGAAAATCAGATGATCAGGTCACAGGATAGAAGAGCACATGGTTTTGCTGGGTTTAATCAAAAGTCATTAGTCCAGATTATGTCAATTTTATAAAAGTCATTTATATAGTGACTTTCAGGAATACCAATATTAAATCATCCACTAATAATATTTTCAAGGTAATATCTCTAAAGATCTTGAGAAAGCTGTAATTACCAGAATATTTCTATCTTAGCAAATAAATTCAGCTTTGGTGGTGTTGCATTTTGAGAACCCGGCTAAAAGTCTTCTGATTTTATTGATTAGCATTTAATAATGTTGTTTATACTCTTTATTTATTATTCAAAAGTTTTTAACATGTATAGAATGTGCTTTTTTAAATTTTATTTATTTATGTGTATGAATGTACTGTCTGCATGTAGGTCTGTGCACCTGTGTCGTGCAATGCCGAGGAGGTCAGAAGAGGGTGTCGATTCCCCTGGAACTGGAGTTCTCCTGGAATTGGAGTTACAGATGGTTCTCAGCCCCCATGTAGGTGCCAGGGATCGAACCCGGGTCCTCTGTAAGAGCGGTCAGGGCTCTTAACCGCTAGGCCATCTCTCCAGCCCCTAGAATGCGCTTTTATCAAATCTACCTACAATACCTCCTCTCTGTCTTCTATCATAACCTCCCACCATTTCTCCTTCCTAGCTCCACTTTACAGTGTAGAATTTAGCATGTTATCCATATGTAAGGAGACATTTTTTAGGCACCGTGTGATGACACAACTCCATGTGTCGAGAATACCTACCTTCCCATGAATTCAATTTCAGGATTTCAGAACAGAAGTTCATCATTAAAACTTCAACTTGTGCCTTTAATCCTAGCACTTGGGAGGCAGAGGCAGGCGGATCTTTGTGAGTTCAAGGCCAGCCTGGTCTACAGAGTGAGTTCCGGGACAGCTGGGGCTACAGGGAGACCCTGTCTTGAAAAGAAAAAAACAAAAAAACCATAAAAACCCCAACTTCAACTTGTACAGTCATAATAGTTCTAAATAAAGTTGAGATCTTATGATATATGTCTTTTAAATTAATTAGGAATAATTTTAACAACCCAAGAGACAAGAAAACGGAAATGAATCACAATAACAATGTTTTTAGACCTTTGGTACTTTTTAAAAATTTTATTTCAATTTATAAAAACTCAATTTATTTCTAATTGGTAGGAATGAAAAACTGAGAATGAAATTAAGAAAGCAACTCATTTGCAAAAGTATCAAAATAATAAAATATAACCTAAGTACAAGATTTGATCATTATTTTTTTTTAATTTTTTTTTATTTATTTTTGTATGTGTATGAATGTATTGTCTGCATGTAGGTCTGTGCACCTGTATCGTGCAATGCCACGGAGGTCAGAAGAGGGTCTCGGATTCCCCTGGAACTGGAGTTCTCCTGGAATTGGAGTTACAGACGGTTCTTAGCCGCCGTGTGGGTGCTGGGGATCGAACCCGGGTCCTCTGCAAGAGCAGTCGGTGCTTTTAACCGCTAGCGTATCTCTCCAGCCCCAAGATTTGATCATTAAATCACACAATATACTGTGGAAATAAAGAATGTGTAAATAAAATCATGATTCCTATTGGCCATAAGACAGTCAGGTTGATCTACAGAACTAATGCAGTCATTATCAAAATTTCCAACTATTTTTTCTTTTTTCTGTAATTTACAGGCCAAGTCTACAAATCATAAACATAAATATTAGAGTAGTCAAAATAATCTTTATATATAAGGCAAAACTGAAATTATCACGGTTCCTGATTTGAAAATTTCCTACAAAACTATCACAATCAAATAAATGTATCCCTACATAAGGATAGGCTCACTTACCTATGTAGTATTGGGATTCAGAAGTCAGAAATGCACCCTGACTTTTACAGCCAACTGATTTGCTTTTATTTAATTAACAAGTTTATTGAACATCTTTCCAAATCAAATAACATTAAAACTATACATACATAGTTTTCATTTAAGCTAATTTATATTTATAAATTTTCCTTAAACATTACGTTATCAAATATCAGCAAATACCAGACAATTTATTGTTCCTTAGAGAATTACAGAGGTAAGTTCTGAAGTCTCTGGTCATAAAATCTTCATTAATCACTCAATCAGTCACTATGTAACTTTGTTACCATTTTCTTTCTTTTTTTTTTTGTAAAAACATTTAAAATCGGTCTTCTTAGAATGACTCAAGCATACAGTACAAAATTATTCATTGTGGCTACTATGTTGGACATTAAATTCTCAGGGTTTACTCATTTTGTGTAACTAAAATTTTGTAGCTTTTATCAATAATTGCTCTTTTCTTGCTTCTTCTATATAAAACCATTCCCAATAGCCTTGTTTTATATATGCTTTGTTATAAAAAACACCATATCCTTATTCAGTAGATTATTACTTCATTAGCATCAAATTCACATGCTTTGAACCAAGCTTATAAAACAATGTGTTTTCTACTTGAAGCCTTCTTGCACTCCAGTACTCAAAGCCACACTTCAACTCTATGCTTTGGGAGAATCTATCTTGGCCTTTGATGTTCATGATTCTACTCTTAGCTTTTTATGTTTTTTATACTCCTTACATATAGCAAATTTACAAAGTCTAAACTCAAACTATAGGTTAATTTCAAAACATATTTAGAGATTCACAGTTTAACCATAAGTTTGTATGCAGGTAAAAAATATAATTACTTTCTTAAATTACATAGTTAGTTGAGGTATGTTTTAAAGTACTTATTAAATATTTGTTCTTGCTCATAAATCTTAGCACTGATAAAAATAGAAACATATACATCAATCTATATCTATAGAGATAACAATCAGTGTGATGTTATCTTTACTGACTAACCGACTTTGACTCACAGGATTTGGTGTTTGAAACCACAAATGAGGGACAACATAAGTCCTTTGCTTTTCTGAGACTGTGTTACCTCACTTGAAGTTACATAACTTTAATTAAAAAGTGAGAAAACAAGATGTAAGAGATAAAATTTCTAGGCCTGGGGTTAACACAGAAACAGGAGTGGTGAAGAAGACCATAAACCTTCCTCATATAGCTGTCTCTTAACCTCCTAGAAGTTCCTCATAGAATCTATTGGTTTTTTTCAAGTTAGTTATGAATATATTGTAAGTATTGCTTATTACAAGGAAAACAGAACATTGCTTCTTCTTCATCAGTATATAGTATTTTCTGTAGTACTGCATCATAGCTACTTCTCTTTTCATCTGCACATTTATAAGTTTTCTTAACATTTAAAAAAATAACACAAGCGGGGCTGGAGAGATGGCCTAGCAGTTAAGAGCGCCGACCGCTCTTACAGAGGACCCGGGTTTGATCCCCAGCACCCACATGGCGGACGAGAGCCGTCTGAAACTCCAATTCCAGGAGAACTCCAGTTCCAGGGGAATCCGAGACCCTCTTCTGACCTCCGCGGCATTGCACGACACGGGTGCACAGACTTGCATGCAGACAGTACATTCATACACATACAGAAATAAATAAACTTAATAAAAAAATAAAAAAAATAACACAAGCTAATTGATGTTTACAAATATGAAAATAAAATTTATTGAAAAACATTTATTTTAGTCAAACCCTGATTAAAATAGTGCAATTCAAAAATTTCAATTCTATTATATGAATACTAATCAACTACCAATTATGCCTACATAGACATTACAGTGTACTGTTTACATTATAACTATGATGGAGAACATAATAAAACACAAGGGACTGGAGGTGTCTAGTTTTTGTAGAGGCAAACTTGGCCATTCGTGAATCTCTGATGTTAAAAGAATCAGGATTGGGTACAAGTATTTAATCTTGAAGTAAGTTTTGGTATCTTGTTTAGAAAATTGAAGAGATTCTATCATGATTATTTTGGTTGTAAATTGATAAAACACACATAAAATTTATTAAGAAAACAGGAGTTTTCTATTGCCTTATTATTCACTGGGAAAACCAACTGAGTGAAATACCTTCAGCCCAAGAGGATGTATATACTCTTGAACTGTCTATTTAGTGACTGAACAATCACCCTCCTCAGTCCTGTGGGCAGCATGGGTGTAAGACCTGATAGGGCTAGGGCCATCTGTTGAGATGCTTACAGTGATCACACTCTATGTTGGGATGTTGGAATGTTAGGATGTTTTCATGCTCCAAATACAGTTTGAGGAGAAATTATTAATACAGACAATAAATTATCCGTATTATTCACGTGTTTTTCTTGAACATTTGACATCTTGAAACCTTGTTGATATTAGGAAAAACTGTACACCCAGAGTTATCCACTTCCAAGAGATAGCAAACATAGATTCAGGAATAGGATTTCTTTACCACACCTACCCCATAGCCAAATACTAGACAATTTAGGATAGGCCCAATATTCAGGTGAAATGATTTATTCTGATAAATCCCAAGCCTGTTTTCCAACATTCTCTCTGTTTTCACAGAATATACAATCCACATTCTCAGTTCTTTTTTTACCATATGTGCATTTTTAAAAATTTTTTATTGTTGTTAAACTTTTTCCATTAGTCATACATCATTTCTCATTCAACTCTAGAGTTGCCTCCCTTTCCATGCCCCCCACCCCACCTGAGTCTCTGCACCCTGCCATACATGTCCTACATCTTTTTCTTAGTCTTTCCAGAGTTTTTTTCAGTTCATTAATTGTTGTTCTCTCCAACTTGTATTGCTACAGTATACATACATACATATATATATGTATATATATATATATATACATAGTTATGTATATATACATATATATATATATACATAAATATATACATACATACATACACATATCACTTGAATTGGAGGACCTTTTTTTCCCAAAAGATGTCATGTTTTCCTTAAGGAAGCGCTCGAAGGTTCCTTCTTGGCAATCCCAAACAACCATCAATCCTGCACTTTTCCCTCCCATGGTCCCCCAAATGAAGTCCAGTAAGCATGCATCCTGTCTTGATCCCCCTGTACTGGCCTCCATGATACAGCCCAGGTAGTCCAACAATAGCAGTCTATATTCTGACAAGGCTGACATCCCCTTAGCTGTTTAGTCCACAAGCTGGGTTTCTCAGTAGTCCCCATTTGGCATTGAAGGTTTGGAGGATTCTTGGAGAGACATGAGTCTTCAGTCCACACTGGACGGTTAAAAAGATGTGTCTCACGTTTTTGAGGAGTACCAAAAGCAGTGGCAGCCACAGAGTAGATGGACTTGCCAGTAAGAATTGAAGACAGGAAAAACAACAGTACTGTCTCTTTTTTCTTTTTGTCTTTTTACTAAGATCTCAAGTTTTATGTCTGCAGTACTGTTTCTCTAGTCTTACTGATTATTTATTTCTGGTTGTACTTTCCTTTTGGATGCTTAAGTCCACATAGTCAGCCCAGATTAGCCAAGGTTTTTGTTTTCTCAAGTTCAGTTGAGGATCTGGTCCTTAGGGTCTCTGGGTTTTTTTTTTTGGGGGGGGGTGGGAGTGCCTTTCTCTTTTCAGCTTTTCATTTACCAGTTCCATCCATTCTAGGACAAAATCAGGTCTCTTATTGGTGGATTCCATTTGTTCCCATTCTTGAGGCTGGCACATCATATGGTCCTGCATGGTGCTAGCTTGTCACCTGTTCTAGCAACCAGTGGACATAAGTTTGTTTGGGGATAGTCATTACTGTGTCTTACTATAACTAATGAATATGCATGCTGAAAAGTGATTTTGTGTTCCGCTGTGGTTATTCATGAATCAATTCATTAACTGATTGCTTTATTATGGTAATACTTTCAAGTACTTAACTTTGGTCTAAATACAAATATTACTTTCTTTAATTCAAACAACAAAAACTATCAGTATTGTCAGATAAATCAAATGCCATTTTTTCACCATTACCCTTAACTATCCTGTCATAGCATCATTGAATTTACAAAGTATATTAAGGGTTGGTAATTGGTAGTTGTCGTGTACAAATCAAATAAAGAAAAGTGTAGAGGGAGAAAAAGGAAAAGGAAAGAGAATCTAAGTACATGTATTTATCAAATCTTGTATTCAAGTCTTGAATTATTTATTGTATATTGTGCTTATTTTAACACAGCTGTATAGCTGCTCCTCATCCGAGTTTATAGCATTAAATAAATTTCAAATTCATGTCAAACCTCAGGTTTCTTATTATTTTAAAATGTTTGGTTTTACCTACAATTTTGTAGCATATTTACACATTTTTAATGAATACCATTTGTATGTTTAAAAATGATTTAAATATTTCTGTGCACACAAGCATATTTCTGTGCATTCGAGATAAACAAACAAACAAAACAAACAAAACCTGAAACCCCCAACTTTGGAGAGTCAGTTTTTCCTTCTACCACATAGATCCCTGGGATTGAAATCAGGCTTAGTCTAGAAATCTGACAAAGAAAATATGATATAATCACACTGTGTACCTCCAAAGATTTTGGTAAAATCATTATACACATAATAATGATTTTTGACATTACACTGACAATGGCCAGTATTTCTAACCATCTATGGGACGACTGGTTAATACCTTTTAGAGCAGGAGTCTTCTCATTTAAGCTTTTTTTTTTTTTTTTTTTTAGTTTCCTTAGCTTATGATGTCTAAAAAAGGCAATGTCCCATTGTTATAGGATGCCTTCTTTTAATCTCCTTTTTTGATGTATATTATATAGTTGAAGAAGCTTCTATAGTGGTATGTTTCCATATGGATTTTCTAAAGGCAGTTAGTGTTACTTATCCCTCCAGTATTCCCCTCCTCTGCCCTGTCTTCCCATTCCTCGCCCCATTTAAACCTTCCTAGTGATATTCTCCTTTCCCTCTTTGTATCACTGTATACCACCATCCCTCCCAGGAAACCTCTCCCTGACCCACCCATAGCTACTTATTAGTTTCTTGACTTCTCTAACGTTTTAATTTGAAACATGCATATCTAAGGTTTCAAAGTTAGCATCTAACTATGAGAGTCTTCATGAGTTTGTCCCCGCTCTTGGTTGCCCACCAGAACAGGATGGTGCAACCTTGTTGGTGAAGACACTACACAAGTGAGCTGTGGAACAAATGAAGAGAAATCAAGTTGGTGAAGACTTCAGAGCTGCGTTGTCACTGGTTAGTGTTCATGGTGCTGGATGGTGCTATGCATGCTACTGTAAGGAAAATCAGTAATCATCTCCTTTACCCGTGAATCCTGTGAATTACAATAATAGTTGGCCTGGCAAAATATGCCCACTGACATAATAGTGGTACACATATTATGGAAATAAACACTCTGAATCAGATTAAAGATCTGTTTCTTAGGATGGAATCAATATCTCATATTAAGAACCTGAGGCTGGACAATTTACAGGACATAGTTGAGGAGAACCTATTAGTAGTTTTCTAATAAATAGTTATTGTATTAATCTGATTTTTAATGACTTATTGCTGTATCACTAGATTAATGCATCTCTCAACTCTCACCAGAGAAATTTCCTTATGGAACAGATGGTGTTAGGCACAAATTTACAACTGGCCAACGTGCAGAGAACAAGAGAGGTCACAGTGTATTTGCTCTTAAATAGGATATCTGTATAAAACTTCTGCCTCCCAAGGCTTAGTGACCATTGCAGAAAAGGGGCAGAAATATTGTAAGATTCAGAGAAGGTGGATGACCACAAGGAGAGAGCTTACCGGCTAGATGGTTAATTGTTCATATAATCTCACAACAATGGTAACAGGATGCATGCTTTCTCTAAAAGGTCAAATCAGCAAAAATCTCAGCACAGACATAAGGAAGTGTGGAAGAAGTCTATTTCAATGATGGGACTCTTGGTAGATTAACCAGTCTCAGAGGATGGTCCCGCACTGAAGAACATTTGGGGATATAAATTAGGCTCTATAGGTTAATTGGATGGGGCATAAGGGGAAGTGTAGATAGGGGAGTTGATTTAAATACCATCAAATTATATTATATGAGCATTTAAAAAAATCGATATGTTAAAATGAGATTAGTTTTGGGTTTATTTTAATGAAATTAAGAGTTCATTAATTGCAACAGATGCGAGGGCTTGCCTCATGCTGTGTTCTGAGTGTCTTCCTTTGAACTGATGCTGAAACTTCAACATCTTTGTGACAGTATTACAAGATAAGCCCTTTAAGAGGAATTTGGTACTTGAGGATACCACCCTTGTGAGTGGAAAAATATATTATCACAACATTAGATTAGATATAGATAGAATGAATCTGTCTCTCTCTCTCTTTCTCTCTCTGATATTCTGTGCTGTTTTATGAAGCAGTAAAAAATATACACACTTGATTTTTGACTTTACATCTTCCAGAGCTCTGAGCCAACTAAAATATATTTTAATATTATAGTCATTTCATATTATTTTGTTTTAGCAGAAGAAAGAAGAACAAGGCACTGTAACACTGATTAGGTGCTCTCTGGATTATTCACACTTAGAAAGATAATAGGATGGCCTGCAGTATCCTTACAGTAGAATTATTGGCTTTAATATAATCAACATGTCAATTCAATTCCATTATCAGGCCACTGTGGACATGAGAGTCCTTCATGATTCTCCAAAAAGAAGAATCATTGGAATTATCCCAGAAATTTGAAAAACGTTAATCCCAGAGCAAGATCTTATAATTCGCATATAAGATATATAAGTTATGAATCTTTGTGGAGCCCTGTCTAAAGTTTAGAAGATAAAATAAGTATTCCTCTCAAAGTCATCTAATTCTGTGCTATAAACACCACAATGGTTTTTGGCAGCCCTTATATATTGAGAGAGAGAGAGAGAGAGAGAGAGAGAGAGAGAGAGAGAGAGAGAGAGAACACAGTAATAGACCTTCCACAGGGAAACCGAAAAATAAGTGGAAATTCCTACCATAAAATGAACTTGAATCAGCCCCATGTTAGGGCTGAGTGTATTAGAACTGTTCCTTCAAACTCAGTTGCACTTACTGTAACAAGGTGAAGATGCCCAGGGAAAGGCTTTTGGATGTAATTTGGCACCATTGAGGTAGGGGTATGCATGTCCTTGGGTTACTTCCAGGAGAGTTTTCAGCAAGCCATCTCAACAGAAGCAGCTTTGGCAGACCACACTGGAAGTCCTCAGAAGCTGTGCCAAACCCAGCAGCTGAGGTAAAGGCTGCTGCAATAATTGAGTAGGAATACAGCTCTGCAATCTTCCCCAAACAAAAAGAGCTTGGCAGAAACTCACTCTTTACAGAATGCTAATTAAAGAAATGCTGTCTTTGCCCACCCACTTCATTCACCAGATCCCACATGCATGACCTTCACAACTAGCCTGCGATCACTGTTGGAACCAACCATTGTCATGTCCCATACTGGGAAAATTCTTCACATAGAGACTTTACAGCAATTAACAGAACTTTGAGGTCAGTAGCACATGTGGAAATGGAACCTGTTGACTCTGAAGTCTGTCCTAAAGTGAGTTTGCTTCTTTTAAACCTTTCTCAGCTGACTTCTGTAAAGGCCAACACCCATTTTGTTTCAGGATACAGGTGTCCTGTCTTCTCCTCTGATCACAATAATCCACTTCATACAAGGAAAACTGAAATAAATATGACTTTCTTATTTTTTTTTCTTGTCTTCTTTGGGCTTTTATGCAGATATTTATTGTTTGTCCTGGGCTGACACAGCAAAAGGCTTTCTTCATTTCTATTTCATTAGGGAAACTTAAGTAACACATTCCCTAATTACATCCATTCATATGATAAAAATACCACATATGAATAAATATCTAGATTTATAAAGAAAGGACATGAAAGAGGAGGATTATTTTTCATTCTTTTATGCTTTGCATGTTTATGTGTGTATCCCATGGGGAGGACAGAGGTCAATGTACTCTGTCATCTTCAATTGTTATCCACCTTTCTTTTTTTTGTTTTTTCCTTTTTTAGGATCGGTGTCTCATTGAACCTGCAGTTCACTAGTTTAGATAGACTGGTTGTCCACTGAGTCTTGGGGATTCTCCTGTCCCCACATCCTAGTGCTGGGAGTTAAAATGTGCGCTATCACAGCTGGATTTTTACATGAGAGATGCGGGCTCTGAACTCAGTTCCTCATCCCCACATGACAAGCACTTCATAGACTCAGACATCTTCTGAGCCACTAGATGAATCTTATTACATTTGAAACTGTTCTTATATTTCTCCTTTCATTCACAGAAATATTTCCAGTCTTCATGTGTGCATTTATGTAATATCTTAAAATAATTTTCTCATCATCATTAATGGTAACTTAGTAATACTAACACAAATATAGTGACATTTTCTTAAACTCCATTTATTTTCCTCTATAACTCTGGTACCATGAAATATTTCACAAAGAAAAATAGTCCTGATATATTATATTTGGAAAATATAGCTGTATTAATCTTGGGAGAACTCAATTAAAATAATTTAGAAAAAAAACACACTTAAAGGTTATGAATGTTTCATAAGAAAATCGTATAGAAGATGAAGTCAATAGATGAAATAGCTTTAAATCAATTACTTTTGAAATAAATTGCTCATTAAAATTACAATATAGGGGCTGGAGAGATGACTCAGCATTTAAGAGCAATGGCTGCTCTTGTAGATCTGAGTTTGGTTTCCCTCACAGGAGGCTAACAATGAACTGCAGTTCCACATGATCTTATCCCCTCTTGTGGTCTCTGCTAGTATTGCATGACATGGATGCACTTGCATGCTGGTAAGACAAAATATCATCATCATCATCATCATCATCATCATCATCATATAAGTTAAAATATTTTAAAAATAAAATTACATCTCCTAAATAAGCATTAACTGTTACTAATATCCGATTTTGTGTTTATAGGTCAAGCTTTTCTCAGTACAACACAGAAGTTCTGTTTCTCATTGTTCTTACCTATGAACAAAATATATTAATAATCTATTTGATTTTATTATTTGATGATGATAGCAGAGTAATATCCAGTCAGATAAGATCCATTGTAATTTTCAGTTTTCAATAGTAGCATCAATGGAAAAATCAAATTGAGCTCACTTTGAAAAATCAAATTGACCTCACATGCTCCCTGGATGAAAATGTGGTTACCATGTGTTATTTATTTACATGGCTATTTTATTGGAAAATTCATATTCTCATTACAATGTCAGCATCCTGAAAATGCTATGAGAATTTTGGAAAGCTGTGGTTTTTTGTAAAGAAAGGTAAATTGGCTACTAGAGTAAACATAATTATGTTATTTTTTGTCACCAAATTTGCATTGAAAAAATTCATATCTTCTTTATGAAGTATGAATGCAGAGACTTAAGAATCCCAGCCCCAGATGAACAGAAAAATATTCAAAATCCAACTAGGATGGTGAAGCTACCGGCTGCAGTAGGATCTGTGGCTCATCCTAATATTTTTCCTGCCAAATGAAAAGGTTGTTACTTTGACCTTCACTTTAAATCTAGAGGACCTGGCAGGCTCTCAGACATTGGCCAAATCTGGTGCATATCAGACTAAGATAATCTCTAATAACCCTGACATGCTCTTGTGTCATTTAATGATTAGCAAATTGATCTTCAGTTATCACAATAATGAGGAAGGTTGGGTTCTAATTAGTGTATAATAACTTTAGAGATGACAATATGTGGCGGTTCAAGAAAAATGTCCTTGTATTATCATAAGTCATTCATCAATACCTGTGCTACTTGGGAAATCACTCTGTTAAGGATATTAATCTCCTAGATACTAGCTAAATGATCCAACATCTATTGCCAATCTTTAATAAAAATATAATGAGACCCACAAGACAATACTCTTCACTGATACCAGAATAATATAAGTATGCCTAGGGAAACAGGCAAATATGACAGAGTTTTGGCTAATCTCCAAAAGACTATTATCTTAGCCAGAGAGAACTACAGATGACCCACAGCAATTTCTCAACTGTCATTAGACATTAACCATTTGGTAGAGATTGATCTGCTGGGAATACAAAGTTTCTTTATTATAACCTTTATTTTTATTACTACAGAATTCAGAAATATAAATGATTTTGCTCAATAACTTCCAAAGAACCAGGGGGATAAAAGGAGGCAAGTATTATCAAGGGAAAAATGAGAAAATGGGGGGTATTTTAACTGGGGAGGGAGATGGGAGGTTTAGAGAGAAATGAGTGATAGATACATAATGCTTAGGTTGTATAAGAACCAGAGGGAAATGCATTAGTTCAAACCCCAACTGAAAATACACAATGTATGTGAGAGCATATATAAAGATGATAGGTATATAACAAGAAACACAATGTCAGACAGGAGAAACCTCCCTTCAGATTATTATTCAGGGTAGTTCAAGAGACTCCCAAAATAAAATGGCTATTACCACAGTCCTTGATTATCTTGCAGAACTTGAAGCTAAGACCCTATTGCTGAAAACAGAAAATATTTTGGACTTAGGACTTGGAGCAACAGAGTTGGAGCTGATGTAGAAGACTTGTCCCTGAAGACTAGCTCTCATAGTTTTAGAGGATACCATGCAAGATGCCAAGAGAAAGCATCACTCAGTGGTTCAACCCAACTTTAAAGCTTACTAGCCACAACAATGACCAGCACAGCAAACTATCAGTATTGGTGCCGTAGTAGCACTTTTTTTCAATTTAAAAAGTTATGTATTAAACCAGTAAATATAACTAAAATTATACTTAGAGTCCAACATTATTGGATCCCTCCCAAAATATTTGAAAACAAATATTTAGTCAAACATTTTAATAAAAAGGTAAATGATAAAAAGTGAGCAGATATAAAAAAAATCTTATCACAGAACCTGATAAATTCAGAAATAAAAACATGATACCTTAAAAATGTGAGTTTATTAGCTTGGACATATATAATTTGCCCCTCAGTGGAGTATGCTAGGAACATTTTAAAAAGACATGTGCACTGTTTTTATTTCATATTTTAACAGTTAATAGTAGTCCTTTTATCTTGGGGGTTGGTAATCAACAGCTATCTAGTTGTACTTAAAACCCCCTCAGTGGGAGGGAACTTGTGTGAAATACTGTAAATATAGCCCAAACCACACCACTTGAGAAGACATGGATTCTAGAGATAAACCTCTTTCTGTCACATCCCTAGACAAGCATAATTTCTATCCCTATGATAAGTATGTATCCTTGTATTTAAAGACAAGTATGTCAGTCACCACTCATCAAAGAAACTTCTTTTTGCAACAGATGGAGACTACAATAGAGTTCTACAACTGATCACACACAAAGAATGAATGTATATGAGATGCTCAGCCCCAAGTGACATATCTACAATGGGAACCTCTACACCTAAGGTTCTGGCATAGTGGGAAAAGGGGCAATAGAGACTATTAATACATTTTTAAACTCTCACCAGAGAAATTTCCTCATGCAACAAGGGATGATTAACAAAGACACAACTAGCTACAATGTAGAGAATAAGAGACTGCAGAATGGGTATCCCTGGATATGACACCTATGTTAAAGCCCTGCCACCCAGGGCCCAAGGACCACTGTAGAAGAGGGGTGGAAAGAGTGTAAGAGACTGGGGTGTAACATGAGTGTAAGGAAACAGTTTTACAAGCTTCTGAGAATCTGCTCATGTGACATTACAACAATTGTGACAGCATATCAAACCCATGCAGAATCAAACTAGGCAGAACTTTATCATAGATGTGGGTAAATATGTAAGGAAACCCAGCCTTAGCTGTGGAACAATTAGTAGCTCATTACTCCTCTGTGTGTGTGTGTGTGTGTGAGAGAGAGAGAGAGAGAGAGAGGGAGAGTTGGCCTTCTTTGGGGGAGTGGTGATATATAGGCTGACCAAGCTCCAGTGGATGAACTCACATTGAGGGACATTGAGGGACACAAACTTGACTGAATAAACTTTGACATATATGACAGAATGTATTAAATCTGGTGGTGGTGGGCTATGGAGTGTTTCAAATTGGGAAGCAGCCTAAATATGATTATGATGTACAAAATGCACAAAATTTAAATATATGTACATATATGTATATATAATATAGTGTAAAACAAGAATCACATTGCCTATTAGACCAGATCCAATCTTATCTCTACACAAAGAAACTTTGAAAGCCTTTTTTTTCCACAATAAACTCTGCCACTCAGTATAAAATATTCGTTTTCTTCTTTTTATGTTCATTGTGATTTCATACTTGTTTTTTAAGGTGATGATGTTGTCTTTGCTTTTCTTTGTACCTGCAGTTTTCAGAGTTTACATATATTCCAGCTCTATCATCAGACTTTTCCTGGTGATCCTGGATAAAACAAATATCTTGTTTTTTCCCAATGACTGTTCACAGGCTATAGTTTGTGCAACAAACATAATGTCTTGTGTATGATGCTTAACTTTAACATTCAAATTCATCTACAGGCTTATGTTTCGCTCTAGGTGAGAATTTTATAAATGCTGCAAGTTATGTATTTGAGGCTTGAGTATTGCATTTCTAACAACGAGCATGAAAGCAGTTATATTTTTGATATGCCACACTCCCTGAATCATAGTGCAAAGCTGTGAACATATTAGATTGTTAGTAAATAATAATTGAATTAAACTGCAAAAAAGAATCAGACAGCATCTTTTGATTGCTGAGGTTTCTCCTCCAGCAGCATATGTAGCAACTTCTAGTACTATGAGAGCTAGTGATCTGGTTGGTTCAAGATGTATTTCTCTGTATCCTGTACCCAAAAGTGTCATGTCTTCAGGAACAGGGTCTTATTATTGTCATATTTGGAAACCCAATTTTAGAGGTTTCAAGGAAAACCTCTATAATTCACAATAAGGTTTAATTGTAAAACAAAGATTAAAATTCACCATATAGAGACATTTTGGTATCATATAAATCATGAAACAATAAATTTGCCTAAAGCAAAATTATAATTCAAAATAATGAAAACCTTCTGGGTCACTTATTTATCTGAATTTTGTCATATTATTTCTGGGTCTAATATGATACACTTTATACTCAGCATATTATATAGCTGAGTAAACTAATATGCTTTTATTTTCTTTCTCTAAAGTTCTAACTCATTGGTTAAAATGCTAAGAATTTAATGAAAATTCCCCCCAAAAAATATTGCTGTAAATTTTAACACACGGATTTTGTTTTAAGCAAGATGTTTTAAACATTTTCTGAAAACTTCACGTTTTGTTCCATATCCTAAATAAGTAGGATCTAATTTGATGAAATGAAAACTATAAAGTTTGAATTTGAATATACAATTTAAGATACTCTGTATTGTATTAGTAGCTTCAATATAATAAACATACAGCTGTTATACGCTTACCTTTCATATTGCAGCAACTTTCCCCAAAATAATTTTTAATAAAATATTTTATTGCTGTTTTGTGTATTTTATACATCATTTCTCAGTCCAATTTAGATACATTCTCTTTTCCACGTCCCGTACCCCACCACAGTTCATGCATTCTGCCATAAATGTATTGCATCTTTTTCTCAGTCTCTTTAAAATTTTTCTCTGCAGAGGTTTATTGTTTGGGCAGAAGTTAACTATTTCAGTTAGTTCTTTGACCCAGTCCTTTTGTCATTATGTTCCCTCTCATTTGTATTGCTCCAAAACATGTCTGTATATACATCACAAATATACCAAAATTATGATCTCTGAAAATAAATTGTATATTAATTCCAAAATAAGTTTAGGAGTTCACATTTTCCCTTTAATTTTATATTACTCTAAAATATGAATACAAACCCTCCACCCATATACCAAAATTACAAAGAATGAAAATAAGTAGTAAGATAATTCTAGAGCCCATTAAGGAATTCCCATTATAACAGCCCAATTGTTTTCAGATAAAAAAGAAATATAATGTTAATGTTGCTCAACTTGCCTTTCAACTAGGCCTTTGGTGCTAGCATCACAAATGAGAGATACCATTCATCATTTGTTTTTCTGTGACTCTTACTTCACTTAGCATAATGGCTTGGAGTTCCATCCATTTATCTGCAAAGCTCATGATGTCATCTTTCTTTGCCCCTGAATACAATTCCATTGTGTAGATATTCCACATTTTCTCTATCTACTCCTCAGTTGAGGGACACTTAGGTTTCTTCCAGCTCTTTGCTATTGTGAAGAGAGATACACCCAGGAGTGCTATGATTGGGTCAGGTGGTATGCTCATTTTCAGTTTCTTTATTTTACTGATGTTTTGTGTATTTCATACATCATTTTTCATTTCTGTTCAGGCATTTTCCCCTTTCCCTTCCCCCCACGCCACCCCATCCCATACCAGACCATGCATTCTGACATAACTGTCCTGCATCTTTCTCTCAGTCTTTTTTTATGCTTAGGAATTCACATTTTCCTTCATTAATTTCATATTATTGGATACATACTCTCCACCCATATACGGTAATTACAGAGTCTGAAAATAATTGGTGGGCGGATTCTAGACCCCATTGAGAGATTCACATTATAACAATATAGTTGCTTTCAGATAAACAAAAATATAACCATACTATCGTTCAGCTTGCCTTTCATCTGGGGGATTTGGTGTTAGCATCCACAGATGAGGAAAAACATTCTCCCTTTGTCTTTCTGGGACTGTGTCACCTCACTTAGCATAATGGCTTCGAGCTCCATCCATTTACCTGCAAAGTTCATAATGCCATCCTTCTTTACCACTGAATAGTACTCCATTGTGTAGATGTACCACATTTTTGTCATCCACTTGTCTGTTGAGGGACATATGGGTTGGTTTCAGCTCTTTGCTATTGTGAAGACAGCTGCAATAAACATGGATGTGCATATGTCTTTGTGGTAGGATGGGTCTTTGGGGGTATATAACCAGGAGTGGTATGATTGGATCAGGTGGTAAGCTCATTTGGAGTTTTTTTAGGGTTCTCCACACTGCTTTCCATAGTGGTTGTATAAGTTTACATTCCCACCAGCAGTGGATGAGTGTTCCCCTTTCCCCACAACCACTCCAGCATCTGTTGTCTTTTGTTTTCTTAATCTTAGCTAGTTGTACTGGAGTGAGATGATATCTGAGAGTGGTTTTAATTTGCATTTCCTTAATTATCAATGATGCTGAATATTTTTTAAGATGTTTCTCAGCCATATTTAATTCCTCACTGGTGAAGACTGTTCAGCTCTTTACTCCATGTTTTGAGTAGGTCATTTGTCTTCTTTGTTTTTTGAGTAGTTTGTATATTCTTGACGTTAATGCTCTGTCAGATGTGCCGCTGGTAAAGATTTCTTCTCACTCTGTGGGTTTTCTCTTCACCTCCTTGATTGTTTCTTTTGTTGTACAGAAGCTTTTGAGTTTTATGAGGTCCCACTTGTCAACTGTTGACCTTACTTCCCATGTGGTTGCTGTCTGGTTTAGACAGTCTCCTCCTACACCTATGTCTTGTAGGCTGTTGCCAACTTTTAATTTTATCACCTTCAGGGTTTCAGGCTTCATGTTGAGATCTTAGATCCACTTGGAGTTTATTTTCATACAGGGTGAGGTACAGGTTTAATTTTGTTCTTCTACAGATGGTGATCCAATTTTGCCAGCACCCTTTGCTGAAGATGCTATCCTTCCTCCATTGAGGTTATTTTTTGCCCCTTTGTCAAATATGAGGTGGCTGAAATTGTATGTGCTCAAATTTGGATCTTCAATTTTGTTCCATTGGTCAACTGGTCTGTTTATGTGCCAGTACCAGGCTGTCTTTATGACTATGGCCCTGTAATACATTTTGAAGTCTGGTAGGGCAATCCCCCTGTGTTGCATTTTTCACTGAGGGTTGCTTTAGCTATTCAGGGTCTTTTGTTTTTCCATACGAATTTAACGATTTTTTTTCCAAGTCTATTAAGAAGCTCATAGGGATTTTGATTGGGATTGTGTTGAATCTGTATATCAGTTTGGGTAAAATGGACATTTTTTAAAATTATTTATTTATTTATTTATTTATTTATTTATTTTATGTGTATGAGTGTACTGTCTGCATGTAGGTCTGTGCACCCGTGTCATGCAATGCCGCGGAGGTCAGAAGAGAGCGTCAGATTCCCCTGGAACTGGAGTTCTCCTGGAATTGGAGTTTCGGATGGTTCTCGGCCGCCATGTGGGTGCTGGGGATTGAACCCAGGTCCTCTGCAAGAGAGGCCTATATTAATTTTCCTGATCCATGTGCATGGAAGGTCATTCCATCTTTTGATGTCATTTTCAATCTCCTTCTTCAGAGATTTAAAATTTTTGTTCTAGAGATCTTTGGTATCTTTGGTTAGGTTTGTTCCCAGGTATCTTATTATTTTTGAGGCTATGGTGAGTGGGAAGGTCTCCTTGTATTTCTTCTCCACATGTTTACTGTTGGTGTAAAGAAAGGCTACTGATTTTTCTAGTTTGCTTTTGTATCCTGACACTTTACTAAACCTCTTAATCATTTCTAGAAGTTTTCTGGTGGAGTTTTTAGCATCCCTTTGGTAAATTATCATATCATCTGCAAAAATGGATAGCTTAACTTCTTGTTTTCTGACTAATACTCCTTTAATTTCCTTCTCTTGTCTTATTGCCCTAGCAAGTGTTTCGAGCTCTTTGTTGAAGAGGCATGGTGATAGGGGGCAGCCTTGCCAGGTTCCCACCTTTAAGGGGAATGGTTCCAATTTTTCTCCATTTAGGGTGATGTTGGCAGTGGGTTTGCTATATATGGCTTTGATCATGTTGAGGAATGTTCCTTTCAGTCCTATTCTCTCTATGACTTTAAACATGAAAGGATCTGGATCTTGTCAAAGGCTTTTTCTACATCAATTGAGATGATCGTGTGCTTTTTGTCTTTCAGTCCATTTATGTGTTTTATGACATTTATTGATTTACGAATGTTGAACCATCCCTGAATTTCTGGTATGAATCCAACTTGATCATTATGGATGATCTTTTTGATGTGGGTTTGTATGTGATTTGCAAGTATTTTGTTGAGAATTTTTGCATCTATATTCATTAGTGAGATGGGTCTATAGCTTTCTTTTTTGCTTGCATCTTTGTCTGGCTTTGGTATTATAGTGATGCTGGCTTCATAGAAGGAGTTTGGGGGAATTCCCTCTGCTTGTATCCTTCTAAACAGTTTGAGTAGCAATGGTTGTAAGACCTCTTTAAATGTTTTATAGAATTCTGCTGTGAAACAATCTGGACCAGGGCTTTTTTTTTTTGGTCACTTTCTTTTCCCCTTTCAGCCTGGGATCTTTTCAGCATTTCCACGTCCTTCTGGAGTTTGTCATTTTCTCCCTTCAGTTCTTTCCAACGTTTGTCATGTTCTCCCTCTAGGTCCTTCTTGAGTTTTTCAAGCTCTCCCTTTAGTTCTTCCCAATGATTATCATTATCACACTCTTGGTACTTCTTGAGTTTTTCATTCTCTTCCCTTAGTTCTCTAATTTGTTTGAATATGTCCACAATTGTTTTTCTAAAGTCTGTGTCTTGGTTTCCTTCCCAGGAGACCTCATTGTCAGAGTCTTCTGTAGGGTTGGTAGTGTTTGGTGTGGATTTAATATGAGCTTTTCCCATGTTGGTTTTGTGTGTGTGTGTGTGTGTGTGTGTGTGTGTGTGTGTGTGTGTGTATTTCGGCATGTGGATTCATTTGTCTGTTTGTTTCTTTGGGTTCTGATGCCTGAACGTTGGCTGCATAGCTAGATCCTCTGCACCAGCACTTCTCTAGGCAGGTCTTTTGCAGGTTGGTGTTCTGCAGGACATGGGTGAAGTCCACTCACCCAGTGGGTCTCAGGGTGGTCTGCCCCCGTAGCATGCTGGGGCTGGAAGGTTGGAATGTCCTGGGTGATATCAGGCCTCTACAGGGCACAGGGGAGCCCAAAGTCCCCAGGAAGTCAGCCCTCACATGTTCCTTAGCAAATGGCTTTCTGCAGGACAAGGGTGAAGTCTGCTCACCCAGTGGGGTGCACACTGGTTTGGTGCTGTGTGGAACACAGGTAGCTCCACCCCGGGAGCACTCATTTTCAGTTTCTTAAGAGTTCTCCACACTGGTTTCCATAGGGGTTCCACGAGTTTGCATTCCCACCAGCAGTGGACGAATGTTCCCCTTTCCCCACAACCTCTCCAGCATTTGGTATCTTTGTTTTCTGGATCATAGCTAGTCTTAATGGAATAAGGTGAAATGTTAAGATGGTTTTAACTTGCATTTCCTTAATTATTAGTGATGTTGAACACTTTTTAAGATGTTTCTCAGCCATCTTTACTTCCTCTGTGAAGTCTCTGTTCAGGTTTTTACTCCAAGTTTTGAGTGGGTCATTTGTTTTCTTTCTCCTTTGTTTTCTGAGTAGTTTATACACTTTGGATGTTAATGGTCTATCAGATGTATCACTGGTGAATTTCCTCCCACTCTGTGGGTTTTCTCTCCAATTCTTTGATTGTTTCTTCTGCTCTACAGATGTGCTTGAGTTTAATAAGTTCACACTTGTCAATTGTTGGCCTTATTGTTTGCACAGCTGCTTTTCCTACACCTATGTCTTGTATTTTAAGTCTTTTCCTACACCTATGTCTTGTATTTTACTACCGATGCTTTCTTCCATCATTTTCAGAGTTACAGACTTCACATTGAGGTCTTTGATCCGATTGAAGTTGATTTTTGTACGTGGTGAGAGGTACAGGCTTAGTTTTATTCTTCTACAAGTGGTGATCCTGTTATGCCAACACCATTTGCTGAAGGTGCTTTATTCCACTAAGTCTTCTTGGCCACTTTGTTGAATATGAGATGGTTGAAATTGGATGTGCTCAGGTTTGGATCCTCAATTTTGTTTCATTGAACTAACAGTCTGTTTTTGTGCCAATACCAGGCTATTTGTATGACTCTAGCCCTGTAACATAATTGGAAGACTGGTATGGTAATCCCCCTTGCATTACTCATTTTGCTCAGGGTTGCTTTGGTTATCCAGGGTCTTTTGTTTCCCCATGTGAACTTTAGGATATCTTTTCTAGGTCTGTAAAGAAGATGGTGTGGCTTCTAATTGGTATTGCATTGAATCTGTATATTACTTTGGGCAGGATAGACATTTTTATTATATTGATTCTTCCAATCCATGAGCATGGGAAGTTCTTCCATCTTCTAGTACCTTCTTCAGTCTCTTTCTTAAGGAATTTAAAATGATCTTCAGGGGTTGGAGAGATGGCCTAGTGGTTAAGACTGCTGACTGCTCTTGCAGAGGACCTGGGTTCGATCCCCAGCACCCACCTGGTGGCTGAGAACCGTCTTTAACTCTAGTTCCAGGGGAATCTGATGCCCTCTTCTGACCTCTGTGGCATTGCATGACAAGGATTCACAAACCTGCATGCAGACAGTACATTCATACACATAAAAGAATAAATAAAAAAATTTAAAAAATGATCTTTGTAGAGATTTTTAGTGTGTTTGGTCAGGTTTGTTCCTAGATAATTAATTTTTGGAAGTGATTATGAGTGAGGAAATCTCCTATTCCTTCTCCAATTGATTGTTATTGGCATAAAGAAAGGCTACTTTTCTTTCTAAGTTATTTTTGTATCCCGACACTTAACAGAACCTGTTGATGACTTCTAGGATTTTTCTGGTGGAGATTTTGGCATCTGCTAAAAGGGATAGTTTGACTTCCTATTTTCCAATTAGTACTCCTCTAATTTCCTTTTCTTGTCTTATTGCTCTCATGAGCATTTCAAGCACTATATTGAAAAGAAGTGGCAGGGCCGGAGAGATAGCCTAACAGTTAAGAGTGCTGACTGCTCTTGGAGAGGACCCGGGTTCTATCCCCAGCACCCACATAACAGCTGAGAACTGTCTTTAACTCCAGTTCCAGGGGAATCTGATGCCCTCTTCTGACCTCTGTGGCATTGCATGACAAGGATTCACAAACCTGCATGCAGACAGTACATTCATACACATAAAAGAATAAATAAAAAAATTTAAAAAATGATCTTTGTAGAGATTTTTAGTGTGTTTGGTCAGGTTTGTTCCTAGATAATTAATTTTTGGAAGTGATTATGAGTGAGGAAATCTCCTATTCCTTCTCCAATTGATTGTTATTGGCATAAAGAAAGGCTACTTTTCTTTCTAAGTTAATTTTGTATCCCGACACTTAACAGAACCTGTTGATGACTTCTAGGATTTTTCTGGTGATTTTGGCATCTGCTAAAAGGGATAGTTTGACTTCCTATTTTCCAATTAGTACTCCTCTAATTTCCTTTTCTTGTCTTATTGCTCTCATGAGCATTTCAAGCACTATATTGAAAAGAAGTGGCAGGGCCGGAGAGATAGCCTAACAGTTAAGAGTGCTGACTGCTCTTGGAGAGGACCCGGGTTCTATCCCCAGCACCCACATAACAGCTGAGAACTGTCTTTAACTCCAGTTCCAGGGGAATCTGATGCCCTCTTCTGACCTCTGTGGCATTGCATGACAAGGATTCACAAACCTGCATGCAGACAGTACATTCATACACATAAAAGAATAAATAAAAAAAAAAGAAGTGGGGATAGGGGCAGCCTTCCCAGATTCCTGACTTTAAGGGGAATGCTTCTAGTTTTTCCCCATTTAGTATAATGCTGGATGTGGGTTTGTTGTATATGGCTTTAATTGTGTTGAGGAATGTTCCCTCCAGTCCAATTTCCTTCAGGATTTTAAACATGAAGTCATGCTGAATTTTGTCTTTCCACATAAATTGAGATGACCCTGTGGTTTTTGTCTTTTGGTCCATTTATGTACTTTATGATGTTTATTGATTTGTGTATGTTGAATCATCCCTGCATCTCTGACATGAATCCAGCTTGGTAAAGGTGTATGATCTTTTTGATCTGTGCCTGTATGTGGTTTGTAAGTATTTTGTTGAGAATTTTTGCATCTATGTTCATTCCAGAAATGGGTCTATAATTTTCTTTTTTGGGTTGTATCTTTGCCTGTTTTTGGTATTAGAGTGATATTGGCTTCATAGAAGGAATTTGGGAGATTTTCTTTTGTTTCTACCCTCCTGAATAATTTGAGTAGTAGTGGCTGTCCATCTTTAAATGTCTTATAGAATTCTGCCATGGATCCATCTGGAACTGGGTATTTTTTCATTGGAAGGTTTTTTTTTTTTAATTATTATTACGGTTTCAATTTCCTCCTGTATTATGGGTCTATTTAAGCTGTTGATCTCTTCCCAGTTAAATCTTGGTAGATTCTGTGATATCAGGTATTCATCTGTTTCCTTTAGGTTTTCAAATTTAGTAGAGAATAGGTTTGGGAAACTTTCCTGTAAGACTGTCTGAATGCTTTCAGTATTTGTTGTGTTTCCCTTTTCATCTCTAATTTGGTTGATTTGGAGTTGCTCTTTTCCTCTTTTAGTCAATTGGGCTAAAGGTCTATCTATCTTGTTAATTCTTTCAAAGAACCAGCTCTTGGATTTGTTGATTTTTTGTATTGTTTTCTTTGTTTCTGTTTCATTGATTTCTGCTCTGGTTTTTGCTATTAATTCCTGTCTGCTGGGTTTAGAATTCATTTGCTGTTGCTTCTCAAGTGTTTTTAATTGCAGTTTTAAGTCATTTATTTTTGCTCTTTCTGTTTTCTTAATGTAAGCGCTTAGGGCTATGAATTTCCCTCTTAAGACTGCTTTTATGGTGTTCCTATGTTTTGCTGTGTTCTTTAATCCCTTTCATTTAGTGCTAGGAAAGCTTTTATTTCTTTCTTTATTTCTCCTTTGACCCATTCATTATTCGGTAGTGTGTTGTTTATTTTCCATATGTTCTTGTAGCTAGTAGGACTCTTTCTGGTGTTGATATTAAGCTTTATGGCACTGTGGTCTGATAAGATGCGTGAAATTATTTCAATTTTTTTTATTTGCTGAAATACAACTATTATACTTGGGAATAAATGATAATAATTAAAATTATTTAAAATTAATGCAAATGAACTGCAACAATATAGATCAACAATGTCACATATGTTTTTAACACTTGAAAATTCTCAGTAAGTGCATGCTCTTCTTTATACACAAGGAGACTAGAGATCTAAGTACTCTAAAATGTCTATAGCTCTTAGAAAACTAGATCCATTTTCTTTGTGGCAACTTGTCTTCCACTTGCAATTTAACTCTGACCACTATTTAATCTTCATTTTCTTCCTTACAATTTATTTTCTATAAATTGACAAGTGAAATTAGTTTTGTTTCTAATGAGAATAGAAGGACTGTCATTATATTCAGGACTGTCATTATATTTTCCTAAAATAAGAAAGAATGGGATCAGATTGGAGATACTGCATTTATTTCTAATGTAGGAAAGGAATGAAAGGAAATTACACTGAATTTGTTAGGATATGACTAATTTTACTCAATATAGTAAATAAATGCTTTTTCTCATATTTGGAAGCTAAAAAAAAAGCTGATTTGACAGTAGTATGATAATTACTGGAGACTAGGTAGAATGTGGGAGAGGGCAGAAAAGTGAGCCTGTATTATTAGTTCAATGTATTTTATATGTAATTATGAAAATAGTAAATACCAAAGGAAAAAAAAAAGCCGGGTGTGGTGGTGCATGCTTTTAATCCTAGCACTTAGGAGGCAGAGGCAGGCGGATCTTTGTGAGTTCAAGGCCGGCCTGATTTACAGAGTGAGTTCCAGGACAGCTTGGGCCACAGGGAAACCCTGTCTCGAAAATACCAAAAAAAAAAAAAAAAAGTAGTATACTGAATCAGGTATTTTATTCTAGTTAATGTGTTAATTTTTTTTTTTTTTTTGTATTTTTGAGACAAGGTCTCCCTGTAGCCCCAGCTGTCCTGGAACTCAATCTGTAGACCAGGCTGGCCTTGAACTCACAAAGATCCACCTGCCTCTGGCTCCCAAGTGCTAGCATTAAAGGCGTGCATCACCACACCCGGCTAATGTGTTAATTTTTTAAAAACAATTATTATTTTTGTGTGTATGAGGGTACTGCATGCATGTAGGTTTGTGCACCCATGTCATGCAATGCCGCTTAGGTCAGAAGAGGGCATGGGATTCCCCTGGAACTGGAGTCAAAGATGGTTCTTAGCCACAATGTGGGTGCTGGGAATTGAATCCGGTTCCTCTGCAAGAGCATTTGGCACTCTTAACCACTGAACCATCTTTCCAGCTCCAGCATTTTAATTTTTAAAGTAGGAACTGTTTTTAAATTTGGAAATAAAATACAAAAGATTAATGATTAGTGAAAAAATGAATAATCTTTGGAAATTTATCTCCCTTTACTGGTTATTTACATCAACCCTTAAGTGGTTCATATGCACAATGTTTAATATATTGTTTAATTCACATTTTCATAGGTATATGACTCTTCCTTTAAAAAAGTTCTGTAATATGCAAATGGTTCATATAGGGGCTGGAAAGACAGTTCAGTTGTGAAGAGCATTTTCTGCCCTTCCAGAAGACTCAAGGTTAATTTCTGAGAAGCTACATGGAGGCTCACAACCACAGGTAATTCCAGTTCCAGGGGATTTGGTTTCGTTTTCTAGCCTCCATGGACATTGCATGATACAGGTATACTTACAAATGTGGAGACCAAAAATAACCAAAAAAGGAAACGTCCTACACATTGATGAACAGATTGTGAAATTGTGGTACATTTACACAACAGAATATTATTTATGTGATAAGAAAAGTAATTATGGAGATCTGAGATCTCCTGAAACCAGCTGAAGTGCAGGAAGGTAGGTAGGAACTGGGTGCTTCAGCAAGGCTGATTGTTGATTGACTTAACCTAGTTAATCCAGTTTTCTTTGGTTTAATTGGCTTTTGTTGCTGTGGGGTGGAGTTATCCTCCCAGCTGGTATTAAAGTTAGGGTTGTGTGAGTCTTGAGATCTGAGATCTCCTGAGACAAGCTGAAGCGCAGGAAGGTAGGTAGGAACTGGGTGCTTTCACAAGGCTGATTGTTGATTGACTTAACCTAGTTAATCCATTAATCCAGTTGTCTTTGGCTTAATTGGTTTTTGTGGCTGTGGGGGTGGAGTTATCCTCCCAGCTGGTATTAAAGGTAGGGTTGTGTGAGTCTTGAGATCTGAGATCTCCTGAGACCAGTTGAAGCAAAGGTACTGGGGCATGGGCTAAAGAGCCCCCCCAACTGGGATTATGGAGGCATCTGAAGGAAGCAAGCAAAGAAAGCCTCCGATACAGTGAAGAGGCATTTAGGGCTCACATTGGAATACAGGAAAGGAGAAGCCCATATGCCAGGAATAACCAAAGAAGAGACAACACAGGAAAGGGGCAGGATAATCCCGCACCAAGCTCTACCAACCCTATGGAAGATTCCTACAGAGGGATCCCTCTGGGGATGTCCCAGGACACAGATATCAGAAACACAATTGGGAACCTATTTAAAGAACTACAAGATTATAAAGAGCAAATCAAAGAACTAAGAAAAGAGAATGAAGAACTCAAGAAAGACCTAGAGAGAAAGAATGCAAACTCTGGAAGGAAGTAGAAACCCTGAAAAGATCCCATGCTGAAAAAGATAAGGAAACCAACCAGCTAAGCAAAGAGCTACAGGAAGAGATTGGGAAGCTCCAGAAAGAAGTAGAAATACTAAAGAAATCAGAAGAGGAAATGAAAAAGGAAATCAAACACTCATCCAATCAAGAGGAAAGGAATGGAAAAAGCCTCAGAAGCAGAATGGAGGAAGCAGAACAAAGAATATCAGACCTGGAAGATAACATAGAACAACTAAAAACCTCAAGGAAAGATTATGAAAAATTTAAAAATACACAAAAATGGAACAACCAGGAGCTGTGGGACACTATGAAAAGATCAAACCTCCGCATCATAGGAATAGAGGAAGGAGAAGAATCCCAAGAGAAAGGTATTGATCAGATCTTCAACAGAATAATAGATGAAAACTTCCCCAAACTAAAAAAGGACAAACCAATACCAATACAAGAAGCACATAGAACTCCAAACAGACAAGATCAGAAAAGAAATTCTCCACGCCACATCATAGTTAAAATGCTAGACACCCAAAACAAAGACAAAATCCTTAAAGCCACAAGAGAAAAACAACAAGTGACCTATAAGGGGAAACCTATCAGAATTACAACTGACTTCTCATATTAATTATTTGAAAATTTCTTACACTGTTTTTGCCTCATCTCTTTTCTTACCTTTCTACTCCTCATAGCTTCAAGTCCTCTATTATTTTTTTTAGAGTTCAATTTTTTTAAATTTATTTTTAATTGATTGCTTTGTGTATTTCATACATCATTTTTCCCAATTCAGTTCAGGCATGCTCCCCTCCCTTCCCCTCCCCCACCACCCCTACCCCCATCGCAGATCGTGCATTCTGCCATATGTTTTCTGCATCTTTCTCTGCTTTTTGTGTTTGTTTGGTTTTCATTTTTTTTTAACAATAGGGTGATAATTTGTGAGTACAGAGCGCCTTCATGATAAACCAATTTGCAAGCATTGTGCCCAGAACCCACACACCTCATGGGTCCCACCATCAGCAGGGGGGGCTTGTATAATGTTCAATCAAGTGGATCAATGAGTGTCCAGTCTATATTATGGTAGTTTCACCATTAACCCCAAGCGAAGCCCTTACATTCTACCAAGCGCCTCTCGTCCGCAGATTGATTTTGTTCCCTAGGCTATAGAAAAGGGGACACAGGTGGATTGAGAAGCAAAACACGCTACTTTCTTTCTCTGGAGCTGAGGGTCTTTGTCTCTCGTCGTTCTGGCTGTTTTTCGGCAGGGGGCTGCCAGCGTGTTCCAGCTTACCTTGTGATCCGACTAATGAAGCACATGCAATTAGAGATTTAGGTATTTAAAACAGTATAATAGATAGCCTTTCGATCCTCAATGAAGCACACACAATTGATATATGGGTATTTAAACATACGAATTTTTATGGTAGGGTACTTTGGTATAAAACAGAGTATTGGATGGTATGTCAATTCATGATCTACTTGTTTTTTTTTTTTTTTTTTTTTTTTTTTTTTTTTTTAAAAAGTTTTATTTATAGGATGTAAGCTTGTGGTGTTAGCCGTGGGTTATTCCTCCAAGGAGAGAGCCAATAGCCAATTAGATTTGGGATATACAGACATATGGCTGCCACTGCGCACAGTATTTCCAGGGAGATGAGGGTGTATGTACTGGTGCTGACGGAGGAGTCTTGATTGACTACAAGGAGAACCTATATTTGCTTTATTGGTTTAGTGGGGCTTTGGTACCACTCTCGGCATACCCAGAGACCATCCGTTTGCTTGCAAGTGCGGTCTCCTTACATCTTTTCCATGTTTGTCTCAGGTCTTCAACAGCAGTGCCTTATCGCCTCTCTTCCTGCAAGTATCCCAGTTAGGGAGGCAAGGGGCCTTTATCTTTTGGGGGTGAGTTGGATCCCCTGGCCACATCTCCTTGAGTAGAGAAGAATCCATTGTTGATGTCAGACTCCTGTTAGGGAGTATTTTGTGTAAGTGCATAGCTTAAGGAGACGTTAACATTATATTTGGTTCTGAATAAAAAATAAGCCTTTTCCACAGATTTCGTGTCCATTAATTCATTAAAGAAGGCAGTTTTACTATTTTAAAAGAACACTTCTATAACAGCGGGTTCCAATCTACAGCTGAGAGAATGACCCAGCATCATCCTCTCTTATTTCTCTTTTTTCTATGGGGGGGGGGAGGTAAGAAAGTCTCGTGTATTAAACCTTTGCAGCACCTAGAAGGTAAGCTTCGTTAGGAATCATTAAAATAGTGGTTACGAGTAGGATCCACAGAGGGGCAGATGGCTGCAGCATCTGAGCATTTACCTTCGCCTTTCAAAGGGCAGAGGAGTCCCATCTTCTGCTTGGCACTTTCTTGTACATCTAACTCACTGAAAGAGCTGCATTTTTCTTTTTAAGCCATTTAGGTGGTGATACTCTGGCCTGTTGGAACATACAATCCTTTCCCATACTTAGTTTTAAAATTGGGTTGCGAAGTTTTGAGAAAAGGTTTGCATACTAATCTATATCGCCCTTTTTTTTTTTATTTTTAAGAGGTGGTTTTTAGTTTTGACCATTGAGTCCAAATATATAATTTTGCTGTCATATATAATCACCTGGTAGCAATCTCTTTTTTTTTTTTTTTGCTTTATTGGTTTAGTGGTGTTTTCCCAAGTTAATCACATACAGTAACCCGAAACAGCATGGGTGAACTTGATGAAATCTGTGCCTTGATTACACCATATAGGTATGTATAAAACAACCGCTTTCATTGAGTTTAAATGTTTATTTTAATTTTTTTTATTATTTTTTTGTATGTGTATGATGTACTGTCTGCCATGCAAGTTTGTGCACCCGTGTCGTGCAATGCCGCGGAGGGCAGAAGAGGGTCTTGGATTCCCCTGAACTGGAGTTCTCTGGAATTGGAGTATTCAGACGGTTCCTCACGCCAATGCTGGGTGATTGGGATCGACCCGGGTCCTCTGTAATAGCAGTCACAACGCTCTTAACGCTAGGCAATCTCTCCAGCCCTAGTTCTAATTGGGATTGCCTCCTCAAATTCTCTCAGATGTATGTCATTCCCTTGGAGTCTGGTCACAATAATCTGGTATTACATAGTTGAAAAACATGACTCCTCCTCTCCCAGTAGCTATCAAGTTCCAGTGGATCCTCAGCTCAGACTGGGACTTCTTGCCTATCTCCCCTAACCATAATGGGTTTATGTCTGGCATGCTGTCACAAGAGCTGTGTGTTTCCATATGTGTAACTACCTTGCAGTGTCATCTACTACCTACCTCCAGCTCTTGCAATATCGGTTCCATATCTCTCTTCCTATCTGATATCTGTGCCTTTGGAGGAGACAGTGTTATATAGGTGTGCAATTTAGGGTCAAGCACTTTGCATCCCCTTATTTTCTGCATGTTGACTACTTTATGAGTCTCTGTGTTAATCTGTATCTGCTGCAAGTAGTTTCCCTGGTGAGAGTTGAAATATGCATGAATATAAGGATATAACAATAAAAATAATTAAGATGCATTAATATTATGTCCTGTTAAGCAAAATAATAATATCAGGTTTTCCCCTACCAAATGTTACCATTGTAGCCACAGGAACTTGACTTTGATAACAGTGTCAGGTATTGGCTCCATCTTGTAAAACTGGCTTTAAATCCAGTCATAATGTGGTTGATTGTTATTCGCAGGGCATTCTGCCCCTAATGAAGCAGATAAGCTTAGTGTCCCAAACCGATTTACTGTAGCTCACAGCTGGGTAAAGTCTCTTTAGGTAGCATGAATAGCACCTTCCAGAATTATGACTTCTAGCCAACAGAGATGAGATGTAGAGCTAACTGCCTTGACTCCTCTTGTTTTTGTTCTGCATACTTACCGCAACTATTATGGTATCTTCACCAATAGGTTATTATTGTCAGGTTTTGATAGTGAACTAGGGCAGTGGCAGTATCCTGTTATGTTTAGAGGGTCCCTAGGAGGAACCCTCCCCTCCAGTTCTGAGTATAGCCTCTTTCTTGTTTGTGGGCTTTGGAATATAGCAGGAATCACTGATCCCCATTAGCTGCATTTTCAACTAACTCCAGATATATATATAGATATATATAGATATATATATATCATATATATTAAATAATTCACGAACGTCGGATATATAGTATTATATAATTACATCTTCTATAGCAGTAGATTTCCATAAGACTTTTTCAAGTGCCCTAAGTGTTAGTTATCCTTCTCCTTACTCTCACATCTACCCTTCCCTCACATTCTCTTCCCCATTTGATCAATACTGTCCCATAATCCCTCCTTTCCCCCTTCATTTCACCATATATATCTCACCTTTCATGAACCAGCCCAAATGGTCCCTCATTTGTTTAATGATATCTATAGATTTTCTAACTGGATCACACCTATCTAAAGATTCAATGCTAGCAGGCACTTATAAGACAAACTATGCTGTTTGCCTTTCGAGAAGATGGTAACCCGACATTCAGATGAGTGTCTAGTTTCTTATAATTTTCCACCGCAAAATTATATTAAACTTTTTCTTTTTTTATCTTCTTTTTAAAATTTATTTATTTATAGTGTTTTTAAAATATGAGACCCCAGTCCCCATCCCCACCCCACCGAGCTCATGCGGTCTGCCAACATGCTTCTCATCTATTTCTCAGTCTTTATTATCAGTCAATATTCTCCATGTGGAAAGTTGACTGTTTTTTAGGCAGAGTTCACTATTTACAGTTAGTTCTTTTGATTGCTTCCTTTCTTTGTTGTTGTTGTTGTTGTTGTTGTTTTCCAATAGGGCATCACGCCCAATAGCCTTTTGACACAGCTCAAGGAGCCATGTACAAGAAATAGTTACAACTAAGGTAATTGGCACTAGCATTCACAAACAAGGGATACCAGTCATTTTTTGTATTTTGCTGGACTGTGTGTACTTACTTGATCTATCACAGAAAAATGTCCCTCTAGCTCCAGGCCATTTTCCTGAAAGCTCTGATGTCATCTTTTTTAAAAAGCTGCATAGAACTCCATTGTGAAATGTACCACATTTCAATTATCCATTCATCAAGTTAGAGGGGCACTTGGGGTTTTTCCAGCTCCTTGCTAATGTGAGAGAGCTGCAATAAAAATAAAAAATGGCCATGCACGTATCACTGCATTGGGGTGGTCTTGAGGGTACATGCCTAGGTATGGCTATGCTTGGGTCAGGCGGCAAGTTCGTCCCAGTCCTCCAAGGTGCTGCCACACTCTGCGTTCCATATAAGCTGGCACAGTTTAAACATTCTCACCAGCAGTGATGATGTAGCCCCTTATCCCCACAACCTATCCAGGCAAGTGATATCATATTGTTTCTTGATCCACGCCAGTCTTATTGGAGTAAGATGATTCTTGAAGTGGTATTGATTTGCTTTCCTTAATGAATGAGGTGAGTTGAACACTTCTTAGAGGTTTCTCACCAGCCTCTAATTCTCTTTCTTCACTCCTTTGCGTCCATATATGGAATGGGTCATTCATGATTTACTTTCATCGTTGTTTTTTGAGTAGTGTATACATTCTGGAAATCATGTTTTGTCAATGTTTCCTGTGGTGAAGATGTCTTCCCACTCTGTGGGAATTCTCTTCACTTCATTGATTACTTCTTCAGCTGTACAGAAGTTTAATTTAATGGAGTCCCACTTGTAAATTATTGACCAGAATGACTGAGCAACTGATGTCAAAATTTAAAGTCTTCCTTTTCTGCACCTATATCTAGTAGGGTACTGCCTATGTATTATTCTATCAGTTTCAGAGTTTGGGGATTGTCATGGTGGAGGTTTTTGGTCCATTTGCAGTTGGTTTATGTACAGGGAGAGGGGTAGGGGTTTTTAATTTTCATTTTCATAAGTGGTGATCCATTTTTGCCACAACCATTTGCTGAAGATTAGCGGTCTTTTCTCCATGGAGTCTTTCTGCCCCCCCTTTTCCAAATATGAGATGGCTGAAATTGTAAAATGTGCTAAGTTTGGATCTTCAGTTGTGGTTCCATTGGTCAACAGGTCTGTTTTAATGCCAGTACCAGGCTGTGTTTTATGACCCTTTTAATAGCCCTGTAGTATGATTTGAAATCTGGTATAGTAACCACCCTGTATAGCTATCTTTTCACTCAGGTTTTTGGATATTTCAGGGGTCTTTTGCTGGTTCCCAAATGAATGAAAAGACTTTTTTTTCCAAGCCTGTGAAGAAAACTCTGGGGATTTTGGTCGGGATTTGCGTGAAATCGATACAGAGATTTGTAGAATGGACATTTTTTAACATATTAATTTTTCCAGTCCAAGTGAGGCAGGGAGGGGTTTTTCCATCTTGTGAAGTCTCCTTCAATTTCTTTCTTGCTTTAAGGTTTAAAATGTTTTGTAGAGATCTTTGGTGAGACTTTGGTTAGATTTTTCCTAAGTATTTTATTGTGTTTCGAGATAGCGTGAGTGGGAATGTTCTCTCTTTGAATAGCTTTCTTTCTCCAGTTTGCTTGTTCTTGGTGTAAAGTAAGGCCTATGATGTTTTTTAGGTTAATTTTGTAGCCCTGTCACGTTGCTGAAGCTGTTAATGTTTCTAGGAGTTTTCCTGGTGGAGTTTTTTAGCATCCTTTAAGTAAACAAGCATATCATCAACAAATAGGCAGAACTTGACTTCCTCTTTCTAATTGTACTCCTTTAATTTTCCTTTCGTGTCCTATTGCTCTAGTGAGTGTTTCAAGCATTAAATTGAAGAGAAACTGGTGACAGGGGCACCTTGCCAAGTTCCTATCTTTAAAGGGAAGGTTTCTGCCATTTCCCCATTCAGGATGAGATTGACTGTGGGTTTTTTGGCTTTGATTACATTGAAGGATGATCCCTCCAATCCAATTCCCTATTCGCTTCAAAGACTTTAAGCACGAAGGGATGCCTAAAGGCTTTTTCAGCATCAAATTGAGATGATGGTGTGGTTTTTGTCTTTCAGATCATTTATATGTGTTTGATGATGTTTATGATTTTCGTATGTTGAAACCATCCCTGCACCTCTTGGTATGAACTGGGTCATGATGGATGAATCTTCTTGATGTGGGACTGTATACAATTTGCCAGTAACCTATTTAGAATATTGGCATCTGTGTTCATTAAGTGGCGAGGTGGTCTATAGTTCTCCTTTTGTTTGTATCTTTGCCTGGGTTTTGGTAATAGAATGATTCTGGCTTCATAAAGGAATTTTGGGAGAAGTCCATCTGATTGGGATCCTTCTAAACATTTTCAGTACTAATGGTTGGAGGTCTTTTTGAAATTTTTTATAGAATTCTGCCATGAACCGTCTGGGCCTGCACTTCTTTTAGTTGGGAGCTTTCTTATATCTTCATGGCTGCAGGTATTATGGGTACGATTTAAGGCTGTCCATCTCCTTTTCTTGGGTTGAGCTTTTGGTGATTCCCAGAAGTTTCCAGATATATCCATTTTTTCCTTCTAGGTTTCTTCAACTTGTAGAGTATAGGTTTTTTTTTTTTTTTTTTTTTTTTTTTTTTTGGATCTTTTCATTGTTGTGAGATTTCCCCTTTCATTACGGAGTATATTGATTTGGAGTTTGTCCTTCTTTCTCTTTGGTTACTGGGCTAGAGGTCTGTCGATCTGGTTTTATTCGTTCAAAGAACCAAATTTTTAGATTCATTGGTTTTTTTGTATGTTTGCTTTGTTTTTCTATATTCATGGATTTTTCTGCTGTGAATTTTGTTATTTCTTCCTGTCTGTGCGTTTAGGGTTCAATCTGTTGTTGCCTCCCAAGTACTTTTAACTGTAGGGTATACATCATGCACTTGTAATTCTTCTTTCTGTTTTTTCTAATGTAGGCACCCCGGGCTATAAATTTTCCCTCTTAGGACTGCTTTTAGTCATCCCACAGGTTTTGGTTGTGTTGTATTGTCATTGTCCATTCAGGTCCAGGGTCTGTTTAATATTCTTTATTTATCTCTTCCTTAACCCACTCATTATTCAAGAAGGCTGTTTAGTCTCCATGTTTCTTGTAGGCAGTAGGGCTTATCCTGGGTGCTGATGTTAAGCTTTATTGCAACTGTGGGGCTGATAGAATGCATGAATGATTTCATAATCTTTTTGTATTTGTGAAGGTTTGCTTCTGTGCCCTAGTATGTGGTCCAATTTTGGAGAATGTTCTGTGGGGTGCTGAGTAGAAAGTGTATTCTTTTTTTTTTTTTTTCTGGATCTTTTTCTTGTCCATTTGGTGTATCATAATCGTTCACTTCAGATGTCTATCTGTTTACTCTTTGTCCCCATTGAACCTATCCAAAAGGACTCAGGGGGGGGGTTTGAAATCCCCTAAGTATGTGTTACGGGGGTTTGTGTGACTTGGTCCGGGAGAATTGTATTTATCAACTTTAGTGCACCCGAATTTGGTGCATAGAGAGTTAATATTTTGAAATCTTCTTGGTGAATTGTTCCTTGATAAAAATATAATGGCCATCTTTGTTTGCCGTATATTTCTTTTACTTTGAAACGTCTATTTTGTTGATATTAAAATAGCAACACCTGTTTTCTGCTTTTTGGTACCATTTTGCTTGGAATGATTTTTTCCAAGCCTTTCACTTTAAGATGATGACTGTCCTTGAAGGTAAGATGTGTTTCGTGTAGAAAAGCAATATCATGGATTTGTTCCTAATCCATTCTCCAAGTCGATGTCTTTTGATTGGGATTTAGTCCATAATATTTAACGTTATGAATGATAGGTTTGTATTGCGTGCCTTATTGGCCCTTTTTTAAATCCATTTGCTGTTGTTGGTGGTTTAGGTTTCTACTTGCATAGAAAGTGCCAATTGGCTTTTAATTGATTTCTCGTTCGCATGCCCTGGGTTGGTTGCTCAGTTCTTCTGTACTTTGAGTTGCTTCAAGTATTTCTCGTGAAGGGTTCGTTTTCCAGACATGTAAGTCTTTCAACTTTGTTTATGTCAGGAGGAAGGTTTTTCGCTCTCCTTCAACTATAGTGACATTTTTGCTGAGTAGAGTAACCTTGGTTGGCATCTATTGATCCTTAACACTGGGAATGTTTTGCTCCATGATCTTTCGGGCCGTTCCAGAGTTTGCACTGAAGNCCCATGTTGCCCCCCAATCCCCCACCCCACCAGAGCTCATGTATCTGCCAAACATGCATTTTCATCTCTTTCTCAGTCTTCTCAATTTCTCCATGTGAAGTTGACTGTTTTGAGCAGAAGTTCACTGTTTCAGTCCCCAGTTCTTAGTTGCAGTCCTTGTATCCTCGTGTTGTGTTTGTTTTACCAATACGCATCCTACCCCCAGCTATGCTTTGGGACAAAGCTCAGCGTGCCCGTGTGCCAGCAGAACCGAAATATACAAAACAGGCTAATATTGGCACTTAGATCCACAGATGAGGAGATAACATTTCACATCAATTTTGTTTTTCTGGGACTGTGTCTACTTCACTCAGGCATTGATTCCTCGTGTCCCTCAGCCATTTTTACCCTTGCAAAACTCCTTTGAATTTGTCATTTTCTTTTACTGCTGCATTAGAACTCCATTCCTGTAGATGTACCACATTTTCTCCGAATCACTTTCATCAGATTTGAGGGGTCCATTAGGAGTTGGTTCACTATGCTCCTTGCTAATTGCTCGAAGAGGAGCTGAAATAAAAATGGCCATTCATGTATCTCTGCGGCGGGGTGAGTCTTGAGGGTACAGCCCATATGAGTCGATATGGATCACTATCACATGAAAATTGTTCACGCGTCGGGTGGCAAGTTCAATTCCAAGTCTTCCAAGGGCACTCCACACTGCTTTCCATAGTGATCTCTGTTACCAGTTGTATCCTCATTTCCCCCACCAGCCTGTGGACTCAATGAGTGTTCCCCTTTCCCACCAACCTCTCCAGATACTTTTTGGTATCATTTGTTCTTTGATCCTAGCCAGTCATATAGGAGTAAGATAATATCTTAAAACGGTTTTAATTTGCATTCCTTAAATATTAATGATTGAATATTCTTAAGGATGATTTTTCCCAGCATCCTTATCCCTCACATTTCGTGACAGCTCCATCTCGTTCAGCCTTTGCTCAATCTAATTGCTGGATCATTTAGTTTCTTTCTTCGTTTGTTTTTGAGTAGTTATCACAATTTCTGGAAATCTCAGGACTCACTTTTTCCAAAGATGTGTTATCTGGTACAATGATAGTGTTCCTCTCTGCCCACTCTCTGTCGGATTTCCTCCCTTCACTTTCTTTGATCTGCTTTATTTTCATGGTTCAACAGAAGCCCTTTTCAAGCAAGCTTATGAGACGGGTTCCATTGGCCAATTTAGGGACCTTAATTTCTTGAGGCACCTGGCTGTTCTGATTTTTAGAAGTCTTTTTCTATGCCTAAATCTTGTAGTTTGCTGCCAAACATTTTCTTCTTAGGCCTTCCAGATTTGAATGTTTCACCGCTGAAGAAGTATCTATTGATCCCTTGCTGGAGTGATGTTGTAGGAGGGAGAACTTATCTCTGGTTTTTTCCTAATGGGGATTTAATTTCATTTTCTTCTATTCCCAGATTTGCACAGCTGATCCAGTTTTGCCAACCCACTTAGTATCACAGACGAGTCCTGAAGATGCTGTCTTTCTCTTTCCATTGTGCATCCTATTCATTTGTCAAATATGATACGGCTGAAATTGCATTACTGTGCTCAGAATAGGATCTTCGGTTTTGTCTTCCCGAATTGGTCAAAAGGTCTGTTTTTTTGCCAGTTCCAGGCTGTTTTTGACTATAGCCCCGTAGTATCGATAGGCCACAGAAGTCTGATTTATACGAGAATCCTCGCAGTGTAGCTCTTTTTTTCTCGGTGGGCTTGTTGTTTCCACATTCCAGGTATTTTGTTTTTCAAAATGAATTTAAGGATTTTGAGTTTCCCCGAGCCTCTGAAGAAACTCTTGGGATTTTTGATTGGCATTGCATTAAAATCCACTAACAAGAAAGTTTTCGGAAATGGACTATCTTTACCAATGTTAATTTTCCAACATCCGATTGACATGGAGGTTTTCCCCATTCTTCGATGGTCTCTTCCAAATTTTCTTTCCTTTACAAAGGTTTAAAAATTTAATGTCGCATCGGTTAGAAAATCCTTTGGTGTCTGTGGTTAGATTTGTTCCTAAATTTATTGTTTTTGAGTCAGTTGTGAGTGGGAAGGTCTATTCCTTCTCCACTTGTTTTTTTTTTTTTTTTTTTTTTTTTTTTTTTTTTTTTCTTTTAGGTTAATTTTGTATCCTTGCCACTTTACTGAAGTGTTTATCTTTCTTAGGAGTTTTCTGTGGGAATTTTAGCATTGCTTTTTAGTCACAATCAATCAGTAACTCATACATCCAAAAGGGGATAGCTTCACTTCCTCTTCCATAGTACTCTTTTATTTCTTTTTCTTGCCTTTATTTTTTTTTTTTGATCTTCTTTTTTTTTTTTTTTTTATGTCTTTGATTATCGAGACAGTCTCCTTGTAGCCCCAGCTGTCCTGGAATTTCTTCTGATACATCAGGCTGGCCTTGAACTCATAACGATACGCCTGCCTCTGGCCGTCTCTGCCTCTCAAGTTGCTAGGATTAAAGGTGTGGAGCCACCATGCCCGGCTCCCTTTTCTTGCTGTGCTCTAGCAAGTGTTTAAGGACACTATTATTGAAGTAGGAGTGGAATGCATTGTGGGGACAACAGGCACGCACTTGCGGAGTATCCCTCACCTTCTATAACAAGGGAATGTTTCTGTCAATTCCCTTTTCGGATGATATTGGCTGTGGGTTGGTTTCCTGTATAGGCTTTGATTACATTAAGGAAATATCCCTCCAATCCAATTCCATTTAGGACTTTAAGCATTAAGGCATGCTGGATTTGTCAACTACTTTCCTCCCGCAATTCCTCCAATGAGCATGATGGACTGATCTATTGTCCAGGTTTTTTCTTTCATTCCATTTATTTTTTTGATGATGTTTATTGATTTCATATGTGAAAATTATATGTCAATTTCATATTGTTCAATCCAAAACTCTTGGTCATGATGGTCATGTTTGATGATCTTCTTGATGTGAGGTCTGTATGCGATTTGCCGTATCCTGTATCTTAGAATTTTTGCATCTGTTTCATTAGGGAGAATGGGTCTATACATTTTCTTCTTTAGTTGTATCTTTGTTGAGTTTTTGGTAATAGAGTGTCCTGGCTTCCCAAGGAAGGAATTCAGGATAATTCCCTCTGATTGCATTATCCCTTCCTAAACCAGGTCATTTCCCTAGTAATAATTGTTGTAGGTCTTTTTTTGAATGTTTTATATAGTAATTCGTTCTGTCTGAACCGTTCTGGCCCCCCTCTTAGGGTCTTTTTTTAATCTCAGGAGGCCTATCTTATACCATCTTCAAATTTCTCATGCTATTTTATGGGTCTGTGTTTCAGCTGCTAGATCATTCTTCCTTTGTTGAGCTTTTGGTGATTTCCAGGATTTCAGATATTCATCATTCTTCTACGGTTTCAAATTTTTGTAGGAGTATAGGTTATTTTGTGACAGTATTCCCCATTTGATTTTCTGGATCATTTCTCCTTGTCTGCTTGTGATATTTCCCTTTTCAGATGATGTGTACTGATTTATGGAAGTTGTTCCTTCTTTCTTATCTTTTGTTAACTGGGCTAGAGAGGTCTGTCTATCTCTTTTTTATCTTTTCAAAGAACAACTTTTGGATTCATTTTTTTTTTTTTTTTTTTTTTTTTTTTTTTTTTTTGTATTGTTTCTATTTTGCTGGTTTCTGCTCTGATTTTTATATTTTCTTCCTGTCTGTTGATTTATTCACGCTTTCATACTAGGTTTTCGGTTGCCCATTCCTCAAGCTGGGGTCTTTTTCTGTCTGTAGGTTGTTCATTTCACTTGGTGCTCCTATTCTGTTTTTCTAATGTAGGCTCCCACGGCTATAAACTTCCCTCATTAGGGGACCTGCTTTTAAGGTATCCCCATAGGTTTTGTGATGGTGTTTTACTGTCACTTGTCCATTCCCCAGTTTCCCATGGAATGCTTTTTTATCCCTTTCTATCTCTCTCCCTCTGACCATCTCTTGATACTTCAGGAGTTAGTGTTGTTTAGTTTCCTCCCATGTGTTCTTGTTCAGGCGTGTCACAGGACCCTCATGCTCCTAATGTTCTTTGATTGATTTGCCCTTATTGCCACCCTTAGACTTGTAACGTTGCATAGAATGCCATGCAAAATTTCTAATATTCCGAATCTTTTTTGTATTTGGTTGGAGGTTCTTCCTTGTCAGTCCAGTCATGTGGATCTATTTTTGGAAGATATGTGTTTCCTTTGGGGTCGGACATCTAATATATACGTTGTATTCTGTCCGGCATATTTTAGGGTGGAATATTTGGTGTAGAAGATTCTTTTCATGAGGTCCATTATTCGGTTTGTCTCATATCGTATCCCAATTCAAGATGTCTCTCTGTTATTAACTCTTTGTCTGTTACCCTATTCAAAGGCGACTCAAGAGTCGGATATGATCATAGTTCCCCTACTATGAACCCACGCGTAGTGTGTGCCTTGTGGTCCTTGGAAAATTGTCTTTATAAAGGTTCGGGTTCACCCCGCAGTTTTGGTGCATATATATTCATAAATTGTGAAACTTTCTTTTGGCTACAATTTTCTGGTCCCTCTTGATCAAAATTTGTTGATATAATGGCCTTCTTGTTCTTTTCTGATTTCTTACTTTAAGTCCTTTATTTCGTCCACTGATATCTAAAATAGCCATCAACCGGCTGCGCCTTTTTCTTTGTTACCGCATTTTTGTCTCTCTCGGAAATCAAATTTTCATTTCCACCTCTCAATTTTCCACTTTTCATTTAAGGATGCGGCATCACTGTTTACCCACGAAATGGTAAAACATGTGTTTTTGATACGCACACACGCAACTCTAATAAAATCCGACTCTGTTTCCCTCAATCCCAGTCTACTCCTAGTCGATATGTTCCTTCCTTGTTTGGTGGAATTTTAGTCCCCATATTAACATTTAAAGTTATGACTGATACATTTGTGTTGATACTTTTGCCCTATTATCCATTTGTGGTTTGGGTGTATATTTCTCCTTCTGCAGTTATGATTTTATTAATTGATTTACCTTCATTCTAAGTGGCCACTTGGGAACGATCTGGTGTCTCCTTTCTTCTGTTCTTTGAATTGCTTCAAGTATTCTCTGATGAGGGTTGGATTTTCCGGCATGTATTCTTTTCAACCTCCTTGTATTTGCATATGTCATGGAAGGTTTTTCCTCTCCTCCATTCAATATTAATTGCGAACATTATTGCTGGATCCATCTACACGTGAGTACCTACGGGTTTTTTGGCTTTTCTTATTTTTGTCCTTTAACCTGGGGATATGCTTTGCTCCAACGTTCCTTTCTGCTTCATTAGTTTATCGCACTGAGCACAGAAGGATCCAGTTGTTAAATTCTGATCAGGTTCTCCCCTATATAGTTCACTTGTTTAGTTTTTTTTCTTGTCCGCATTAGAGGTGATACTTTTGCTCCATTTTGTTTTTTTATCGCGCGGTCTCTAGCATCTTAAACTATGTGATGTTGGCGTGGAGCACATTTCTTTTTTTTCCCTTGATTTCCACCTTGATTCCTGTTTTCTTTTGAGTATGTTTTCCTTAATGCTTCTTCTTCTGAGGTATCGAATCACAGGGACATCATCCCGCATCATTCTAGACTTTGTATTTGCGTTTATCTCTATTTTTTAGGTTCTATCGAGGAACCCTTTCTTTCAAAATTTCTATGATCTGGACACTATCATTTGTAAGATCCATGATCTCAATACCATATCCCCCTTCACTCGGATTATCCTCTCTCCCACTTCGTACCCCTCTATTACCCTCTTAGCTCGACAGAAGTTTGAACATCTTTTCATCTGGTGTCCTCCGCAACCCAATCGTATCTCCCTGATCTTAACTCACTCACCTTTTAGTGTCAATTTTTTATACATTATATGTCATAATCCTTTCCCTATGAGTAAGTATTTAAGCTTTATTTCATCCAATTCATCACTATCGTTACCCACGGAGTTCTGAATCATTCTTATCTGCTCCCTCCTTAGCCTCCTCTCCCCTACTCTGTCTTCTGGCGGCAGAGCCTTTTATCTCCATTTGCCTCTCCTTAATTGGATGAATCGTTGCGATACAGTGACATCAATGTGTCGCTCCACTTTGTCCACTACTCTTCATTTCATCCCTGTTCTGATTTTTCTAGTATTTTCTACTCTTCCTTCATCATCTTTGGAAACTCTGTCGCTACAATCACTCATTTCCTGTTACTTCTTTTCGCTATTTTCTCGCGCTCGCCGTTGGGCTTTCCTTATCTCTTTTTTCACATCGGTCAGGAGTATTCTTGTAGCTCACGTGTTTCCCTTTTCCTTCTCCCAGAAGTTCCCTGATTCTCATCCTTCCCTTAAACATGGATCCCTTCCTTAGATCGTTCCTTCATTTCTCTTATTCTATCTTCCAGTTCACTTCTTGCGGATTGTCTGTCCACTCCATCTTTCACCTAATAATCATTCTGTAATGTTATACGTTCTAAAATTATATATTGATCCTGTTCCCAATTGTTGTTTATTGATAATTCTCCTTGTTCTCCTGGGGAGTCTATGCTGCACCAGAAGTGATCCAACCAACCCTGTAGGAATCTTCATAGAAGGATTGTAGGAGCTGTCGTCTCGGGATATGCACCAAGCTCCTACCAAAACCCTTATGGAAGATTTCTACTGCCCCTTCCTTGTGTTATCTCTTCTTCATGTTCCTGTGCATTATGGGCTTCTCCTTTGCCTGTATTCCAATGTAGTCCTAAATGCCTCTTCAATGTGTTTGAAGGCTTGCTTTGGCTGCCTCCTTCAGATGCCTTCGGTAATCCCAGTTGTCATGGGGGGGGCTCTTTAGCCTGAACCCAGTATTACCTGCACTTTAGCTGGTCTTCAGGAGATCTCAGATCTCAAGACTCACAAACAACCCTACCTTAATACCAGCTGGGAGGATAACTCTGCCCCACAGCCACAAAAATAACCATATTAAGCCAAAGACAACTGATTAATGGATTAACTAGATAAAATCAAACAACAATCCACCAGGCATTGCCTGGACACCCAGTTCCTTACCTACTTCCTGTGCATTTCAGCTATCCTCAGGAGATCTCAGATTCTCAAAGACTCACCACAACCTACTTTTAATACCAGCTGGGATAACTCCGCCCCCAGAAGCCCACCAAAAGCCAATTTAAGCCACAAAGACAACTGGTTTAATGGATTAACTAGGTTAATCAGCCTTGCACTCAGTTCCTAACGCCTTCTTCCAGTTCAGTGAATCTGATTTTTAGCAAAGGAAAAAATTTTGAAAAAAGCAATTTTTTGAAAAAAAAATTTGGTTCCAAACCCCAAATTCATGAATATATATGCACCAAAAACACCTGTGCACCAAACCTTATAAAGATATATATATTCAACTACTCATATCATTAAGGAAAATGCAAATCAATAACCACTGTCAAGATATCATCTTACTCCAATAAGACTGGCGTGGATCAAGAAACAAATGATCACAAGGTGCTGGTAGGTTTGGTGGGGATAAGGGGACCACATCCACTGCTTGTTATGGAATGTTTAAACTGATCGCCACTATATGGAAGAGAGTGTGGCAGCAACCCTTGGAGGACTTGGACTGAACTTGCCCCAACCCAGCATAGCCCATACCTAGGGCATGTACCCTCAAACCTACTCCCCAATGCAGTAGATACTCATGGCCATTTTTATTTTTATTGCAGCTCTCTCACATTAGCAAGGAGCTGGAACCAAACCCCTAAGTGCCCCTCTAACTTGATCGAATGGATAATTGAAAATGTGGTACATTTACACAATGGAGTATCTAAGCAGCTTTTATAAAAAGATGACATCAGAGCTTTCTTAGGAAAATGGCTGGAGCTATGGAGGGACATTTCATGCTGATAGTCAAGTAAGTAACACAGTCCGCAAAAAAAAAAATGACCGATGGTATCCCTTATCTGTGATGCTAGTGCCAATTACCAGTTAACGTATTTCTTGTACATGGCTCCTTGAGCTGTTGTCCCAAAAGGCAGTTTGGGCGAGGATTGCCCAATTGGAAAAACAACAACAACACAACAACAACAGAAAGGAAGCAATCAAAAAACTAGACTGTAAATAGTGAACTCTGCCTAAAACAGTCAACTTTCCCATGGAGAATATTCTGAAATGAAAGACTAAAATAGATGAAAGCATGTTGCTAGACCAGCATGAGACTCGGTGGGTTGGGGGATGCGGGAACGAGGTCTATATTGTTAAAAAACTATAAAAAATAAATTTTAAGATAAAAAAAAAAAATAAATAGCACAATTCTCCAAAACCACAAGGCACCAATAAACATAGTAGAGGACTTCAATACCCCACTGAGCCCTTGGACAGGTCAACTGGACAAAGAATTACACAGAGAGACATCTGAACTAAATGGATATGATACACCAAACAGACCTCACAGACACCCACCAAACATTCCACCACTATTACCAGAGTATACTTTCTTTTCAGCACCCCACAGAACATTTCTCCAAAATTGAACCACATACTGGGAACAGAAGAAACCTCCACAAATACAAAAAGACTTCCTAAATCAGACAGCAGCCCTGGCTCAAGAAATTAAGGTCAACAATGGGCAAAAGGGACTTCATTAAACTAAAAAGGGGCTTTCTGACATCCAAAAGAAACAATCAAGGGAAGTGAGAGAAATCCCACAGAGTGAGCGGAAACCTTCACCCAGAGATACATCTGATAAAGCAGTGATTTCCAGAATGTATAAAACTACTCAAAAAACAAAGAAGAAAGAAAACAAATGAACCCCACCAATAGATGGAGCAAGAGCTGAACAGGAGTTCACAAGTGAAGGGAATTAGAGGTGGCTGAGAAACATTCTTAAGAGAAGTGTTCAACAGAGACAGCAAAAGTGTGTATCAACTTGTATGAATTAAGGAAATGCCAATTAAACCACCTTTAAGATATCATCTCACAAAAAAAAAAAAAAAAAAAAAAAAAACAAATGACACCAAGTGCTGAGAGGTTTGTGGGGAAAGGGGAACACTCATCCACTGGCTGGTGGGAATGTAAAACTGGTACAGTCCACAATGGAAAAGCATTTGGAAGGAACCTTGAAGACTTTGAATTGACTTGCCACCTGACCCAGCCATACCTCTGCACTGGACATGTACCCACAAGACGCATCTTAATGCAAAGATACATGCACACCAGACTCCACTCTTTTATTGCAGCCTCTCACCATAGCAAAAGGGAGTTTGCATACCCAACCCCAAGTACCCCTCCAAACCTCCCACATCACATATGGGATAGAAAGATCAAATGTGGTACACTCTACCACATCTGGAGTTCATTTTGCACCGATAGCATAAAGAAAAGAGTGACTTACAAAATGATCATCCCTAGGGAAATAGTTTGGAGTTACGAAGAATCAAGCTGAGTGAATCACAGTAACAAGGTCCCAGAAATTACAAACGAGAATGTATCCCCTCACTTCTTGTGGCAATGCTAGCATCACCAAATATAAATTGTATGAATGCTGGATGCAACGGTCAAATGTACTCTGAAATACATCACAACTGTTGCTCTTTATTGTAGAATCCTTTAAAAAAATATATGAAACAATAAAACATAATGCCAGGGTATGCAACATTTCGGTGGTGCTATGCCTTCTACTCTCCTTAGGCACACAGGACCTTCAGAGGTTCTTCCACGGGAGGATTCCAAACTCCAATTTTTTTTTTTTGAAGATCAGGCCTCTTCACCTATATCGCCCCCAGCTTGACCTTGGGGCATATAGGAACTCAACTCTGTACTAAGATCAGGCTCGGCCTTGCATATGTACAACAAGAGATCCTCCTATTTTGCAGCTCCTGTACCACCATTCCGATCTCAAACACAGATGTGGCTCGTACTCGAGTTCACGCCCTTCATACAGATGCGTCGACTCTCACCTGATTAGATGGCGCTAAAGAAGCAACAACCAGCCATCCTTTTCCCACTCATGTAGCACCTCTTCCGCTTCATGGGCGGCCAAAATCTGCGCCCCTTCTGGACTAACTGCTCTTCTAAATATTCACGACCCCTTTTAACATGGCAAAGGACATTGAAGACAGCATCCAATTAACGGCAATCGACGTCAGTCCAAGCCTTATCCAGAGCTGCTCCACAAACCCTCCCTGGATGTTGTATTATACTATACTAGCAGTGCCTTCTTCCCCATTTCGGTCCATGTATCTTCATCACCGGATTCCTTCTCACAGAGAGGCTTACACCATAAGTTATCGGACCTTATAGGCCACAGGAAATAACTCTGTTCGTCCGTGGGAATCAGTACTCTCTGGCCAGCGGAGACTGCTGCGTGCGACAAGTTGTGCCGAAGACCCGGGCCCGGGGACTTGCCATCGCTGGCGCCGAGAGGACCCTTCGCTTTCGAAGCGGATTCAGAACTGCGCTCAGAAAGTATTTTTTAAGGTTAGTACTGAGAGATATGCTTTTCTCTAACAATCTAGAGGGATTCCAAGCTTGCATAATCATTCTATTGGCTGTTGTAATTGTCCTTGTAGTATTGTTTTTTGAACACAAAGGTTGCATCGCCCCTAGGATGGGTAATACACCCTCCCTAGTTACCGCCCTTCAAACGGTTTTAAGAGGAAGGCAGTCGAAGGTCTCTACTAAGACCCCTTAATACCTTCGTTCAGGAAATAGATTGGTGTGCCCCTTGGTTTGTTTCTATGGGATCGCTTACTCTCCCTGGTTGGGACAAACTTAAGGGTTATTTGGACAGGGAACAACGTTCAGGTAAATTAAAAACTGGCACCATTCCTATATGGAAGCTTGTCAGATCCTGTCTACAGGATCAAACTGTCAAGAAGAAATTAGGGCAGGTCAGCAGGCCCTTGAGGACCCCCAGGAAAGCATGTCAGAAACAGACCGGAGTGAAAGTCTTAAGTGCTTTTTGAGATCTCTTGAGTCCAGCGGCAGGAAGGGGGGAGGACAGGTAGGAACTGGTGTCTTGGCGAGCTGATTGTTGATCCTTTATCCAGCTGTCTTTAGCTTGAATATCATTTGTGGCTGTGAGTTGGAGTATCACTCAGCTGGGAATTAAGGCGTGGTCTTTGGCTGATTAGCTAGTGGCTGTAGGGGCAGGTATCCTCCCAGCTGGTACTAAAGGCACGCTTGTGTGACTCTTGAGATTGAGATCTCCTGAGGTCAGCGGAAGGAAGAGGGGGAAACAGGTAGGAACTGGGTGTCTTGGCGAGCTGATTGTTTGATCCTTTTGGTCCTGCTGTCTTTGTTTGATTGGCCTTTGTGGCTGTGAGGTTGGAGTTATCCTACCAGCTGGAATTAAAGGTGTTGTCTTTGGCTTTATTAGATCTAGTGGCTTTGGGCAGATTATCCTCCCAGCCGGTATAAAGGCACGCTTGTGTGACTCTTTTCGAGATTTGAGATCTCCTGAAGCCCCGCTGGTGCCGGGGTGCGGGCTGAAACACCCCCCCCCCCCGCCAACTGAGATAACGAAGAAGCATCTGAAGGAAGCAAGAAAAACAACTTTCAACACAGGGAAAAGACAGGCATTTTAGGACTCACATCGGAAATTACAGGCAAGGGGAAGCCAATATGCCAGGATCACGAATAAGAGTCTACACTGGAAAGGTGCAGGGTAATCCCACGCCAAGCGTTATCAAACCTATGGACGACTCCTGCAGTGGGATCCCCCATGGGTCCAGATTTTATAAAAAAAAATATAAATAAATTTTAAAAAAGAAAAAAATATAATGCCCTTGTTTGTTTCTTCTGATTTCTTTTACTTTGAAGTCTAGTTTGTTTGACATTAAAACAGCAACACCTGCTTTCTTTTGGGCACCATTTGCTTGTGTTCTAGTTTGTCCTCCATTGCTGTGACAAAACACTCTGACCGACACCAACTTGGGGAGGAAAGGGTTTATTCAGCTTACATCTCCTGGGTCACAGTTCATCACTTAGGCAGCCCAATGCAGGAACTCAGGGCAGGAACCTGGAGACAGAAGCTGAAGCACAGGCCATGGAGGAATGCTGTTCACTGGCTTGCTCCCCTGGCTCATGACCAGGCTGGCCTTGAACTCACAGAGATCTGCCTCTGCCTCTGCCTCTGCCTCTGGAGTGCTGGGATTAAAGGCATTCACCACCAAGCCCAGCAAAAAAATTTTTTTTTCTGTTTTTAGCATTTTTTTAGGCAAAATATTTTTTAATTTTATTTATTTATTTTGTATGCGTATGAATGTACTGTCTGCATGTAGGTTTGTACATCCGTGTCGTGCAATGCTGTGGAGGTCAGAAGAGGGTGTCAGATTCCCCTGGAACTGGAGATCTCCTGGAATTGGAGTTTCAGATGGTTCTTGGCTGCCATGTGGGTGCTGGGGATTGAACCCGGGTCCTCTGCAAGAGCAGTTGAACGATACAGAGAAGATTAGCATGGCCCCCGCGCAAAATATCTTTTAAACGAGGCACGCAGTCACATGTCAGGCTTCTTTTGCCGCCACTCTGACATGCTCTTTTACGTTCTCTATTAATATGAAGCTCGACGTATGAGGGAGCAGTTCCTTCCCCCACGATGAGGCTCTGTGTATGACTTCCAGGCAGATCCGCCTGAACACAGGTTTGTATTATTAAGTCAATATTTTCTGATTTGTTTTACTGTTCCCCCTTGACAAGAGGAGCTTCTGTCTTTCAACCTTTCTGATAACTAAGTCAAATGTACCTTTGATTTGGATGAATAATTATACAGCCAAGAGGAGGCAGTAACTCTTTGGTATGTGCCTAATAAATAAGACCGTACATTCTATATTTGATTTCTTAATGCTTTGAATCTGGAGTTGAAAAGTAGACTCTATAGCATCATATCCTAAATGAAATGCCAACTTCCTAGTTAAAAGTTTTGTCAGATCACGTGATAACATGCCAATCATTCTGAAGAGTTACATAGGAAATGAAACGCCAGCAGAATCTGTTGAAGAAGCTGTGTCACGATGCACGTCTATAACCATTTATAATCAGAAAAACAAAACTCCAGTAATAGAAGCCAACTAATTAAAAAAAAAGTTAAAAAAAATTTCCCCTCTCAAAAAAAAAAAAAAAATTCCCCTCCTGCCAGGAGGTTGCACGCAGTCCTGTCTTGCTCTCTTTTTATTTTCCTTATTTTCATTTTTGATTAGCTTTGTTTTTTAATATTTTACTTTTTTTTATGGTTATGACTGTATTGGCTTCACGTGTGTAAGTATACCCATGTCATGCAGGGCCCAACTTCAGAAGAGGGCGTCCAATTCCCCTGGAACTAAAGTTACAGACGGTTATCTGCCATGCGCACGCTGGGAATTGTAACCAGGTCCTCTGCAAGAGCAGCCATAGTCATTTTTTTTTCCTTCAATATATAATATCAGCTATGTTCAAACAAGATATTAAATCATTTTACTTTTTTAGTTTCTCATTTTGTTTATTTTTTTAATTTTATTTATTTTTATGTGTATGAATGTACTGTCTGCATGTAGGTTTGTGCACCCGTGTCGTGCAATGCCGCGGAGGTCGGAGAGGGTGTCGGATTCCCCTGGAACTGGAGTTAAAGACAGTTCTCAACCGCCATGTGGGCGCTGGGGATCGAACCCGGGTCCTCTGCAAGAGCAGTCGGTGCTCTTAACCACTAGGCAATCTCTCCAGCCCCTCATTTAGCTTATTTATGACAAATATTCCTGATGTCCTCTGGTCAGAAGTTCTTTGACATGATACAGTCAGCCTTGGCCAATCAAAGAATAGAATCATCTGACTCACCCATCCTGTGAATGGCCCCACAGATAGCATAGGTCTTAAACTGGCCATTAAACCTGCCAGTCACCTTGTCCACCTCAGCCACATTCATCTGGATGGATGCGTGCTCCTTCGCACCAACGATGCGGTTGCTCACGGAACATTTCCGCTGCACGTACAGGTCCACGAACTTAGCGTCGTTCTGCACGTCTAGGCTGCGGCCGCTCGCTCCAGGTCCCGCACCAGCACGAAAAGCCATTTTACATTTCATAACATACACAGTAACAGTAATTTCTTGTTTTTATTGAACTTTGGTACATTTTATACAACATTTCTTAATCAAATTTAGGTCCATTCCCCCTTCCATGCTCCGACCCCACCAGAGCTTGTGCATTCTGCTATACATGTCTTGCATCATTTTCTCAGTCTTTTTAAAATTTTTTGATGCAGAAGTATAAGAGCACCTACTACTCTTAACCACTGAGCCATCTCTCCAGCCCCTTGTTTTGTTTTGTTTTGTTTAGTTTTGTTTTGTTTTGTTGAAGTAGCATCTCCCTATGTAGCACAGGGTGGCCCGGACTTCCCCTGCACCTCCTGAATGCTGGGATTACAGGTCTGTGTCTCCACATCTGGCTGCTGACTTGTGTTACAAAACTGAATTTAACAATACATAACTGAATTTAAATTTCTATTAAAGCTACCATTCTGAGAACAGTAGGTTGTAGATAGCTTTCTTCTGTTTTTTTTTCTTTTCTTTTCTTTTTCATAATGTCTGATAAACTTCATGAATTCATAATTTCCTCATCTGTCTCCTTGGGGGCATCTAACATCTTGGGGAAATGGAATGAAGAGTTTATTCTTGACAGCCATCAGCCCTCCAGCTGCACTTCCCTGCTAAGTGTTTGTTGGCACAGTCTCCGGTGAACAGCCCCAACGCTCCAAGCTCCTTTAACTTGACCTGAACAGTGGCCTCTTAGGTACATGAAGAACTGTTGGATGCTCCGTGGCACGCTAAAGCTGTAGAGTCTTGGGGTTTGCCTTAGAAACCGCTTGTCATTTTTTTGTCTTTACTGTTCAGCTGATCCCATCTAAGCAGTGAGATAGGTCGCTCTGCACTGAAATCCTCCTGCTTATCTGAGAGTTCTGTCCACCATGCTGCTTCCTGCCTCTGCCTCCATCCTAGGCCGCTCCCCTATCTTGATCTCTTATGTGATCCTCTCTCTGCAGTTTGGAGAACTACTTAACAGTTTCTTTTTTTTTTTTTCTTTTTTCTTTTTGTTTCTGGGGACTGAACCTGGAGCCTTGTGCTTGCTAGGTAAACACTTTAGCACTTACCTAAATCTCCAACAATATCTAACAATCTGTATGTCATTTTTCTCATTGCTATGACAGAAGCAAGGGTTTACTTTTCTCCGGGTCTGAGGGCACATTCCACCGTGGGGAAGGCGTGGTAGCAGGAGCTTGAGCCTGCTGGCCACTGTGCATCTGTAGTCAGGAAGCAGAGAACGATGAACGCTCGTGTTTGCTCTGGCCACTGTGCATCTGTAGTCAGGAAGCAGAGAACGATGAACGCTCATGTTTGCTCTGGCCACTGTGCATCTGTAGTCAGGAAGCAGAGAAGGATGAACGCTCATGTTTGCTCTTTTCTTTCAGACTTGGACCCCCGCCCATACTGTTCCCCTTCATGGTGGGCCTAAACTCCTCAGCTAAACACCGCACAATTCATTGCCCCCAGCTTGCCCCCAGGAGGAGAGGCCTCATCAGAAACCAGATCTGCAGACACCTTAGTCTTGGATTCCAAGATATGTGAAAAACGAAATTGTTGTTCAAGTTACTCAGTCTGTGGTGTTCTGTTGTGGAAAATCCAGAAGACTGATGCTAGAGAGGAAGTTTATTCTGATATCATATATTCTTCCCAAATAAAATGTATATGACATTCATCTTAGCTCTTTTGCTTTTTTTAAATTTTATTTATTTATTTATTTTATGTGTATGAATGTACTGTCTGTATGCAGGTTTGTGCACCCGCATTGTGCAATGCCACGGAGGTCAGAAGAGGGTGTCGGATTCCCCTGGAACTGGAGTTCTTCTGGAATTGGAGTTACAGATGGTTCTCAGCCGCCATGTGGGTGCTGAGGATCGAACCTGGGTCCTCTGCAAGAGCAGTCGGTGCTCTTAACTGCTAGGCTATCTCTCCAGCCCCAGATCTTTTGCTTTAAAAAAAAAATTTTTTTTTTAATTTTATGTGTATGAGTGTATGGCCTGAATGTATTTAAAGGCACCCATGTTGTGCAATACTGTGGAGATCAGAAGAAGGCATCAGATCCCCTGGGCCTGTAGTTGCAGACAGTTGTTAGTCGCCATGTGGATGCTGGGATCCAAACCAGGCTCCTCTGCAAGGCTAGCCAGTGCTCCTAACTGCCAAGGCATCTCTCTGGCTCCAGCCCCAGTTTCAGCTCTTTTCTCTTTTTCTTTTCTTTTCTTTTTCGTCTTTTTGAGACAGGGTCTCCCCATAGTCCCAGCTGTCCTGCAACTCACACTGTAGACCAGGCTGGCCTTGAACTCACAGAGATCTTCCTGCCTCTGCCTCCAGAGTGCTGGGATTAAAGGCATGAACCACCATGCCTGGCTTAAAGAGTGTTCTTAGCTGCCATATGGGTGCTGGGAAACAAACCCAGGTCCTCTGTAGGAGCAGTCGGTGCTCTTAACTGCTGAGCCATCTCTCCAGGCCCAATTTCAGCTCTTTTCAAAGGAATTTTAATTACATTTATTTGTTTGTTTGTTTGTTTGTTTATTTATTTATTTATTTATTTATGTGTGTTCTTGTGTGCCACAATTCATGTGTGGAGGGTCGAGGACATGTTGGCTATGGGAACAAACTCAAGCTGTCAGGCTTGGCAGTGTCTTTACTCGCTAAGCCACCCTGCTGACCTCTTGATTCTAAAAAACCCAATCTTCTGCTGGGAGTGGTGGCGCGCGCCTTTATTCCTAGCACTTGGGAGGCAGAGGCAGGTGAATCTTTGTGAGTTCAAGGCCAGCCTGGTCTACAGAGTGAGTTCCAGAACAGCTGTGGCTACAGGGAGACCCTGTCTCGAAAAGACAAAAAAACCAAAAAACCCCCAAAAAACAATCTTCTGTGCCATGAATTATACAAAATTATATTCAGATTTAAAAGCCTTGTGAGACTTGAGTGAGTTGTTCTATTCTTGTAACCATCTCCAAGGTTGCAGAAACAGCTCCCCTCTGTACTGCCTGAAATTGAGGGAGGGGTCTCAGAGCAAAAGGCAATGCAGAAAATGAAAAATACTCTTCTTTTTTCATGTACATTTTTATTAAATTTTGTGCATTTCACACGTCTTAATCATATTTCCATCCCTTCCCCTAACTGCACAGCCCACCCACAAGACTGCATGCATTCTGTAATACATGTTAGAGTCAAGTTTGTATCCCCAGATGGCCCTTACTATGAGTCCCTCCACTCGACTCTGTTTAGCTTACCTTTAAAGATCACCTCTCCCTCACCGAGCAGTGATCGGCTGCCAGGACTTCCTTAGCTATGGTGGAGCTTCTCACTCGTTTCCCCAGTTCTAAGCTTCTCACTCGTTTCCCCAGTTCTATGCTCGTTTTTGTCTGATGAGTTTGCATAAGTTTGATACATGCTGTTACCATTAATGAAAGTTCATTTGAGCAAGTTCCCAGAAGCCTGGAAAACTGGTTCCTTATGGTCATGCACAAACCCTGGCTCTTACAATCTTTCTGCCCCCTCTTCTACAATGGTCCCTGAACCCTGGGTAGGTGAGGTTTAATATAGGGGTCCTATCGGGGAGATACATATTCTGCAGTCTCTTTTTCTCTGTCCTTTGAACAGTTGTGGCCTTCTATGTTCATCGCTTTCTGTTGCTTGAGGAAGCTTCCCCGGTGAAGGTTGAGAGATGCATTAGTGTTCTCTCTGCTCCCTGCTCCACTGTGTTCCGTGAGCCTTAAACGTAGAGGTTCTGTTGTAGATGTGCCCACTTAGGGCTGGGCATCTCGTAGACACTTACTATCTCTTTATGACCAGTTAGGGAACTTTGTAATAGTCTCCTTCTCTTGAAAAAGAAGTGTCTTTGATGAGTGGTGACTGGTATACTTCTCTGTAAATATAAGGATCCAGGTTTAGCATATAGTAAGAAATTACATTTGTCTATGACAAGACATAGGGTTTCCTCCAGGACCTATGACCTCTCCAGCCATATGTATTTGGCTATGTTTACAGTGTCACACACAAGTTCCCTCCCGTTGAGCAGGCTCGAAGTCCAATTGGATAACTGTTGATTACCGCCAAGATAAAAGTGCCACTATTGCACTGATACAGTTTGCTGTACTGGTCACTGTTGTCATGATTAGGTTTTTTGTTTTGTTTTGTTTTGGCATTGAGACAGGATCTCCCTTTCTTCCCAGCTGGCCTGGAACTCACTCTGTAGACCAGGCTGGCCTTGAACTCACAGAGATCTGCCTGCTTCTGCCTCCCAAGTGCCAGGATTAAGGCGTGTGCCACATGATTAGGTTTTAAAGCTGGGGTTGGACCACTGATTGCTTTTCTCCTTTTGCATATCCTATCCTGCTTTTCTTGAGCTGAGCAGATGGCGAGAGAGGCAGCACCACCTTCCCTGGCTCCTGTCCCTCCACTCTTTCCTTTCTGCTCCTTTGACTTGACCTCTGTGCAGTTCTCAAGAGCAAGAAGGAAGACAAGTTCTCCAAGTTCCTTCACTCTGTTTCCTCAACCATTCTATAAGAACATTCAGTAGCAGGCAGCCGAGCAGCCCCTTCAAGGTGCTGCCTCTGTTTGGCCAGTGTCAGAAGATGGATGCTGTGGTCCTGCTTCCCACAGGGTTGGGGAAAATGGTCCTGGGGAGGTGGCTTGCTCCCCCTGTCTCAGGAAAACCAACTTTTCAATTTACAGGAATTTTATTTCAAGTCAGTTAAACACTATTACCATTAAAAATTAAATGATGACCCACTGAGATGGTTCAGTGGGCAAAGCACCTGCCACACACACCTGATGGTTTGAGTTCCATCCCTAAACCCACATATAGATGAAAGAAGAGAACCAACTCCACAACGCTGTCCTCCACAGTGCACTGTGGCACACACACATACCACACACACACAACAATAAATAAATAATTTAAAATTTAAAAAATAAAAATGAAGTCCAGGCATGGCACACCCTTAATCCCAGCACCTGAGAGCCAGAGGCAGGCGGATCTCTGTGAGTTCAAAGTCAGCCTGGTGTGCATAGTGAGTTCCAGGTCAGCTGGGGCTACAGGGAGACCCTGTTTCAAAACACACACACACACACACACACACACACACACACACACACACACACAAATAAAATAAAATAAAATAAAAGAAAGAAAAAAAAAATAAATGATAAAGAAGCTGGTGAATGTGGCTAAATCTAAGCTAATTTTGTGGGTTAAAACATCAAGCTACATATAACTAGACACACATTCATTTGTAGTTAAAGAATCAGTAAAAAAAAAGACCTGAGAAAATGACTCATTGGTTAAGAACGCTTACTACACTTTCAGAGGATCCTGGTTCAGTTCCCAGCATGCAAATGGAGGCTAACATCCTTCTCTAACTCCTGTTCCAGGGGACCTGATGCCCTCTTCTGGCCCCCTTGGGCATTGCATACATATATGCACTTCCATGCAGACAAAACCACTTATACAATATAAAATAAAAATAAATTTTATTTATTTATTTATTTTTTAATTTTTAATTTTATTTATTTCCGTATGTGTATGAATGTAGTGTCTGCATGCAGGTCTGTGCACCCGTGTCGTGCAATGCCGCGGAGGTCAGAAGAGGGTCTCGGATTCCCCTGGAACTGGAGTTCTCCTGGAATTGGAGTTTCAGACGGTTTTCGGCCGCCATGTGGGTGCTGGGGATCGAACCCGGGTCCTCTGCAAGAGCGGTCAGCGCTCTTAACCGCTAGGCCATCTCTCCAGCCCCTAAAATAAAAATAAATTTTAAAAAGAGCAAAAGGGAGCTAACACATTCTAAGATCTTTAAATTTTCCTAAAACTAATGAAGATACTGATTTTTAAACATTAAATATAGTAAATGTTAAAATTTGTAAAGTGGCTGCTGCTGTTGCTGCAAATGCAGTAGCCAACATTTGTTGGCTTGTTTCCCCGGAAGCAGGCTCAGTTGCATCCTCTCCCCAGGGTCCCCCAGGGCTGCCATCCCAGCTTTGGGCAGGCTGTGAGTCTGCCAGACCTCATTCAGGTTATTGGCAGGATTCAGTTTCTTGTGGTTCCAGGCAGCTCATGCTGAAGGGGCTGAAGGAAGGGGCCTCCCCTCTTCCTAGAAAGCTTCCTGACTGTCTGTTTGCTTCCTTGCCGGACAGCAGGACAAATCTGCTTTGAATCTTTCTCTTCAGGAAGGACCCAGTCCCTTGTAGAGTTCATCTGATTAAGACAGGCCCATCCGGAGTAAGTTCCCTTTTGATTGACTAGAAGCCACCGAATGCTGGACTTTCCATCTTCAAAACTCCTCTCACCTTTGTCCTATATAATTTAACTACAAGAGTGGTATCTAGCATATGCACAGCCCCACCCATGCCAGAGGAGGGGAATTATAAATCAGAGGAAAGGAATTTTGTTACATTAAAAATGTATGTATATATACATAAGTACATATTTATATAAATAAATAATACACACACACACACACACACATATATATATATATACCTTGTTTTCCAGAAGACATTCTTGGATAAGATTATATAGCTGAGAAACTCGACAATGTTTAGTAAGGTAAATGAACAAGAATATTCATAATACCCCAAAGAGTGAAAAGATCCTTGAGTATTCATTAACAAGATGAATAAATATTAAAATAATATCTTTTATAATATTTTTATGCATATGAGTGTATTGTCTGAATGTAGTGCAATGGCCAAGGAGGTCAGATCCCCTGGAACTGGAGTTACAGTGGTTAGCCACCATGTCCATGTTGGGAATCAAACCCAGGTCTTCTGAAAGAACATCCAGTATTCTTAACACTGAGTCATCTCTCCAACAAAATTTTACTTATTATTTTTATTTTATGTGTATGAGTATTTTGCCTGCATGTATGTAGGTGCATCTGTGTTGTGCAATGCCGGTATAGGTAGGAGGAGAGTGTTCTATTCCTCTGGAACTGGAATTATAGATGGTTGTTAGGCACCATGTGGGTGCTGGGAATTGAACCTGGGTCTTCTGTAAGAGCAGCCAGTGCTGTTAACTGCTGACCCATCTCTCCAGCCCTTGAAATAATATTCTTTTTTTCTTTTGTCTTTTTAAGACAGGGTCCCCCTGTAACCCCAGCTGTCCTGGAACTTGCTATGTAGACTAGGTTGGCCTTGAACACACAGAGATCTGCCTGCCTCTGCCTCCCGAGTGATGGGATTAAAGGTGTGGGCTACCACACTCAGCTTGAAGTAATATTCTTAAGTAAAGCTAAAGCATCAAAATCTGTGTCCAATATTAAGGGTTATTAGAAAGGCGGTTTTGTATTACAGGGTCTTGCCGAGTGATAAAGTTTGTCAGAAAGGCGGTTTGGTATTACAGGGTCTTGCCACGTGATACAGGTTGTTAGAAAGGCTATTTTGTATTACAAGGTCTTGCCATGTGATACAGATTGTTAGAGAGGCGGTTTTGTATTACAGGGTCTTGCCACGTGATACAGGTTGTTAGAAAAGGGTTTGGTGGGCTGGAGAGATGGCCTAGCGGTTAAGAGCACCGACTGCTCTCCCAGAAGACCCAGGTTCGATCCCCAGCACCCACATGGCAGCTGAGAACCGTCTTTAACTCCAGTTCAAGGGGAATCTGACACCCTCTTCTGACCTTCGTGGCATTGCATTACACAGGTGCACAAACCTACATGCAGACAGTGCATTCATACAATAAAAAAATAAATAAATTGAAAAAAATTTAAAAAAAAAGAAAGGCGGTTTTGTATTACAGGGTCTTGCCACGTGATACAGGTTGCCCATGATTTTCTTGTCTTGGACGTCCGTGTGATCAGACTGCAAATACAGCTGCAGTTACAAATGGTTGTTAGCTTCCATGCAGGTGCTGGGAATGGAACGGGGTTCCTCCGTAAGAGCAGCCAGTGCTCCTAACATCTGAGCCATCTCTCCAGCTCCATAAGTAAATACAAATAAATAAATAAATAAATTTAAAAATCCAAAACCAGACCAAACAAAAAAGTCTTCTTGTAAACAGACCCCTCCCAACATAACAATTCTTATCAATTTGATGTATATTTTTCTACTGTTTTCTAGGAATCAGCATACATGTATTTGTAGAAATAGTTTTTCTGGGAGATCCAAGTTGACATACATGGTACTCTAAGTGTATTTTAGAATTTCTTACTTCCCTCTAGCAATATTTTCACATAGTGCTTGGGGATCAGTCTGATTCTTGATTCTTCACAACTGCCGGAATAAGTGAGGTTGTGTAGTAGTAACAAACCTAGACGCTCAGTAGCTTGTAACAAACACTTCATCTTCACGCTCATGGTTCTTGCCCAGCTGACTGATAACTGCTCACTCTGAATTATGTTTCTTTCCTCTAGGACTCAGCTGGCTGGAGCAGCCACAACAATCATTACTTTTCATGGTGGTGTAGGGGAAAGAACGATAAAGAACCTTCCTTACACAGGCAATTAAGAGCTCTGGGCCAGAAGAGCCCCCAGTTCTTTTCTGCACTCATTGGTCAGAGCCAGCTTCAGGGCCTCATTTAAGCTCAGAGGTGGGGAGTTGGGTCCTACTACACACAGAGGGGGCACACCAGGTCTACCCAACAGGAATGATTTTCTTACCTTGATAGCCTGATGCCTTTATCCTTGTGCTTTCATAGGTTTAGATCTTAAATTTCTCTGGATTTTTGATTTTCACTTTTATTTTTTGTGTATGATATTACACAGCAAAAATTTCAAACACTGGTGATTGAAAAGTTTCCTTTTCAATCTATTTGGTGGGCTGGGGATATAGCTCAGCTGGTAGAGCAGTTGTCTAGCATGCATAATGCCCTGGGGTGGATCCCAAGTACAGCCTAAACAGAGGGCGATGGTGCAAGCCTGCAATCTTAGCACTCAGGAGGGAGAGGCAGGAGAATCCAACATTTAAGGTCATCCTCGGCTATGCAGAGACTACTAGGCCAGCCTAGGATAGATACGTGAGACCGTATGTCAAAAATGACAGCAGTGTTCATCACTTTGGCAACACATATGCTCATGTAATGATGGAGAGCTCAGCATGGCTCCTGAGCAAGAATGACACATGGGTTCATGAAGGGTTTCACATTTAAAACAAACAAACACACAACAGTGTAAAAAAAAAAAGAATTCTACTTGGGTTTAAGCAATACAGACAAAAAATGTCAAAGTATGTTAAACAAATTAGGGGTTTTACTTTCCCATGAAGAACCTAAAGAGAGGCTGTCTAGGTGTGGCGCCTGTGATGTCATGAAACTCCCACCCTCCCTAACTTGTTGTTCAGCCATCCTTAATATGTAGCCACCTCTACCTACAAAGGAAAGTTGGAGATACAGAGATTTTCTTAGAGGACACATTGCATCATGGCAAATGTATTTTCTGTGTGTGTGCGTGTGTGTGTGTGTGTGTGTGTGTGTGTGTGTAAATATTTTCAGAAAAGTTATGTGTATATTTTACTTGGCAAATATTTAGTAAGATGCAGGTGTGATTTCCACCTGGCTGGGTTGTTTGTTTGTTGTTTGTTTGTTTGTTTTATTGCTTGTTTTTCATGGTCCTGTTTGGTTCTTGCCCATTTTTTCTTTTGTGTCAGATTTCTATCAGCTTGTCAAATTTTAACTGACATTTTTAACTCCGATTTCTTCCTTAAATTCTCCTATTCCTTCTTCTCAGTAAACAGCAGTGTCACCCTCTCAGTTATTTAGTTTAAAAGCAAAACTGAACACCAAACCCAATAACCATCTCCAGCTTCTGTCTCTCACTACATCCAGCAAGTCCCGTGGCTCTTGCAGCGTTATATCTTAATCTGATCATGTTTTGCTTCCTCCTACTCAGCTCCCCTAGTCCACACTACCATCATCTCCTGCTAGGACAACTGAGAGTTGGACTCCTGCCCCCCCCAACTATCCCCTCCCCCTCTCTTCCTCCACGCTTGCCCCTCCCATACAGCATCTGAGGCAGTCTTCAGATGACGTCACCATGTCACTTTTCTGCTCACACCGTCCGGTGGCTTCCCAGTAGAATCTACAGTAGACTTCAAGCTCGGCATCCATCTCTAGCTTCAGGAGGGCCTTTGCTTTTCTTCCTCCTCTTGCTCGTCATGGTCTGCATTTCACTTGGCCTGCCCACCTCCTCCATGAGGCCGACTCCCATCACCATAGTCAATGTAGAATCTTTTCCCCTGACTGTCCTTTAAGTCTACCATCTCTTGTGATTGTCTCATTTGTTTGTGTATGTGTTCCCCTCCTGCCTCCTGCCCTTGAGAGCAGGGCTCCATCTTCTGTGGTATTCACTGCCATATCTAACACTTAGTAACTAACTCAGCACTAAATGCTCTATAAGGGGCTGGGGAGCTGGCTCAGTGGTCAAGAGCACTGACTACTCTTGCAAAAAACCCAGGTTCAAATCTCAGTGCCTACAACCATCTATAACTCCATTTCCAGGGGATCCAATCCCTTCTCCTGTCCTCTGAGGGCACTGTATGACATGGGTGCACTTACACACATGCAGACTATACATTCAAACACTAAAAATAAATAAATAATCAATAAATATCATAAAACACATAAATGGACTAAAAAACAAAAATTACACCATCATCTCAACTGATTCAGAAAAAGCCTTTGACAAGATCCAGCATCCCTTCATGTTTAAAGTTCTAGAGGGAATTGGACTGAAGGGAACATTCCTCAATATAATCAAAGCCACATACGACAAACCCACAGCCAACATCATCCTAAATGGAGAAAAATTAGAACCATTCCTCTTAAAGGTGGGAACCCAGCAAAGCTGCCCCCTATTGCCATTCTTCTTCAATATAGTGCTTGAAATGCTTGCTAGGGCAATAAGACAAGAGAAGGAAATTAAAGGAGTACTAATCAGAAAAGAGGAAGTTAAACTATCCTTTTTCACAGATGATATGATAGTTTACCTGAGGGATGCTAAAAACTCCACCAGAAAACTCCTAGAAACAAGAGTTTCAGGGGCTGAAGGGATGGCTCAATAGTTAAGAGCACCAATTGCTCTTGTAGAGGACCCGGGTTCAATTCCCTGCACCCACATGGTGGCTAAGGATCATCTTAACTCCAGTTCCAGGGGAATCCGACACCCTCTTCTGACCTCCATGGCATTGTACGACACAGGTGCACCAACCTACGTGTAGATAGTACACTCATACACATAAAAAATAATAAATAAAAAACTTAAAAAAAAGAGTTTCAGTAAAGTGTTGGGATACAAAATTAACCTAGAAAAATCAGCAACCTCTCTATACACCAACAATAAACAAGTGGAGAAGGGATATAAGAAGACCTTCCACTCACAATCACCACAAAAACAAATAAACAAACAATAAAAACCCTGGGAATAAACCTAACCAAAGATACCAAAGATCTCTACAACAAAAATTTTAAACCCCTGAAGAAGGAGATTAAAAATGACATCAAAAGATGGAAAGACCTCCCATGCTCATGGATTGGAAAAATTAATATAGTAAAAATGTCCATTTTACCCAAATTGACATACAGATTCAACATAATCCAAATCAAAATCACTATGAGTTTCTTCACAGACTTGAGAAAAAAAATCCTTAAAATCATGTGGAAAAACAAAAGACCCTGAATAGCTAAAGCTATCCTGAGTGAAAAGTGCAACACAAGCGGGATTGCTTTACTAGACTTCAAGCTATATTACAGAGCTATAGTCATAAAGACAGCCTGGTACTGGCATAAAAACAGACCCATTGACCAATGGAACAAAATTGAAGATCCAAACTTGAACTCATACAATTTCAGCCACCTCATATTTGACAAAGTGGGGGGGGGGAGCTCAATGGAGGAAGGATAAGATCTTCAGCAAATGGTGCTGGCAAAACTGGATCACCATTTGTTTTTTTTTCTAATTTTATTTATTTTTGTATGTGTATGAATGTACTGTCTGCATGTAGGTTTTGTGCACCCACGTCGTGCAATGTCATGGAGGTCAGAAGAGGGTCTCGGATTCCCCTGGAACTGGAATTCTCCTGGAATTGGAGTTATAGATGGTTCTCAGCTGCCATGTGGGTGCTGGGGATCAAACCAGGTCCTCTGCAAGAGCAGTCAGTGCCCTTATCTGCTAGGCTGTCTCTCCAGCTCTGGATCTCCATTTGTAGAAGAACAAAATTAAACCCTACCTCTCACCCTGTACAAAAATCAACTCCAAGTGTATTGAAGATCTCAATGTGAAACCTGAAACCCTGAAAGTGATAGAAGAAAATGTTGGCAACAACCTACAAGACATAGGTGTAGGAAAAGACTTTCTAAATCAGACAGCAGCTGTGCAGGAAATAAGGTCAACAGTTAACAAATGGAACTTCATCAAACTCAAAGGCTTCTGTACAGTGCCAGATACAATCAAGGAAATGAAGAGAAAACCCACAGAGTGGGAGGAAATTTTCACCAGTGATATATCTGATAGAGCATTAACACCCAGAATATATAGACTACTCAAAAAACAAAGAAGAAAACAAATGACCTACTCAGAAGATGGAGTAAAGAGCTGAACAGAGACTTCACAAGTGAGGAAGTAAAAATGTCTGAGAAATATCTTAAAAAGTGTTCAACATCATTAATAATTAAGGAAATGCAAATTAAAACCACTCTCAGGAGGCTGGAGAGATAGCTCAGCAGTTAAGAGTGCTGACTGCTCTTGCAGAGGACCTGGGTTTGATTCCCAGCACCCACATGGTGGCTAAGAACAATCTTTGACTCCAGTTCCAGGAGAATCCAACACCCTCTTCTGACCTCCACAGCATTGCATTACACAGGTGCACCAACCTACATGCAGACAGTACACTCACACACATAATAAATAATAAAAAAGGAGATCTCCCGAGACCAGCTCAGGCAAGCACAGGCAAGGAGAAGCTCATATGCCAGGAACATGAAGAAGAGACAACACAAGAAAGGGGCAGGAAAATCCCACATCAAGCTCTACCAACCCTATGGAAGATTCCTACAGTGGGATCCCCATGGAGATGGCCCAGGACACAGATATCAGAAACACAATTGGGAACATATTTAAAGAACTACAAGATTATAAAGATCAAATCAAAGAACTAAGAAAAGAGAATGAAGAACTAAAGAAGGACCTAGAGAGAGAGAATGACAAACTCCAGAAGGAACTGGAAACACTGAAAAGATCCCATGCTGAAAAAGATAAGGAAACCAACCATCGAAGCAAAGAGCTACAGGAAGAGATTGAGAAGCTCAAAAAAGTAGAAATACTAAAGAAATCAGAAGAGGAAATCAAACACTCATCCAATCAAGAGGAAAGGAATGGAAAAAGCCTCAGAAGCAGAATGGAGGAAGCAGAACAAAGAATATCAGACCTGGAAGATAACACAGAACAACTAAAAACCTCAAGGAAAGATTATGAAAAATTTAAAAATACACAAAAATGGAACAACCAGGAGCTGTGGGACACTATGAAAAGATCAAACCTCCGCATCATAGGAATAGAGGAAGGAGAAGAATCCCAAGAGAAAGGTATTGATCAGATCTTCAACAGAATAATAGATGAAAACTTCCCCAAACTAAAAAAGGACAAACCAATACCAATACAAGAAGCACATAGAACTCCAAACAGACAAGATCAGAAAAGAAATTCTCCACGCCACATCATAGTTAAAATGCTAGACACCCAAAACAAAGACAAAATCCTTAAAGCCACAAGAGAAAAACAACAAGTGACCTATAAGGGGAAACCTATCAGAATTACAACTGACTTCTCAATGCAAACTATGAAAGCAAGAAGAACCTGGAGCAAAGCATTCCCAGTGTTAAAGGACAATAGATGCCAACCCAGGTTACTATACCCAGCAAAAATGTCAATTATAGTTGAAGGAGAGAGAAAAACCTTCCATGACATAAACAACTTGAAAGAATACATGTCCGGAAAACCAACCCTTCAGAGAATACTTGAAGCAATTCAAAGAACAGAAGAAAGGAGCAACCAACCCCAGGCACCTAGAAAGAGAAATCAATAAAAGCATAACTGCAGAAGTAGAAACCTAAACCCAAACCGCAAATGGATAATAAGGCAAAAGGAAGCAACACAAACCTATCAGTCATAACCTTAAATATTAATGGACTAAATTCCCCAATCAAAAGACATAGACTGGGAGATTGGATTAGGAAACAGAATCCATCGATATGCTGTCTACAAGAAACACATCTTACCTTCAAGGACAGGCACCACCTTAAAGTGAAGGGATGGAAAAAAATATTCCAAGCAAATGGTACCAAAAAGAAAGCAGGTGTTGCTATTTTAATATCGGATAAAATAGACTTCAAAGTAAAAGAAATCAGAAGAGACAAAGAAGGCCATTACATTTTCATCAAAGGAACAATCCACCAAGAAGATTTCACAATTATGAATATATATGCCCCAAATTCTGGTGCACCAAACTTTATAAAGACAATTCTCCAGGACCACAAGTCACAGACTAACCCCAGCACACTCATAGTGGGAGATTTCAATACCCCACTGAGTCCTTTGGATAGGTCAACAGGACAAAAAATAAACAGAGAGACATCTGAACTGAACGATATGATACACCAAATGGACCTCATAGACCTCTACCGAACATTCCATCCTAATACCAGAGAATACACTTTCTACTCAGCACCCCACGGAACATTCTCCAAAATCGACCACATCCTGGGACACAGAAGAAACCTCTACAAATACAAAAAGATTGAAATAATTTCATGCATCCTGTCAGACCACAGTGCAATGAAGCTCAACATCAACACCAGGACAAGCCCTCCTGCCTACAAGAACACATGGAGACTAAACAACACACTCTTGAATAATGAATGGGTCAAGGAAGAGATAAAGAAAGAAATAAAAACATTCCTGGAACTGAATGACAATGACAATACAACACAACAAAACTTATGGGATACCTTAAAAGCAGTCCTAAGAGGGAAATTTATAGCCCTGGGTGCCTACATTAGAAAAACAGAAAGAGCACAAGTGAATGATCTAACACTACAGCTAAAAGCACTTGAGAGGCAACAACAGATGAACCCTAAACGCAACAGACAGGAAGAAATAACAAAAATCAGAGCAGAAATCAATGAAATAGAAACAAAGAAAACAATACAAAAAATCAATGAAGCCAAAAGTTGGTTCTTTGAAAGAATAAACAAGATAGACAGACCTCTAGCCCAGTTAACAAAAAGAAAGAAGGAACAACTCCAAATCAATACAATCTGTGATGAAAAGGGAAATATCACAACGGACAAGGAAAAGATCAAGAAAATTATATGGGAATATTACAAGAACCTATATTCTACCAAGTTTGAAAATCTAGAAGAAATGGATGAATATCTGAAATCTTGGGAATCACCAAAGCTTGGCCAAGAGGAGACCAGCAGCTTAAACAGACCCATAACATATGAAGAAATAGAGGATGTAGTAAGAAGCCTCCCAACTAAAAAAAGCCCAGGCCCAGACGGTTTCACAGCAGAATTCTATAAAACATTTCAAAAAGACCTACAACCATTATTTCTGAAACTGTTTAGAAGTATACAATCAGAGGGAACTCTCCCAAATTCCTTCTATGAAGCCAACATCACTCTATTACCAAAACCAGGCAAAGATACAACTAAAAAGGAGAATTATAGACCCATCTCCCTCATGAACACAGATGCCAAAATTCTAAACAGAATACTGGCAAATCGCATACAGACCCACATCAAGAAGATCATCCATCATGACCAAGTTGGATTCATACCAGAGATGCAGGGATGGTTCAACATACGAAAATCAATAAACATCATCAAACACATAAACGGAATCAAAGACAAAAACCACACCATCATCTCAATTGATGCTGAAAAAGCCTTTGACAAAATCCAGCATCCCTTCATGCTTAAAGTCCTAGAAGGAATTGGATTGGAGGGATCATTCCTCAATGTAATCAAAGCCATATACAGGAAACCCACAGCCAATATCATCCTAAATGGGGAAATGACAGAAACATTCCCTTTAAAGGTAGGAACTCGGCAAGGCTGCCCCCTATCACCACTCCTCTTCAATATAGTGCTTGAAACACTTGCTAGAGCAATAAGGCAAGAAAAGGATATTAAAGGAGTACTAATTGGAAAAGAGGAAGTCAAACTATCCCTATTTGCTGATGATATGATTGTTTACTTAAGGGATGCAAAAAACTCCACCAGAAAACTCCTAGAAACGATTAACAGCTTCAGCAAAGTGGCAGGATACAAAATTAACCTTAGAAAATCAATGGCCTTTCTTTACACCAAGAACAAGCAACTGGAGAAAGAATTCAAAGAGACCTTCCCACTCACAATAGCCTCAAAAACAATAAGATACCTAGGAACAAACCTAACCAAAGACACCAAAGACCTCTACAACAAAAATTTTAAACCCTTAAAGAAAGAAATTGAAGAAGACCTCAGAAGATGGAAAAACCTCCCATGCTCATGGATTGGGAAAATTAACATTGTAAAAATGTCCATTTTACCAAAACTCTTGTATAGATTTAATGCAATCCCAATCAAAATCCCCAAGAGTTTCTTCACAGGCTTGGAAACAAAAGTTCTTAAATTCATTTGGAAAAACAAAAGACCCCGAATAGCCAAATCAATCCTGAGTGAAAAGAGCTACACAGGAGGGATCTCTATACCAGATTTTAAACTATACTACAGGGCTATAGTCATAAAAACAGCCTGGTACTGGCACAAAAACAGACCTGTTGACCAGTGGAACAAAACTGAAGATCCAAATCTGAGCACATACAATTTTAGCCATCTCATATTTGACAAGGGGGCCAAGAAGCCACAATGGAGAAAAGACAGCATCTTCAGCAAGTGGTGTTGGCAAAACTGGATCACCACTTGTAGAAGAATGAAATTAAACCCCTACCTCTCACCCTGTACAAAAGTCAACTCCAAAATTTAAAATTTTCTATAAGTATGTGTGGACAATTTTTTTTTTGTCTTTTTGAGACAGGGTCTCCCTGCAGCCCCAGCTTTCCCAGAACCCTCTATGTCTGCTTTCTAAGTGCTGGGATTAAAGGTGTGTACCACCATGCCCTTAATGAACAATTGTTTTTATATTATGATTGAGTTTAACTTATAAATTAGGAGCGAGCTGGTATTTTTCACAATGCTATATCTCTTACTACCTAATTATTTTATTATTATTATTTAAAAATATTTTATTCATAATTTTTATTTTATATGTATGAGTGTATTGCCACCATGTGTAAGTGCACCCATTCATATACAACTCCTGAAGAGGTCAAAAGAGGTTATCAGTTCTGCCTGGTACTGGAGTTACAGATAGTTATCTGCCATGTGGGTGTTGGGAATCTAACTTGGGTCCTCTGCAAGAGTAGCTAGTGCTCTTAACCTCTGATCCATCTCTCCAGCTCTTCCAATTATTCTTTAAGACCAGCTATAAAGATGCGGGTTTTTTTTTTTCTCCATATAAACCCTCTGCATGTGTGTGTATGCTTAGATAATTTACAGTTATTATCACTGTTGTCAATGGGAATGTGTTTCAGTTATTCTTGGCTAAGAGAATGCTATTTAGCTTTCTATTATGATCATGTGACTGGCCACCATGTGAGTTCTTAGTTTGTCATTCAGTCTCTGGGTTTTCTAAATGGACATGCCACCTGTGAATTGTCTTAACTGTCTTATCACTCTCACTTAGCACTCTTTGATGACTATCTTACATTTTGGGGCTCAATGGGCATTATTTAAATTCATATTAAAAGGTTAAGAGCACATACCACCCTTTCAGAGAAGCATAATTAGGTCTCCAGAAACCAGGTCAGACAGCTCACAACCTCCTGAACTCCAGCTCCAGGGGAATCTGATGCCTCTGGCCTCCGAGGACACCTGCATTTACATGCAGATACAGACACAGACACAGACACAGACACAGACACACACACACACACACACACACACACACACACTCACTCATGGACACATACACACACACTTAGAAATAAAGCAAAAATTTGAAGCCAGGCATGGTGGTGCACGCCTTTAATCCCAGCACTTGGGAGGCAGAAGCACTCGGATCTCTGTGAGTTCAAGCCCAGCCTGGTCTACAGAGTGAGTTCCAGTCCAGCTGGGACTAAAGGGAGACCCTGTCTCAAAAAGACTCCCCCCCCAAAAAAAAAACCACACAAAAATTTGAAATACTTATTTTATGCTCTGGATTATAGCTGGGAGGATAAATCTCTTTCTTCCCTTGGTGAAAATTATGTGTTACTGTAGTATGCTATGTCAGAGTTTGGGTTATTAGGAACCTATAATGTTATGTTAGGATTCTAGAGACCTTTTGTAGATGAGCAGGAAACAATGTCATTTTTAAGCACAGGAGGAAATGTAAGGAGCTAATAATCCAAGATGGGGCAGCTTGGTTAGGACATGTCACTAATTTCTGCATGTAATCCCAGGAGAACTCCATTTGGAATGGAGCAGGTGTCAAGAACCTCTGAGGAGTCCTTTTTCTTCAAATTCCCAAAGAAGCAGTACTTAACAAGAGAAGTGTTCTCACAGTGAACAGCTGTGTTCTCCAGGCAGAAAGTCTGCAATGTGGAATAGCTAAGCGAGGTGCAAACAATCATGAGGATACTGAATTACCCTTTGCCTCTCCTCTGTATGAGTGGCTCTGCCTCAGACTCGTCACTAACACAGTCTTCCTAGAAAGGCTCCCTTGCCCTGCTCCTGCATCACAGATTCCCCACTAACCTTTCTTAGTCGCCTCAGTGTCCTCTAAATCCTGGCATGGTACTCTGCACATGGAAATTAATAGATACTTGTCTAATTTTTGCCATAAAGAAAATTTCTGGTGCTCGCTTCAGCAGCACATATACTAAAAAATTGGAACGATACAGAGAAGATTAGCATGGCCCCTGCGCAAGGATGACATGCAAATTCATGGAAAAAAAAAAAAGAAATTTTCTGGTGCTGAGTGTAGTGTTGCAAACCTTTAATCCAAGCACTTGGGAGGCAGAGGCAGACAGATCTCTGGAGATTGAGACCAGCTTAGTCTTCTAGGCCAGTTAGGGCTACAGGGAGACCCTGTCTCAAAAAGATGAAAAAAGGAAAGAAAGAAATTTTCTGAACAAAGAAACTGTTTTCTCACAGGTGTGGTGGTGCATACATTTGACCAGCATAAAGGAGGCAGAGGCAGGCAGAGTTCTCTGTAAGAGGTCAGCATGATCTACATAACAAGTTCTAGGCTGAACTAGTTCTAGGACATTCAAAGCTACATATGATAAATAAATAGATTTCTCTCACTCTTGAAATTAAAAAGGCAAATGTTTAATGCTAGAGTTGAGAGAAAGCCTTATGATAGACACTGTCTATGAGCTTTGGAAGATCTTTACTTCTAAATGTTTATACTGTAAGCCAGGCAGGCATGGTGGAACTTGCCAGTAATTCCAGCACTTTAGAGTTAGAAGCAGGAAGACCCAGAGTTCAAGGTCATCCTTGGCTGTTACATAGTGAGTCTGAGGCCAGCCTAGGCTACATGAGAGCCTATCTTAAAAACCAAAAAATGTTTATACATTTTCCTGGGATTATTATAAATATTTTATGCTAAATTCTATTTATGTATTTTACTTGGCAGGTACTGAGTGAAGTGTTAGTGTGCAGGAGAATGTTAGCTAAGCCAGACTGGGCAGTAATGAAAGCCTTGTACTCAATAGTTAAGAAGCTCTCAGTGGTTAGGATTTTCAGGGTGAGTCCAGGTGCCTGTGTTAGGAAGGGAGAGTGATGCAAGAAGTACAGTCTCTAGCGAAGGGTGGAATTGTGGGACTGGGATTGATAAAAACGTGTATTATGTTAAAGATGGTTGTTTTGTGTGCATGGGTGGGTATGTGTGCTCCATGCATATGGAGGGCCGGGTAACAACTTGTGGGAGTTGGTTTTCTCCTTCCACAATGTGACTCTCAGTTTGGATGGCAAGCTCCTTTACCTGCTGAGCTATGTGGCAGGCCAAGGATGGAAGGATGGGATTTATAAACAAGGCAACAGTTTAGGCTTTGTTTGTTTGTTTGTTTTTTGTCTTTTGGAGAAAGGGTCTCCCTATAGCCCCAGCTGTCCTGGAACTCACTATGTAGACCAGGCTGGCCTTGAACTCACGGAGCTTCCCTGCCTCTGCCTCCGGAGTACTGGGATTAAAGTCATGTACCAGCACGCCCGGCACAACAGTATAGTTATTAAAATTAGAATAGTACCCTTAGAATATTGTTCAACCGTTCCAGGCCAGCTGGAGCTACAGGAAGACCCTGTCTCAAAAAGACCAAAAAAAAAAAAAAAAAGAATATTTTTCAGTGTGAGGCATTTGCCTGGAATACACGAGGCCTTGGATTTGAGCTCCAGCATTAAAAAAATAAAAATTAAAAAATATTTATTTAAAAATTTTTATGGTATGAGTGTTTTGCCTGCATGTATGTAAGTGCACTTATGTCATGCAATGCTTGCAGATGTAGGAAGAGGGTGTTGGATCCCCTGGAATTGGAGTTACAGATGGTTGTTAGCCACCATGTGGGTGCTGGAAACTGGGTCCTCTGCAAGAGCAGCCAGTGCTCTTAACCACTGAGTCAATCTCTCCAGCCCCCATTTTTTCTTTTTAGATAAGCTTTGTAGTTTCCACACTGGCATCCAATTTACCAGATAGGCAAGGATGACTTTGAACTTCTGATTCTTCTGCCTCCATATCCAGAGTGGAGTACTGAGATTGTTCCACAACATTCAGTGCCCGTGATCAAACTTGGAACTTCCTGTATTTTAGGCAGCCAACTGTGCCAACTTGAGTTACATCCCCAGTCCACCAGTCCACCCATCAGCTTTTGGAGACAAGGCTCAGCAGCCATGGGTAAGAAATATTTTTTTTTGTCTTTTTGAGACAGGGTCTCCCTGTAGCCCCAGCTGTCCTGGAACTCACTCTGTAGACCAGGCTGGCCTTGAACTCACAAAGATCCGCCTGCCTCTGCCTCCCAAGTGCTAGGATTAAAGGCGTGCGCCACCACGCCCGGCTAGAGAATGTTTAAAAAAGATACTGTATGCTGGGCGTGGTGGGCGCACGCCTTTAATCTAGCACTTGGGAGGCAGAGGCAGGCCGGATCTCTGAGTTCAAGCCAGCCTTGTCTACAGAGGTGAGTTCCAGGACAGCCTGTGGTTACAGGGAGACACTGTCTCAAAAAGACAAAAAAAAAAAAAAAAAAAAAAAAAAAAAGATACTGTATTATGATTGGACTTATGGATAGAGTAATTCTTTTAGGTCTTAGAAATGAATATTGGGGCTGGGCATGGTGCGCACACCTTTAATCCTAGGACTTGAGAGGCCAGAAGGCGGCAGATCTCTGTGAGTTTCAGGCCACCAGGTCTACTAATAGTTTTCTAGAACAGACGGACTATAGGGGAGACCCGTGTCCTCAAAAGAAAAAAGAAATGAATATTGGAGCTGCTTGTCTTCTGTGATCAGGATTGAGAGTCTCTAAGAAAGGATCAAATGGCCTCCGCTGTGGGGAGTAGGGATTGCAGACAGGCTTGGGAAGCCTGCAGCATGTCCCCTCTGACATGCATCGCAGATGTCCCCTCTGACATGCATCGCAGGCATCGCTAATTGAGTGTTCTGGTTTGGGTGTGGAATGTCCCCTAGAGGCTCATGTGTTTGGACACTTGGTCTCCCATAGTGGAGCTGTTTTACAAGGTTGTGACTTAGCAAGAGGAATTAGGACATTGAGGATGGGCCCTTGGGTGTAATTGTCCCTGACTGCTTCCTGTTGGTGTCAGCGACGTGTCCCACTTTGTACTTCCGTTGACACGGACCAAGCCACTCTCTCTATTGTGTCTTCCCCACCAAACACTGAAATACTCTGAAACTGTCACCCACATGGAGAGGGGTCACTCTTCTTTTTTAATTTTTTAAAAAATTTTTTTAAAATTTTATTTATTTTCGTATGTGTATGAATGTACTGTCTGCATGTAGGTCTGTGCACCCGTGTCATGGCGCAATGCAACAAAGGTCAGAAGTGGAACTGGAGTTCTCCTGGAATTGGAGTTACAGACGATTCTCAGCCGCCATGTGGGTGCTGGGGATCGAACCCGGGTCCTTTGCAAGAGCAGTCGGCACTCTCAACTGCTAGTCCATCTCTCCAAGGAATCCTTCTTTTTAAAAGTTGCTTCTTCAGGTATCTGTTCACAGTGAGGAGAAAAGTAGCTATTACAATAGACGAAGTGCTCTTTCCTAAGGAGCTTAGATAACTTTAGACTCTCACTCAAAACTCTCTAACAACACACCTGATCTAGCTAGCAATGAATCTATTTGCTATACTTCTGACCAATTAGGAAATAATAACAGTGACCATTTACTAAGTACCTAACATGTCTTATACTTGACTGTTTTAGATCTCACTTAATTCCTTATAAAAACTCTTAGAGACAGATTATTATTTCCCACTTTATAGATGCAGAAATTAAAGGTTAAGTAACCTTTCCAGATTCCTGCAGAAAGGAAATGACTACAGTTGTGATTAGAACTGACTACAGTCTGTGCTTTACTGGAAACAGCCCTTTTTCCAAACTGACTCTGAGACAACCTTTAGAGTGTTTGTTTGATCTGCACTCTAAACTTTCTCATGCTTTCGCTACACTTAACTATTTTGGGAAAGTTATTGTGGCTCCCAGGTTGCACAGAAATAAGATGACAGCTGACAGAGAAGATTAAGTGCAGAATCTTTGATGAAATTAATTTTCTCATTCAAACCTTCCTCCATATTGCTGGAAAGAACCTGAGATCCTGTGACAATGGGACACGGCCTGGAGAATCTTGGAAGGTTGCCCTATTTCTTTAAAGGTTCAAAAGCAGCCGGGCATGGTGGCGCATGCCTTTAATCCCAGCACTCTGGGAGGGGGCGCAGGCAGATCTCTGAGTTCAAGGCCAGCCTGGTCTACATAGCAAGTTCCCGGCCAGCTGGGACTAAAGGGAGACCCTGTCTCAAAAATGCCAAAAAAAAAAAAAAAAGAAAGATTCAAAAGAAAAATTTAGGGGTGTATATGTGGTTTGTGTGTGTGTGTGTATGTGTGTGTGTGTCTATGTGTCTATGAATGCCTGTGGAGGCCAGGAGAGGGTATCAGATTCCTTAGAACTGGAGTTCCAGGCAGTTGTGAGCTGCCTGATGTGTGTCTGGAAGACTGAACTTCAGCTCTTTCAAGAGCAGCCGGTGCTCTTCATTACCGAACCACCTCTCTGTCATAGTGGTGGCCTGTTCTTGGGTGGCTCCATGTACTGGGCCACTGTTACTTTAATTGTAAAACATTTCCTTTTCTCTCTCACCCTACCATTTCCTTTCTTCTTATTTAAAAACTCCCTTTGAAATTTCTTATCAGAAACTATCCTCTGGGTATATCAGTACCTGGACAATTGTTTAACTCGGTTTTGTACTTTGGTATATGCTGTGTGGACTTTGAGGACTCAATCAACCACTTTTATGGTCATTATTTTTACTTTCATGCTTATCTCAGGAAGGAATTTTTTTTTTTCAGCTTTTCGAGACAAGGTTTCCCTGAAGCCTCAGCTGGACTCAAACTCACTATATAGACCAGGCTGGTTTTGACCTCACAAAGATTTTTCTGCCTCTGCCTCCCGAGTGTTAGGATTAAAAGTGTGTGCCACCCTGCTTGACTACAGGAACGGATTTTTGAAGATAAAGAAGAGAGTAACAGGGCTGGAGAGATGGCCTAGCGGTTAAGAGCGCCGACCGCTCTTACAGAGGACCTGGGTTCAATCCCCAGCACCCACATGGCGACTGAGAACCGTCTGAAACTCCAATTCCAGGAGAACTCCAGTTCCAGGGGAATCCGAGACCCTCTTCTGACCTCCGCGGCATTGCATGACACGGGTGCACAGACCTGCATGCAGACAGTACATTCATACACATACAGAAATAAATAAAAAAAAAAAATAAAAAAAATAAAAATAAAAGCCTGTGTAAATAAAAAAATGTTAAAAAAGAAGAGAGTAACAATGTAAATACGTTTGTAATTTATGTAAGTTCTAGTTTTCACACATATATAATTACTTTATTTATTTATTTATTTATTTATTTATTTATTTATTTATGTCTTTTTGAGACAGAGTCTCCCTGCAGCCCCAGCTGTCCTGGAACTCCCTACGAAGACCAGGCTGGCCTTGAGCTCACAGAGATCCGCCTGCCTCTGCCTCCCAAGTGTACTTAATACTTTAAAAGAATTGAATGAAAATACCTTAACGATTGCAGAAGATGAGCTTTTTTCCCTTATGACCATGAAAGCAAGCACTATACTTCATATTTCAAGATGGAACGCTGAGATTCAGATGGATATCAACTGATACCTTGATGTTCTTTAAACATGCTGTAGAGGCTGGAGAGATGGCTCACCAGTTAAGAGCATGTTCTAGTCTTGCAGAGGATCCTTGGTCAGCAGCTGGCTCACAGCTACCTATAACTCCAGCTCCCAGGCATCTTACACGTCCGGAGACGCTGCCCCCATGTGTATAGACACACAGAGAGAATTAAAAACAATCTTTTAAAATGCTGTAAATTTAGGCAAAATGGTTTACTTTTCTTTGTTTATTTTCCCTTTGAGACAGGGTAGCCTCAGACTTTAGCACCTTCTTTTCTCTGACTCTCCAGTTCTGGTGTTGCTTTTAAGTTAATCAGTGTAAATAACCAGGAGCCCTGTGGACACTCTCTCATTCCACAGTCTTGGAGATTAGTGAGAAGGAACTTGATTGCTCATAGGAAAAGATACCAAGGAAAACACAGCCCAAACCCATCCCATGAGTAGAAAAACATGTTGATTTAGCCTGTAGTACAGTATAGTGATCCAATTCTTAGAAACAATAGTAATTAACCTGGGCATGATGACAGATGCATTTAATCTCAGCACTCCAGAGGCAGGTGGATCTCTGTGAGATCAAGGCCACCAGGGTCTACATAGCAAGTTCCAGGCTAGCTGGGACTATGGAAAACACTGTCTGTCTCACACACAAATAATAATAGTGATTATTCCTGGTCACTACTCACATAACTGAAGCCAGAGTGAAGAAAAGAGAAAGAAAGAAATTAAAAGAGGGAAGGAAAAAAAGATAAAAAGCAAGAGGATGGGAAGGGGAGTGTGCAACAGTGAGCTAGCCTGGACCTTCGCCGCCCTCCCATTGCTGTCCAGGCTCCCTGGAGGTAAGGAGCTCAGAATATCACCAAGCTCATGCTACCTCTCATTCTTAGTTAGTCCTCTAGGAAAACGAGGAAGGAGAAGAGGAAGAAGAGTATCAGTGCTTAACTTTCATCTTAAAACTAGTTCATGGTTCCTCTCTTAATGGCAGGTGATCTCACCTTAGGGAGACCATGCGGTCATCTTTACCAGCTCAGTCCTGTTCATACCCGTCTTCTAACATGCTCCTTATTGGCATGCCTTCCACCTTCCAAACTGTCCAGCTTTGGACCGATCTAAATGAAGCCCCCTGTGAGGCACAATGTTTTCTGGATATGGTTTGCAGATCCTCTTTTCCTCCTCTGCCATCCCAGTTCGCAGCTCCAGTTATGGGATTGTTCCATGGTGCCTGAACACAACTTGCTCTTTTACTCTCATTTTGATGACTTCTGTACTTCCTTAAGTTCCTATTATCATGTTTATAGTTCAGCTCTACCCAGCTGATATCTGTCTCCTTAGATTTAGTTCCTTGAGAATGGAGATGTCTTGGATTGTAGCTATACTCTCAGTGCTTTGCATCATACACACAAATTGTACATGTTCCCTGTAAGGGTTTTGTTTATTTTTTTGTTTCTTTCTTTTTGAGACAAAGTCTCACTGTATAGCCCTGGCTGGTCTAGAACTCACTATGCAGACCAGCCTCGAACTCACAGAGAGCCTCCGGTCTCTGCCTCCCAAGTGCTGGGATTAAAGGTGTGTACCACCATGCTTGAGATTTTTGCTATATAGTTCACACTGTCCTTGAATTCATATCCTCCTGCAACAGCTTCTTAAATTCTGGGATTACAGGTGTGGCCCTCACCTTTAATTTAAGTTTGATGAACACACCAATAAAGCATGTACATTATATATGTACTTGAATTAAACAGGAAAAAATAGATAAAACTGAAGTTAATAATTACATTAGGCTTTAAATTTTTAGATGATTTAATATTTTATGAAAAAGATTCCCTTCTAATATAACAAAACTACATATAAATTTTAAAAAAATATTTTAAGTATTTATTTTATTTTATTTATTTTTTGTCTTTTTAAGACAGGGTCTCCCTGTAGCCCCAGCTGTCCAGGAACTCACTCTGTAGACCAGGCTGGCCTTGAACTCACAGAGATACACCTGCCTCTGCCTCCCAAGTGCTAGAATTAAAGGTGTGTGCCACCATACCTGGCTTAAAGACAGTTCTTAGCCGCCATGTGGGTGCTGGGAATAAAACCCAGTCCTCCGGAAGAGCACTTGGCACTCTTAACCACTGAGCCATTTCTCCAGCCCATCATATAATAGATCTTAATCAAATGTAGAGCCCCTTCTCCATCTGTAGTCCCCCATATCCCCTCCCACTAGATTTCAGAGTTACCTGATGTGGGTGCTGGGAACCAAATTTGGGTCCTGTAGAAGAGCATCTGGTACTTTTTTTTTTTTTCAAGGGCCTACTTCTTTATTGAAACACTCTATCCAGCGTGAAATGGGGAAGTAAAACCAGAACTGCCTTCTCAGAGAAGAGTGTTGCTCTTTCTCAGCTGTACTGGTTTAGAATAGCACACACACAATCACACACAGACATTATCAGTTTGATCCCATTTGTTGCTTGCAACAGAAGTAGGACAATTAGCTTAGCCTTTACAATGAGAAATCACTGCTTGCAGCACTTTGATATGATATATTCATATACTATCTTGGGTGGATAGCAAAGAAAGGGCAGAGTGATTAAGGTCATGTGCCCAGGACACAGAGGAACACATCAGCCTGTACTTTTAACCACTGAACCATCTCCCTGTCTCCCTCCTTTTTAAAAGTTTTTTAAAAAATACTTCAATCTTGGCCAGGCGTGGTGGCACACGTCTTTAATCCTAGCACTTGGGAGGCAGAGGCAGGCAGATCTTTGTGAGTTCAAGGCCAGCCTGGTCTACAGAGTGAGTTCCAGGACAGCTGGGGCTACAGGGAGACCCTGTCTCAAAAAGACCCCCCAATAAATAAATAAATAAATAAATAAATAAATAAATAAATAAAAATAAAAATAGTTCAATCTTTGGTTACTGCCTCAAGGGTAGACTGTTATTTACTTGGAAAACAGCACATAGCTAGTGCTTGCCACTCAAACCACAGAGTTAACTTGTATTAGAGATGTAAAGCAACCGATACCTGTGGAAACTTAATTTTTTTTTTAAACTGAAGTTGAAAAGGAAAAAAATAGGTTACTGGTGGTGGTCCAGGTTGCAGAGCTGGGTTCTTTTGGCTAAGCAAACCTCAGAAGATACTGACAGCTTCATATACTGCTGAGGTCAAAGATGTCTGAGTCACTGTCCTTAAACAGATCCCTCATCATCCTCAGGATAAAGGGGTGCAGTGGTCCCTCTCAAGTTCCAACCATAGCTTTCAGACTGCCTCTCTAGTGGCATTCTATTCCCCAGTTCATTTTATCTTCTTGGAAGAGTGTAGATAAAACATGGAGTGCTGGGGAAAGATCCAGTACTTGTTGATTCATTGCCTCAAAAGAATGCTCTTATCAGAATCATCAAATTGTCCCTCACCTGGAAAAAGGTTAACATCACAAGTTAAAAAGAAAATGTTAGCAACCCAAGTGTCCCTGTTGGACTCAAACTACCACACTCACAAAAGAAACCAATGAGGGGCCACAGATTCATAGAAAATTTATTTAATTTGCTGGTACATCAGAACCCAATTAAGAAAACGCATCAAGGAAGCCAATTGTTGATGTGTCAGGGACACAACCCAATCCACCCAGGGATGAGCGCCCTTGACTGTCTGTTACAGAGAGCTTTTAAAGACAAAAACCACAAACTAGAAGAATTTGGTGACATCATACAAACACAATGCAAGCAGTGGTGACCTTTAAGCTGATTGTGTTTAGCAGCGTGAAGCTCCTTGGAGAGTAATGGGCTCTTCAGGGGGTGAGAAGCACTCCTACAGGGCTGGGAGAGTTCATCCTGACCTCAGGTAGCTGTGGGAGCTAGGAACTCAGGGTTGGGCTGTATTCTTGTGGTTAAGGCAGTCAAGGGAACCAGACCTGCTTCAACTGGAGAGTTGCTCCTGCATGGTTAACTCTTTCCTTTTGATTAACTCTTTCTGACCTGGTCCTAACATCCTTCAACTGACAAATGGACAGAGAAAATGTGGTACATCTACACGACGGAATTCTATGCAGCAGTGAAGAAAGATGACATCATGAACTTTGCAGGTAAATAGATGGAACTTGAAACCATTATGCTAAGTGAAGTAACACAGTCCCAGAAAAACAAATGACGAATGGTATCCCTCATTTGAGGATGCTAGCACCAAATCCATAGTTGAAAGGCAAGTTGAGAAAAGATAATATATTTCTTTTTATCTGAAGGCAGCTATGCTGTTATAATGTGAATTCCTTAACAGGCTCTAGAATTAACCGACCACGAGCTGGGTGTGGTGGTGCAAGCCTTTAATCCTAGCACTTGGGAGGCAGAGGCAGGCGGATCTTTGTGAGTTCAAGGCCAGCCTGGTCTACAATGTGAGTTCCAGGACAGCTGGGGCTACAGGGAGACCCCGTCTTGAAAAAGACCAAAAAAAAAAAAAAAAAAAAAGATTAACTGACCACTATTTTCAGACTTTGTAATTGTGGTATAGTATGAAGGTATGTATCATATATTAGAGTAATATAAAATTAAAAGAAAATGTGAATCTCCAAAACATATTTAGAATTAGCATACAGTTTATTTTCAAAGCCATAATTTTGGTATACATGTGATATATAGGCATATTTTGGAGCAATACAAATAAAAGGAACAAAAAAAAAAAAAAAAAAAAAAAACCTGACTGAAACAGTTAACCTCTGCCCAAACATAAACCTCTGCAGAGAAAAACTTTAAAAAGACTGAGAAAAAGATTGCAGGAACATGGGCTGGAGAAGATGGCCTAACAGTTAAAGAGCCTGACTGCTCTTGCAGAGTGACGGTTTATCCCCAGCACCAACACTGTGGTGAGAACCACCGTAAACTCCATTCCATGGAGAACATTCAGTTCCAGGGAATCGACACCTCTTCTGACACTCTGCAAGTATTGCACGACACGGGTTGCACACAAACATACATGCAGACGGTACATTCATACACATAAATAAATAAATAAATGAAAACAAAAAAAAATTTTAAAAAGATGCAAGACATGTATGGCAGAATGCATGAACTGGGGTAGGATGGGGGGCATGGAAAGGGAGTGTGTCTAATTTGGAACGAAGAAAGTTCAGATCAAAACCAATAAAATATTTATTAATTAAAACATTAAATTGGGGCTGGAGAGATGCCGAGTAGTGTTAAGAGCGCTCAGACCGTTTGCACAGGACCCGGTTCGATCCAGCCGACCCACATGGCGCTGAGGAGACCGTCTGAAACTCCAACTCCAGGAGGAACTCAACTCCAGAGGGAGTCCGAAGCCCTACTGTTTCCGGGGGTGACGGGTCGCGGGTGGGCAGGGTGGGCATCGACACGGGCAGCTTCAACAGAGCAGTGTAGGGGGGGGGGGGGGGATTGCGGGGGGGTAGGGGAGGGTGACAGTGGTGTGTCGTACGATGAACAAAGTAAGAATTAAAAAAAAAAAACATTTATGGTACGTGAAAAATGTGTAGTTATATAAGACAACCATCAGAGGTGAGGAATATAAAAAAGCATACCAACCGTGTAGCAGGTTCTGTGTATTATCTCCTCACATTTATTTACTGTAATATAATTATCACAGCATCTCTTCGGTTACACCACTCAATATTTAGTGAATACAAGAAGCTAGATTTGAACTCAGATCCAGTGGTCTACCAGGTGGGTGCGACCTTGTAGGATGTGGTGGTGAGATGGTGGGCCGTTAGTGGTGGGTCTGCCACAGGAAATGGCACTGGGGAAAAGTTCCCAGTGTCAGTCTTTGCAGCATTAAGGAATTTCAAGCAGGACAAAGAGTGACATTGTTCTGGGCTAGAGTGTGTTTCTGAAAATTAGATGTAGAAACTCTTGAGGGATGAAATTTTTGCTTCCAGTAGAAGGGAAGATTGGGGGAGCTAGGCAAGGTGGCGCAAACCTACAATACTTCACCGGTGGGAGCACTGAAGCAGGGGGGGGGGGGGTGTCAACCAAGGTTTCAGGGCGCCTGGGCTATATGAGTTTCAGGACATCCTGGGCTACATAGTTTTCTAGACACTGGGCTAACAAAATAGCCGTTTTCAATTAAACAAACAACAAATAAACAGGAAGACTGGGGCTCTGTTTTCAGGTGGTGCGGGCTGCTGGGCCGTAGCGGATGCACAAAGCTCTGGCTTTGATCTCCAGCACCATGTAGACTACAGGTAATAGTACTGTATTAGTCACTTTTCTGTTGCTGTGATACAAACACCATGACCAAGGAACTTATAAAAGGAAGAGTTTGGGGCTGGAGAGATGGCTAGCGGTTAGACGCCGACCGCCTCTTACAGAGGACCTGGGTCGATCCAGCACCCACGTGGCGGCCGAGAACGTCTGAGACTCCAAGTTTTCCGAGGAGAACTCCAGTTCCAGGCGGAATCTGACACCCTCTTTCTGACTCTGCTGGCACTGCAACGACACGGGGTGCACAAACTTGCATGAGACAGTACATTCATACAACAACAGAAATAAATAAAATTAATAAAAAAAATTAAAAAAAAAAAAGGAGAGTTTATTTGAGGTTACAACTGACAGGTTCTAGGGAATTAGAGTCCATTTGGCAGGAGGCATGGCGGCTGGAGCTGAGGCATGCAGAGGTCACATCTCGCAATGAAGCACAGGAAACCAAGAGGAGAGACTGGAGACCGCGAGGCTTGTTAAAACTCACGAAGCCTGCCCAACTACGCAATCTCTAGCATGGCCACACCTTCTAAGACTCCAAAACAGTGCAGCAACTGGAGACAAATGTCTTGAATACATTACAGCTTATGGGGACACTCATTCAAAACAACAAGTACCATCTGTAATCCAAGGGAGATAGAGTCAGAAGTTGATGGTTATCAGCTACTATGTGAGATTAGGAGGTTACATAGTGAGTTCCAGACCCAGTCTCAAAAAGAAAAAAGAAGAGAAAGAAAGACGAAAGAAGAAAGAACAAGAAAGAAAGAAGAAAGAAAGAAAGAAAGAAAGGCTAAATGGCTCAATGGTTGGTTCCCAGCACCCATATGGCTGTAACTCCACTTCTATGAAGTCCAACACTGTCTTCTGACCTCTGTGGGCATTGCTATGATGGGTTGCCATATATAATGCAGGCAATAACTCATGCACATGAAATAAAAATAACTAAGTTTTTTTTTAATTTTATTTATTTATTTATTTATTTTTATGTGTATGAATGTCTGTCCTGATGTAGGTTTGTGCACCCGTGTCATGCAATGGCCGAGGAGGTCAGAAGAGGTGTGGATTCCCTGGAATGGAGTTAAAGATGGTTTCTTAGTTGGCCATGTGGGTGCGGGGATTGAACCCGGGTCTCTGCAAGAGAAGTTTGGCACTCTGTAATACTGCTAGGCCATCTCTCAGCCCTCTAACTAAGAAATTTAAAATAATTATTGAGATGCGCTCTTGTCAGTGGTGACAGGTATTTTTTAATTTCAGTAACTTATTCAGCTGTACTCAAGACTTTTGCCTTATTTTTTTTTTCAGCTTTTTTTTTTCTTTTTCTTTTTTGTCTTTTTGAGACAGGATCTCCCTGTAGCCCCAGCTGTCCTGGAACTCGCTCTGTAGACCAGGCTGGCCTTGAACTCACAAAGCTCCACCTGCCTCTGCCTCCTGAGTGCTAGGATTAAAGGTGTGTGCCACCATGCCTGGCTCAACTTTTGCATTTTTCAAAAAAAGGGGCAGAGGATATTCTAAGTCTACAAAAGTTAAGCAAGTTTTATATGTGATATATCTATATCTATATCTATATATATCTATATATCTATATATCTATATATCTATGAGAGTAATGATAATGGACTAATTGGCTATGTTTTCTCCAGAGGTAAGTTTCTCTCTCTCTCTCTTTTTTTTTTTTTTTTTTTTGAGACAGGGTCTCCCTTTAGTCCCAGCTGGCCTGGAGCTCGCTATGCATACCAGGCTGGCCTTGAACTCACAGAGATCCACTGGCCTCTGAGTGCTGGGATTATAGGTGTGCCCCACCATGCCACCACGCCACCAAGCCTGGCCTAAGGTGGTTCTTAGCTGCCATGTGGGTGCTGGGAATGGAACCTGGGTCCTCTGCAAGAGCAGTCAGTGCTCTTAACCACTGAGCCATCTCTGTAGCCCAGTTTTTCTATTTTCATTTGCTTAGTAGTAAATGGTTGACCTTCTAACTTATAACTTTTGATCTTTCCCACCCCATGGTAAAAAAAAACAAAGTTTTATTCCTTTTTGTTCCTGAATTTTAAAACAAGAATTATTTATTTACTTATTTATTTATTTATGGGGTGTTCATGTGGGGGCAGAGGACAATTTGCTGGAATTCGTTCTTCTTTCTATCCTGTGGGTCACAGGGATCCACCTAAAGGCTTTGTGGAAAGTGCCTTTATACTCTGAACCATCTCACTGACCCCTAAAACAAGTTCCTGACACCACAGAGCCTGCCAGCAACCCTGTGACTATCTTACCTTTATTTGCATAATCTAAGAGTGATTATGCAAATAATTGTCTTGCCTTCCCTCAGGTTTATCTGGAACAAATGAATCCATACACGTTTAGGGCTAAGAACAAAGCATTTATAGACTTCAGAAAATCAACATGAAAAAGAAATAGCTCTCCTTGCTGTTAAAGAGAAAGTCGTGTTCCATAGCCATAATATTCAACCAGAACTCAATCCTTCTTCTTTGATGTTCTAGTTTGTCTTCAATTGCTGTGACAAAACACGCTGACCATTATCAACTTGGGGAGGAAAGGGTTTATTCAGATCACATCTCCTGGGTTACAGTTCATCACTCAGGGAGCCCAAGGTAGGAACTCAGGGCAGGAACCTGGAGGCAGGAGCTGAAGCACAGGCCATGGAGGAATGCTGCTTACTGGCTTGCTCCCCGCCAGCCTATGTTCAACCTACCATCTGAAATAATACACAACAACCTACGCAGGGGTGGCACCACCCACAATAGGCTGGGCCCTCCCACATCGTTCAACAATTAAGGCAATATTCCACAGACATGGCCACGGGCCAGTCCAATGGAGCCAGCTCCCTATGGTCAGGTCGGGAGAGTGTAAAGACATTCATGAAGCATCGGCATCATGGCCAGGGAAATCAAAGGATGCCCTGGTACCCACAGTGGGCCTTACAAGGAACACGTTAGTGGGTTTAAATATATATTTTATTATTTTTATTTATGTGTATAAGTGTATTGCTTGCATGTTTGTAAGTGCACCCATGTCATGCAAGGCCCAGGGAGGTCAAGAGAGGGTGTTGGATACCCCAGAACTGGAGTTACAGGTGATTGTTAGCTACCATGTGGGTGGTAGAAACTGAGCCTAGGTCCTCTGCAAGAGTGGCCAGTACTCTTAACCACTGTGTCATCCCTCCAGCCCCAAGCTAGTGGGTTTAATATAACATAAATACCAAACTTTTCTTTTAAATTTAATTTACTGAAGGGCTAGAGAGATGGCTCAGCAGTTAAGTGCACTGGCTGCTCTTGTAGAAAACTTGAGTGAGGGCACATCTTTAATCCTAGCACTTGAGAGGCAGAGGCAGGTGGATCTTTGTGAGTTCAAGGCCAGCCTGGTCTACAGAGTGAGTTCCAGGACAGCCAGAGCTACAGGGAGACCGTGTCTCAAAAAGACCACGAAAAAAAAAAAAAAAAGAAAAAAGAAAAAAAGAGAAAACCTGAGTTTAGTTCCCAACACCCAGGTTGGGTGGCTCACAATGTCCTGTAGCTCCAGTTCCAGGGGATCCCACATCCTCTTCTAGTTTCCAAAGGTACCTTCAGCCACATGACACATATACATTACTCAGGCATGCACAAACACATAAAAATAAAATAAGTAAATCTTTAAAAAATTAGGGCTGGAGGGATGGCCTAGCGGTTAAGAGCGACGACCGCTCTTGCAGAGGACCCGGGTTCGATCCCCAGCACCCACATGGCGGCTGAGAACCGTCTGTGACTCCGGTTCCAGGAGAACTCCAGTTCCAGGGGAATCCGAGACCGTCTTCTGACCTCCGTGGCATCGCACGACACGGGTTCGCAGACCTGCATGCAGACAATACATTCATACACATAAAAATAAATAAATAAATAAAAAAAAAAAAAAAAATTAACTTAGGGCTGGAGAGATGGCTCAGCTATTAAGAGCACTCAATGTTCTTGCAAAAGATCTGGGTTTGAGTCCCAGTAATCACATGGTGGCTAACAAATGTTTATAACTCCAGTTCCAGGGGATCCGATGCTCTCTTCTTACCTCCATGGATACTGGACCATGCAGGTGCACTTGCAAACATGCACCCAATGCATTCATACACACAAAATAAAAATAAAGTAAAAGAATTTTTAAAAAATTATCTTATTTAGCCGGGCGTGGTGGCGCACGCCTTTAATCCTAGCACTTGGGAGGCAGAGGCAGGCGGATCTTTGTGAGTTCAAGGCCAGCCTGGTCTACAATGTGAGTTCCAGGACAGCTGGGGCTACGGGGAGACCCTGTCTCGAAAAGACCAAAAAAAAAAAAAATATCTTATTTAAAATATAAAATGGAAAAAAATAAAATGGGAAAAGTTCTTGGCAGAGCAAGGGAGTCCCCTAAATTCACCTTTCCAAGTGCAGCTTCACACATTCAGAACCTGTATTATTTCTCTGTTTCTATGAACTTCAGCCTAATTTGATTCATTTATTTTAATTCCGTTCCTTCAATATGTACTTTTGAAAACTTTCAAGCCTAGAAGGAAGTTTAAAGATAATTGGTATAGAGAGCCCAATACTAGGGCTGGAGAGATGGCTCATCAGTTAAGAGAGTATACTGCTCTTGGGGGCTGGCGAGATGGCCTAGCGGTTGAGAGCGCCAAAAGCTCTTGCAGAGGACCCGGGTTCGATCCCCAGCACCCACATGGCGGCTGAGAAGTGTCTGTAACTCCAATTCCAGGAGAACTCCAGTTCCGGGGGAATCCGACGCCCTCTTCTGACCTCTGAGGCATTGCACGACACGAGTGCACAGACCTTCACGTAGACAGTACAGTCAAATAAATAAATAAATAAATAAATAAATAAATAAATAAATAAAGTATACTGCTCTTGCAGAGGACCCGATGGTGGTTCCCATGTCCGGCAGCTAGGCAACTATAACTCCAATTCCAGGGTGATCAACACCTCTGAGCCCTGTAAGCCCTTACACTTATGTGCACATAGCCACACCTAGACACAGACACAACTAAACAAACTTGCTTACCTGGAACCACCAGCTGTTAACTATTGCCACATCTATACATGCTCCTACAATGCCTTTTTGTGTCAGTGTGTGTGCATGAGTGTGTGTGTGTGTGTGTATGTGTGGTCAGAGGTTGATGTTGGGTGTCTTCTATTGTTCTCGCTCTCCACTTTAGTTTTTGAGATAGTCTTTCCCTGAACCTAGAGATTACCATTTCAGCTAGACTGGTTGGCCAGTGAGTTCCTGGGATCCCCCATCTTGGCCTCAGTGCTGGGGTTCCAGACAGAGGCTTCTGCACCTGGCTTTTATATTTGTCCTGGGACCCAAACTGAAGTCCTTATAGTTATATAGCAAGCACTTTACCCTAACCAATGCATTTAAAGATTTATTTATGTATATGTGTGTGTCTGCTTGAGTTTATGTGCACTGTGTGAATTAAGGAGCCCTTGGAAGGCAGAGGACATCAGATCAGGTGGGTGCTAGGAATGAAATCTGGATCCTCTGCAAGAACAGCAAATGCTCTTAACCACTGAGCCATCTCTCCAGGCATGCCAACAGTTCATAGTCAAACTTCTCTGATACTTAACTAATTTCTTTATCTATCTATCTATCTATCTATCTATCTATCTATCTATCTATCTATCATCTCTCTGTCTGTCTGTCTGTCTAGTCTAACTAGCTATGCATAAACCAGTGCATTCAATGCCTACAGAGCCCAAAGAGCGAGAACAGATCCCCAGGAGCTGGAATTACAGATAGTTCATTAGCTGCCATGTGGGTTCTGAGAACTGAACCCAGATCCTCTGCAAAAGCAGTAAATGTTCTCAACTGTTGGGGTAGTTCTCTATCCCCTTTAATTGGTATTTTAATGCACTAAATCCATTCGAAGGCCACACATTGCATTGAAAACTCATGTATAGCCGGGCGTGGTGGTGCACGTCTTTAATCCTAGCACTTGGGAGGCAGAGGCAGGCGGATCTTTGTGAGTTCAAGGCCAGCCTGGTCTACAGAACGAGTTCCAGGACAGCTGGGACCACAGGGAGACCCTGTCTCAAAAAGACCAAAAAAAATATATATATATATATTGTAAATGCCCTTGGTGTGTCAATTCCAGTAGGTAGGTGGTGAGTCCAGACAAGCTTGGGCTACAAAGTGAGATCCTGTCTCAAAGCAAACAAACAAAATTATATTGGAACCTGGAAATTTCATTACTTTTTTTTTAATAAACAAGTTTATTTGTAAATTTAGTAAACGTAAATAATTGACCTAGAAACTTCAATTGGATAAATTTAGAAACCACCTGGAAGGCCGTCTCTATAAAAGGAATTTCCCAGGACAGTCACCAGAAGTAACCCGACCATCTTAATTGGCAGAAGTCCAGTAAGTTGGAGCCGGGCTCCTTCCTCCCCAACAAATATACATTAAATTCCACAAGGAAAAGAAAAGAACCTTGTATTGTTTCTTCTTCTTCTTCTTTTTTTCTTTTTCTTTTTGAGACAGGGTCTCCCTATAGCCCCAGCTAGCCTGGAACTCACTCTGTAGACCAGGCTAGTCTTGAACTCACATAGATCCATCTGCCTCTGCCTTCTGAGTGCTAGGATTAAAGGCGTGTGCCCAGTTTAAAGATGGTTCTTAGCCACCATGTGGATGCTGAGAATAGAACCCGGGTCCTCTGCAAGAGCGGTCAGAGCTCTTAACCTCTGAGCCATCTCTCTAACCCCATATTGTTTCTTCTTAAAGACTGAAAAAAAAACAGTAACTCATCCTAGTTATAAGACTAAACAACACAATGAAAATCTGCACTAACTAGATTAGTTACAGATTCTGGTGTGAATAACTTATTTATCCTAGAGCCTTTATAAATAAAACCCCCATTAGTGTAGGCATTATCAGCTAGAGGGTTAGTTAACGTGGTAGAATGAGGATTTATGCAGGGTTAATACAAATAGCATTTCTCTACTATGAGAACAAATGCAGTCTAGTTAGGAGAAAAGCCAACTGGACTAAATTACACACACCTTAATGACAAGACTCCTCAGCACTTGTGAATGTAAAACATTTAATTTAAAAATGTTGACTCGGGGCTGGAGAGATGGCTCAGTGGTTAAGAGTACTGACTGCTCTTGCAGAGGACCTGAGTTCCATTCCCAGCACCCACACAGCGGCTAAGAACTGTCTTTAAACTGGCACATGCCTTTAATCCTAATCCTAGCACTTGGGAGGCAGAGGCAGGTGGATCTCTGTGAGTTCAAGGCCAGCCTGGTCTACAGAGTGAGTTCCAGGCCAGCTGGGGCTATAGTGAGACCCTGTGTTAAGAAAAAAAAATATGTTTACACTACAATATATAAGCCGGGCATGGTGGTGCATGCCTTTAATCCTAGCACTTGGGAGGCAGAGGCAGGCGGATCTCTGTGAGTTCAAGGCCAGTTTGGACTACAGAACAAGTTCCAGGACAGCCAGAGCTACAGGGAGACACTGTCTCAAAAAGACAAAAAAAAAAAAAGTTTCAGAAGTTAAGGAACAGTGCCATGTTTAAATGTAAAATGTCCCCCAGCCAGGCGTGGTGGTGCACGCCTTTAATCCTAGCACTAGCTATCAAAATACACACCACTAAGGTATTCTATAGCTGCCAGGTTTACTGACAGTGATGTATGGTCAGACTTAATAGCCCCATTTGTGAAACACTTGGATCAAGTCATAACCAGTGTTATTGCAAAAGGACCCTGTACACTTTTCTCAATTCTAGTACCTTAATAGTTACCCAACAAGTCATTAACATACAGGAAGATGCATCGTGAGAAGCAAGAAACATCACCCATCCCTTCTGCATATCAGCAACTTGTCACTCCCGAGCCACAGCGCTCACATCACTGAGGTCTGTGAACAGTCACTTTTCCCATTCATCCTGAGTCAAAGATGGGATGACTTAAGTACAAATGCAGGATATTATAAACAATATCTTACAAACAAGTCACAAACTAAACCAAAGTATTTTACAGAATTTATTACAAATGCCATAAAAACCGCCTTCACTTAAGCTCTCTCTTCCCGTATCCGGGGAGAGCCAACTGAATGTCTTTGCTCATGATGGTGACTCTCTTGGCATGGATGGCACACAGATTAGTGTCTTCAAACAGACCCACCAGGTATGCTTCACTGGCCTCCTGAAGCGCCCCGATGGCTGCACTTTGAAACCTCAAGTCGGTTTTGAAATCCTGGGAGATCTCTCGCACCAACCTCTGGAAAGGCAGCTTCCGGATCAGCAGCTCAGCGGACTTCTGGTAAGGACGGATCTCCTGCAGAGCCACGGTCCCGGACCTGCAGCGGTGCGGCTTCTTCTCCCCGCCGGTAGAGGGAGCGCTCTTCCGGGCGGCCTTCGTGGCCAGCTGCTTGCGGGGGGCCTTCTCCCCGGTGGACTTGTGAGCCGTCTGCTTCGTTCGGGCCATTTTCTCTCACCCAAAGCCGAAGCCGAAGTCGTAGGCCGTTCTCTTACCGCCGCGCCGCCGTTGGTGCCCCTAGAACAACCGCAATCGCCGCAGAACTCGACGCTCGCCTAACGAACCACCAAACCGCTCTGCCTTCATTTCCATTTTAAACTTAAATTCTATTTATTATTAGTGTGTGTGTAGTGTGTGCACATGCATGCATTGGAAGACAGAGAACGACTCTGTGAAGTTGGTTCTCTCCTTCCATATCTATGTAGGGGTCAAACTCAGGTTTTCAGACTGTCAAGACTGAAAGCCTTGACTCACAGAGACGTCCCAGCTCGGGATTTCATTAGCTTTGGAAATACTCCAGTATCATTCCTTAGATAATTTTCTCCCTTGCACGGTTTCTGCTTTCTCCGGAATGACAGTTTAGGTGTTGTGACTTTTGAGTGGATTCTACGGCTCTTACCTTTTCTTTCTTAATCTCCATTTTCTACTTTATGGAAAATTTCTTTAGGAATTTGCTGTGAAAACCGTTTCAGGAGTTAGGTTTTTTGTTTTCTGAGTCGTCTTTTTTATTGTATCCACTTCTTGTTTTATGAATATATTTCCCGTCTGCATGGCTGTGCCCTTGTCTCTGTCCATGCACCGCACTCGGAGCCTCAGCTCCATCCCAGCATGCAGTCATCACTCATCTCCTACCTATTTTCTGTCGTCCAGAATTTTGCTAAAACCTCTCCCCCTCTGATGAACTCTCTTGCTCTTCTTCTTATGGGTTATTATTTTATTGTCACTTTAGTGGAGTCTTGGGAAGGGGAAAAAAAAAAAAGGCGATAAATGCACATACTGGGACTGTCTGCTTATTTGAAAAGTGGGTTAAAATTTTCCCCCTGTTAGGCCGGGTATGGTGGCGCATGCCTTGAATCCTACCACTTGGGAGGCAGAGGCAGGCGGATCTTGTGAGTTCAAGGCCAGCCTGGTCTACAGAGCGAATTCCAGGACAGCTGGGGCTACAGGGAGACCCTATCTCAAAAAGACCAAAAAAAAAAAAAAAAAAAAAAAAAAAAAAAAAAAGAAGTGAGTGCTCTTTCCAGCAATGGTGGGCCTCACGCAGTTTAATCCCAGCACTTGGGAAGGCAGAAGCAAGGGCAGATCTCTGTGAGTTCAAGGCCAGCCCTGGTCTATAGCAAGTGAGTTCCAGGCCATCTAAGACTACAGGGAGAACTAACTTGTCTCAACACCAAACCCCCCCCCCCCAAAAAGAAAAAAAAAGAAGTTGATGCTCTGATTATGGAGTCGGTAACTCTGGAACGGTTAAAATTTCTACATAGTAATCCATTATAAAAATATTTAAATGACTGGTGAAATGGTGTGGGAGGTAATCTTCACATTTAGAAGGCCGGTGAATGTTTTTTTTTTTTTGAGATGGGATCTCCCTTTAGTCCCAGCTGGCCTGGGGCTCGCACTGTAGGTCAGGCTGTACTTACGCACAGAGATCCACCTGCCACTTCCTCCCCAGTGCTGGGATTAAAGGCATGTGCCACCATGCCCAGCACTAAAGATGGTTCTTAGCCACCATGTGGGTGCTGAGAATCCACCCAGGTCTTCTGCAAAAGCAGTCAGTGCTTTTAACTGCTGTGAGCCATCTCTCCAGCCCCAGCCAGGCTACTTATTTACAATTGGGAATAAGACAGTCAAATACTGAAGTTCTACAAAAAGTAGAACGGTAATTAGTTCCAGTTAGTTAAAACAAAAGCTTGCCCGGCGTGGTGGCGCACGCCTTTAATCCAGCACTAGCACTTGGGCGGCAGAGGCCGGTGGATCTTGGGAGTTCAAGGCCAGCCTGGTCTAGCAGAGTGAGGTCACACCCCCAGGACAGCTGGGACTACAAGGAACCCTGTCTCTAAAAATACCCAACAAAAAAAAAAAAAAAAAAAAAAAAAGATTGTTTGTTTTTTTTGTTCATTCAGTTGACAGGCTCCTGTGCTTGTTAATCTTTGATTTCCTCCAAACTTCTACCACCTGAGAGAAGACAGCTGCCTACAGCAGGCCCCTCCTAACACACTAGTCACTCACAAAGAATGTCCCCTTTGAGCCACCGTGATACTACTAGTTACTCCCACAGATTCCTCAGGATTGGCTGGGACTGCAAATAAAACACTGTTTGCCTGTAATCGAGTTGATAAGCTACAATATAAATGAATGCGGCCACCTGCTCCGGCTGTAACATGCGGCACCCGCTCTCCTCCCGAAAGGCTTTCCTGCAAGAACCTGGAAAGCACACAGTACCTGGCTAAAAGAAAAGGTCTTTAAGGAAGAAAAAGCCTACAATGGGTCTGCTGAGCTCGAAAAATCCAAAAGCCAACATTCTTCTTTTGGGACTGGATTCAGCTGGAAAATCGACTCTCCTGTATAGGTTAAAGTTTGCTGAGACTCTTAGCACAATTCCAACGATCGGCTTCAACGTGGAGATGATCCAGCTGGAGGACAACCTTGCACTCACGGTCTGGGATGTTGGAGGACAGGAGAAGATGAGAACCGTCTGGGGCTGCTACTGTGAGAATGCCGATGGGCTGCTCTACGTGGTGGACTGTGCTGACCGCCTGCAGAGGCTCGAGGACTCCCGGAAAGAGTTCAAGCACATCTTGAAGAATGAACACATGCAGAACGTGCCCGTTGTTGTGTTAGCCAACAAGCAAGACGTGCCCGGAGCTCTGAGCGCCGAGGACATCACCAGGATGTTCAAGGTGAAGAAGCTCTGCAGCGACCGGAACTGGTATGTGCAACCCTGCTGCGCCATCACCGGAGACGGACTGGCAGAGGGATTCAGGAAATTAACTGCATTTGTGAAAAGCCACATGAAGACGAGGGGGACCTTAGCATTCTTCAGGCAGAAGTGACGCTGTGGGAATGGCCCTGCCTCGTGAGAGACACTGATGTAGTGGAAATGGAAATTCTTCCCTCCCCTCAACTCCCCAACTTCCCTCTCCCCATGTAAAGTGAAAAAAGTAAGTTACTGAGTTTGCAAACTCCCAGAGATGTAATTTCATTTTGTTCAGTGAAAGAACTCTAAGGCAAACGTATTATAGGGTAATGGTGGTCAAGAAGGAAGAATCTGTAATATTCTGCAAAATATTAACATGTTGGATGATTCCCGAGTTATATTTAAAACCAGATAAGTGATTATTAATTTTATGTGACAACTAGAATAAAGTCTACATAGCTGTCTTCTAATACAGTAAGAATTCTTTCAGATTGTTTCCAGCTCTTGCAGGTCTTGAATTTCTACCATGGTTCTGAGCTGAAGGTTGAAAAAAAAAAATGAATCTTAAATTATGGAGAGAAAATATTTTGTAAATCCTTGTTTTCTAAACTGAACCTTCTCTCTTTCTGAATTTCAATTAGCTTCTTGAAATCTATTGCTAGGAATTTCCTCCAGAGAGTCTACACCAGAGAACTTCAGGTTATTTGCTCAGAGGCGTGTCCGGCTGGAAACACAAGTCTCTACACCTTAAAATTCTGGGAATTAATGCAGAAGCTTCTAGTTTAGGGCCAGCTCTAAAACTAAGGGCTCAGCTCTCTAAGCTGCAGCCCCAGCACCCGCTGCAGTGGAACTCAGGTCCGCAGCCTCATTACCTAAGAGCACAGGTAGAGCTCTTGGTACTGATCAAGCAGGAAGCCAACATGGACTTTGCTCCTAGGTAGCTTGCAGGTCACTGGGCGAAGTGACATGAAGCTGGCCGTGGGAGCAGGGCGGTATGGCTGCATGTCATTACGTGGGAGCCGCCAGGGTGAACAGGAAATGCCTTATGCAAGAGATGGAATCTGAGAGGTGCCTAACTTCTGGGGATCCCACGGAGGTGCAGGTTAGTCAGGGAAAGTTCTCATCACTAGGATGACCAAGGGAAGGGGGGGGCGATGAGTGAGGGGCAAAGGAGCAGAAGGTGGAGTTGGAATCCCCCATGGGGAGAGGCCGGGAACTTCCGGAGAGGCCCTGGTACTAACACTCTTTCCTCTTCTCCACCCCAGCAAGGCTCCTCTGGGCTGGAAGCAGGCCTGTGGGCTCCACCGCAGCCTTTGGGGCTTCAAGTCCTAAGATGATAGAGGAAAATAAAGGTGCAATAAATCAAGGGTGCTGGCTGCTGTGTTCCTTTTACGTTTTTTCTTTTTGCTCTGTAGCTATGATTTGCTCAGCAAAGATCCTTCTCTGCTACATAGTATATATAATTCAAGTAATGAAGACACATATATCAGTGACTGTTGGTTTCCTTCTGTGTACCAGGCATAGAGATAGACACTTTCATATATCTTCTCATTTAATGTCCCCACCTGCCTGGAGGAAGAAATAGGCATTATTATCTCACTTTACAGATGGGAGTGTTGAGACCCAATAAGGGTAAATTACAGCTTGCACAATAAGTATTGTGGTATTTAAAAATTATTTTTCTCTTATTTATTTTGTGTGTTTGTGTGTCTGTGTGTGTATCTGTACACACAAGACCTTCTCTTTCTACCATGTGGGTCCTGGGGATTGAATTTAGGTTGTCAGTCTTAGCAGCAAGCCCCTATATCCACTGAAACAGCTTGCCAGCCTCACTACTTAACTGAGGAATTAACAGAGCCAAGCTCTGAACTCAAGTGTATCTGGCTGTAAGCAAGGCTTATTACCATATTGTTTACAGATAAGATACGTTTTCTGTCTTCAGTGAGCTTCCAATACACAAAAGCTGGGGCCGAGGGCATAACTTACTGGTAGAGTATCTTTCCCAGAATCCAGGAGGTCTGGGTTTGACCCCAGGACCAGAGGCAAAAAAAAATCTAGGCCAACATATACTGATTTTATAACAAGAAAGCTCTTAGAAAAAAAAAAAAATAAGCCAACCAGATGAGATTAAGCACATTAACAGAGATAATAGAAACACACAGAAGGCTGGGCGTGGTGGCACACGCCTTTAATCCTAGCACTTGGGAAGCAGAGGCAGGTGGATCTTTGTGAGTTCAAGGCCAGCCTGGTGTACAGAGTGAGTTCCAGGACAGCTGGGGCTACAGGGAGACCCTGTCTCAAAAAGACCAAACAAACAAACAAACAAACAAAAAAACACACACACACAGAAGGACTTGGTTTATGATTTTAGAAGATTTTGGGAAAGTGGTGATGTTAAATGTTCAGACTAGAGTTTTTCCCTAAGTTTCACAAATATATATCTTCCTTTATAATATCCTTCTGTGTTTTTTAAATGTGTGTGTGTGAGTGCCATGTAAGTACAGGTGCCCTAGGAGACCAGAAGAGGGAGTCAGATTTCCTGGGCAGCAGATTCTGAGTTAGAGGAGATTGTGAGCTGCAAGACATGGGTGCTGGGAGCTGAACCTGGGTCCTCTCTAAGACCAGTCAGTGCTCTTATCCACTGAGCCATCTCTCTAGCTTGCTTATTATTTATTTATTTATTTATTTATTTATTTATTTATTTATTTATTTATTTATCTTTTTGAGACAGGGTCTCCCTTTAGTTCTAGCTGGCCTGGAGCTCGCTCTATAGTCCAGGCTGGCTTTGAACTCACAGAGATCTGCCTGCTTCTGCCTCCCAAGTGCTAGTGCTGGGATTAAAGGCATGCACAAAAAAAAAAATAAAATAAAAAAGGTTTATGCCGTCATACCTGGCTTAATTTTTTTTTTTTTTTTTTTTTAAATATATTTTTTTTATTTGTTTTTATTTGTGTTTTTGGAAGACAGGTCCTCCTATAGCCCCAGCTAGCCTGAAACTCTTTGTAAACCAGGCTGGCCATGTAGACCAGGGTGGCCTTAATCTCAGCAAATTAGTACACCTGCCTCGGGCCTCCAGAGGGCGGGTGAAAGGAATGCAACATGCACATCTGGCGTGTCTTCTGTTCTTCAGAAATATTAGTTGTTAAGTAATGTGTGAATATTACAGAAAGTGGATTTTAAAAGCCGGGTGATTATCCTGTATCCCTTTCAAAGCCTTTCACTTAATGGTCCTTATCTGAATTGGCTGTAACACTGGTACTTGAAAAATGCTGATTCCCCCACACCAAACCCACCTTTTCTTGTACAATTTTCTGGCTGGCATTCTTTTGTAGGTCAAGTTTTCTCTTTTAAACCCTTTCTCCACAGTCTCTCTCGTCATTGTTTTCATCTGTATATTTAAAAACATGTTTATTGCTGGGTATGGTAGCACCCACCTTTAATTGGGAGGCAGAGGCAGGCAGATCTCTGTGAGTTCAGGGCCAGCCTGATCTACATAGCAGGCTCCAAGCCAGCTGGGACTAAAGGGAGACCTTGTCTCAAAAAGACCAACAAAACAAAACAAAAACATGTTTATTGTCATACATCCTTTTAAGAGTCAACATTTTGAAGCCGGGTATGGTGGTGCACGCCTTTAATCTTAGCACTCGGGAGGCAGAGGCAGGCGTATGTTTGTGAGTTCAAGGCCAGCCTGGTCTACAGAGGGAATCCAGGATAGCTGGGGCTGCAGGGAGACCCTGTCTCAAAAAGACCAAAAAAAAAAAAAAAGTCAACATTTTGAAATCTAGTTCTACTCCAGCTCAGGCACGGATCAGCACCTGAAGCACTCTTAAAATTGTTCTCAGTCTCCACAATCTCAGTGGGAAAGGGGTGTGCAGGAACTTATACTGGGGCCAGCTACATTACAGTCCATTTCTGGCATTTCTCTCTTATTTGTTGAGGAGAAGTAGGACCTGGGATTCAGCCCAGGGCCTTGGGCTTGTCAGGTAGATAAGCCTTCTGCCCTGGAGCTATAACCCAGACTTAAAAAAATAATCTTAAAAAGTATTTTATTATTTTTATTTTATGTGTATGAGTATATTGCCTGCATGTAGGTAGGTATACACATCAAGCTCAGAAGAGGTCGCTGGATCCTCTGGAACTGTAGTTACAGACAGTTGCCAGACATGATGTAGGTGCTGATTATCAAATCCAGGTCCTCTGCAAGAATATCTAGTGCTCTTAGTCACTGAGTCATTTCTCTAACCCCAACATGCACTTCTTTTTAGTTTCAGACAAGCCTCCCTTTAAAAAAAATTTTTTTTATGTGTATGAGTGTACTGTCTGCATGTAGGTTGGTGCACCTGTGTCATGCAATGTCTCAGAGGTCAGAAGGGGGTGTCGATTCCCCTGGAACTGGAGGTAAAAACGGTTCTTAGCCACCATGTGGGTGCTGGGGATCAAATCTGGGTCCTCTGCAAGAGCAGTCAGCACTCTTAACCACTAGGCCATCTCTCCAGCCCCCAACATGTACTTCTTTTTAGTTTCAGACTAGCCTCCTTAAATTGCCTAAGCTGGCCTTGATTTTACTCTGTAACTCAGGCTGGCTTTGAACACATCATCTCCCTGGCTTAGCCTTCCAAGTAGCTGAGAGTATAGACCCTTGTCACAGGATCATCTAACATTCTTCTTCTTTTTTGTCTTTAATCGAATTTGCCCATTATTTTCCCCTTGGGTATTTTTGAGACAGGGTCTCCCTTTAGTCCTAGCTGGCCTGGAGTTCAATATGTAGACCAGGCTGGCCTTGAACTCACAGAGATCTGCCTGCCTCTGCCTCTTGAGTGCTGGGATTAAAGCTGTGCACCACCACGCCCAGCTGTAAGTGCATTTTAATATTTTATGAGCAACTGATTCATCATCACAGAACATTCAGGAAACAGAAAACTCTGAGAGACAGAGAACCTAGTAGTCCCATTCTTCAAGTCTACCGAGCTCAGTCTTGGTGTGTTTTCTGGCATTCTCTCTTCCCCCAAGGGAGAACTACAAATTTAAGGTCACCTAGAAATGCAGATTCCTTTGTCTCTAACTTCTTTACTCAGCAAGCTATGCACCACTCATGTGTTCTAATGTCCTTTGTTCTGGTTTTCTTCAGTTGTTGGATGTCTACAGCTCTAATTTCTTGCCCAAAAGGTGAATATTTCAGAAGCTTCTAATTCTTGGCTGCTGTAAACAACTACCCTAGGCAGAAAAAAAAATTCTTTGGTCAGTCTCTTTGTTGTGAACTTCCTGGTAGACATTTACTTGACCAAAGCTGGAATTTGATTCTATCAATGTAGGAAATGAAGTCTTCAAATACTATTGTAAACAGAGTTTATCTTGGGCATAACTTTTAGGTGATCTTCTTTGGTGGACCTTGGACATGTGTGTTTTTTTTTCTCTTGCAGGATTCCTGGGCCCCCTATGTAAGTGGGGCAGTTAGATTTTGTGACTGAAATAATAGCAAGGTAAATCAAGATCCATCTTTAACAGTTTATTTAAGCCAAGATTTTCATTTAAATAAGAAAAACCACAAAGAAGAAATCACTTTAAAAGAATTATTTATGGGCTGGAGAGATGTCCTAGTGGTTAAGAGCGCCGACTGCTCTTGCAGAGGACCCGGGTTCGATCCCAGCACCCACATGGCGGCTAAGAACCATCTGAAACTCCAATTCCAGGAGAACTCCAGTTCCAGGGGAATCTGACACCCTCTTCTGACCTCGGCAGCATTGCACGACACGGGTGCACAGACCTGCATGCAGATAGTACATTCATACACATAGAGAAAAATAAATAAAAATTAAAAAAAAGAATTATTTACTGGGGCTGGAGAGATGGCCTGGCGGTTAAGAGTGCTGACTGCTCTTGCAGAGGACCCAGGTTTGATCCCCAGCACCCACATGGCGGCTGAGAACCTTCTTTAACTCGACACCCTCTTCTGACCTCTGAGGCATTGCACGACACAGGTGCACAAACCTACATGCAGACAGTACATTCATACACTTAAAAAAATAAATAAGCCCCCGGCCTGGGTCTAGCAAGGGGCGAGGCCGGGGCCTCGCAATCTGCAATGGAGCTGCACATCCTAGAGCACCGGGTGCGGGTGCTGAGCCTCACTGGCCCCGGTCTCTGGCTCTACACGCACCCGTTCATCAAGATCCTCTTCCTCCCCCGTCGCTGCCTGTGCAAGTTCTTCAGCCCGATGGAGACCCCGGAGGATTACACACTCATGGTGGACGAGGAGGGCTTAAAAGAGCTACCCCAGTCTGAGTTCCTGCAAGTAACTGAGGCCACATGGCTGGTGATGACCGTATCATCTCACAGTGGTGCAGCGGTGCAGGCTGCTGGAGTCACCAAGATTGCTCGATCTGTCATTGCACCCTTGGCCGAGCACCACGTGTCCGTGCTGATGTTGTCCACGTACCAGACTGACTTCATCCTGGTGCGGGAACAGGACCTGTCAGTGGTGATCCACACGCTAGCTCAGGAGTTTGACATTTACCGTGAAGTAGGCCGGGAGCCTGTGCCTGTTACCAGGGACAGTTCCAGCAATGGCCTTCCCCGAAGCCAGCAGGGGCCCAGCCCCACAGTGCATCCCATTCAGAGCCCACAGAACCGATTCTGTGTCCTCACACTGGACCCTGAGACACTGCCAGCCATTGCCACTAGCCTCATCGATGTCCTCTTCTACTCACGGTGTCCCCAAGGAGGCAGCCTGGGGGGGGGGGGTTCTGAGCCAAGCTGCATCCAAGTCTTCGCTTTCTCCCTCATTGAGGGTTACATCTCCATTGTCATGGACGCAGAGACACAAAAAAAGTTCCCCAGTGACCTCCTGCTGACAAGCTCTTCTGGGGAGCTGTGGAGGATGGTGCGCATCGGGGGACAGCCCTTGGGCTTTGATTGCAGGTCCCCTGGCCGCTGCAGACATCTTGCCTGTTATATCAGCACCTTCAACTTTGCCCATGCCCAGGTGCCTGAAGATGGGATTGGAAGTGTCATCAGGTGCTTCAGGGAAGGCAGGAAGGCCCCTAGGGACAGTCAGCCTGTGGACTCACCCCTGCCCAGGGCTTTCAGAGACTTCTAGATCCAGGCTATTTCCTAAATCTCCAGAATGAGCCCCCGATCCTGTCAAGGGACCCCTCATTCTGCTATCTGTATGTAAGCTGAGTGGCGATGGCACTTGTGGACATGTATGCACCCCTGGGTGCAGTGGGCAGATACAGGCCCCACCAAGTGTCTGCCCACAGAGGGCACCTGGTGCTCGGGCTGAGCCCCCAACCTGTCACTTTCTGTGTGGCCTTGGTATTTGCACAGTCCCTGCCTGAGGCCTGAGCCACCCCTGTCTTATCCAGCTAGGCCTGGCTTCCCTGGGCTGGAATGTGACCTCCTGCCTGGGTTGCCTTCCTGGCTGGGTGAATTCCCACAATGCCTTCCCCTCCTACATATCCCAAGGAAAGTATGTTTACATCTGTTATTTTTATTGACTGTTTAAGTAAATCAAAGAATTGCTATTTTAAAAAGAATAAAAAAATAAATTTTAAAATTTTTAAAAAGAATTATTTACTTGTGTTAGAGAAAAAAGTAAATTGTTTTAATAAGACAAACTTATCCTCATAGACACCCCTTAAATTATACACAAAATGGCTTTTCTTTTCTTTTTCTTCTTTTTTTTTTTTTTTTTTTTTTTTTTTT